>CAKAJE020001588.1:0-172777 GCA_916610135.2 Macropis europaea
GCCCTATCATAGAAGTTTAGTAGTGGATGTTACTCGTCATTTCAAGCGCTTTAAGGTGCCGCTTGGCCCAATTCGCTATCTGAAATAGGAGCGACGTTAATTGAACAAATGTGATAAAATTTCGCTGAATTCTTATATTAACCATAATATAAGATGGCCTAATCGGGTCTCTGATTGCCCTACCCGAGAAGCTTAGGAGTACATTTTACTCGTCATTTCATGCGCTTTAAGGTGCCGCCTAGCCCACTACGCTATCTGAAATAGGAGCGACACAAATTGAACAAATGTGATAGAATTACGCAGAATTCTTACTTTAACCATAATATAGAATGATCTAATCGGGTCTTTGGTTGCCCTATCATATAAGGTTAGTAGTGCATTTTTCTCGACATTCCACGCGCTTTAAGATGCCCCCTAGCCCAATACGCTATCTGAAATTGGAGCTACGTAAATTGAACAAATGTGATAGAATTTCGCTGGATTCTTCTATTAACCATAATATCAGATGACCTAATCGGGTCTCTGATTGCCCTATCCGAGAAGTTTAGTAGTGCATTTTACTCGACATTTCATGCGCTTTAAGATGCCGCCTAGCCCAATATGCTATCTGAAATAGGAGCGACGTAAATTGAACAAATGTGATAGAATAACGCAGAATTCTTATATTAACCATAATATAAAATGAACTAATCGGGACTCTGATTGCCCTATCATAGATGGTTAGTAGTGCATTTTACACGTCATTCCACGCGCTTTAAGATGCCGTCTAGCCCAATACGCTATCTGAAATAGGAGCGACGTAAATTGAACAAATGTGATAGAATTACGCTGCATCCTTATATTAATCATAATATAAGATGAGCTTATCGGATATCCGATTGCCCTAACCTAGAAGTTTAGTGGTGCATTTTACTCGCCATTTCTTGTGCGTTAAGGTGCCGCTTAGAACAATACGCTATCTGAAATAGGAGCGTCGTAAATTGAACAAATGTGATAGAATTACACTGAATTCTTATATTAATCATAATATAAGATGATGTAATCGTGTCTCTGATTTCCCTATCCTAGAAGTTTAGTAGTGCATTTTATTCGACATTTCATGCGCTTTAAGATGCCGCCTAGCCCAATATGCTATCTGAAATAGGTGCGACGTAAATTGAACAAATGTGATAGAATAACGCTGAATTCTTATATTAACCACAATATAAAATGATCTAATCGGGTTTGTGATTGCCCTGTCACAGAAGGTTAATAGTGCATTTTGCTCGGCATTTCATGCGCTTAAAGGAGCCGCTTATCCCGATACGCTATCTGAAGTTGGAGCAACGTAAATTGAACAAATGTGATAGAATTACGCTGAATTCTTATATTAACCATAATACAAAATGATCTAATCGGGTCTCTGATTGCCCTGTCACAGAAGGTTAATAGTGCATTTTGCTCGGCATTTCATGCGCTTAAAGGTGCCGCTTATCCCGATACGCTATCTGAAGTTGGAGCAACGTAAATTGAACAAATGTGATAGAATTACGCTGAATTCTTATATTAACCATAATACAAAATGATCTAATCGGCTCTCTGATTGCCCTATCATAGAAGTTTAATAGTGCATGTTACTCGTCATTTCATGCGCTTTAAGGTGCCGCTTGGCCCAATACGCTATCTGAAATAGGGGCGACGTAAATTGAACAAATGTGATAGAATTACCTTGAATTCTTATATTAACAATAATACAAAATGATTTAATTGGGTCTCTGATGGCCGAATCCGAGAAGCTTAAGAGATCATTTTACTCGCCATTTCATGCGCTTTAAGATGCCGCCTAGCCCAAACGCTATATGACATAGGAGCGACGTAAATTGAACAAATGTGATAGAATTACGCTGAATTCTTATATTAATCATAATATAAGATGACCTAATCGGGTGTCTGATTGCCCTATCCGAGAAGTTTAGTAGTGCATTTTACTCGACATTTCATGCGCTTTAAGATGCCGCCTAGCCCAATATGCTATCTGAAATAGGAGCGACGTAAATTGAACAAATGTGATAGAATAACGCAGAATTCTTATATTAACCATAATATAGAATGATCTAATCGGGTCTCTGTTTGGCCTACCCTAGAAGTTTAATAGTGCATTTTACTCGACATATCATGCGCTTTAAGATGCCGCCTAGCCCAATATGCTACCTGAAATAGGAGCGACGTAAATTGAACAAATGTGATAGAATTACGCCGAATTCTTATATTAACCATAATATAAAATGATCTAATCGTGTCTCTGATTGCCCTATCGTAGAAGTTTAATAGTGCATTTTGCTCGGCATTACATGCGCTTTAAGGTGCCGCTTATCCCGATACGCTATCTGAAGTTGGAGCGACGTAAATTGAACAAATGTGATAGAATAACGCTGAATTCTTATATTAGCCATAATACAAAATGATCTAATCGGGTCTCTGATTGCCCTATCACAGAAGTTTAATAGTGCATTTTACTCGCCATTTCATGCCCTTTAAGGTGCCGTTTAGTCGAATAGGCTATCTGAAATAGGAGCGTCGTAAGTTGAACATATGTGATAGAATTACACTGAATTCTTATATTAATCATAATATAAGATGATCTAATCGGGCCTCTGATTGCGCTATCCTAGAAGTATAGCAGTGCATTTTACTCGACATTTCATGCGCTTTTAGATGCCGCTTAGCCCTCTACGCTACCTGAAATAGGAGCGACGTAAAATGAACAAATGTGATAGAATTTCGCTGAATTCTTATATTAACCATAATATAAAGTGAACTAATCGGGTCTCTGATTGCCCTATCATAGATGGTTAGTAGTTCATTTTACACGACATTCCACGCGCTTTAAGATGCCGCTTAGCGCAATACGCTATCTGAAGTAGGAGCGAGGTAAATTGAACAAACGTGATAGAATTACGCAGTATTCTTATATTAACCATAATATAATATGATCTATTCGGGTCTCTGATTGCCCTATCATAGAAATTTAACAGTGCATTTTACCCGACATTTCATGCGCTATAAGATGCCACCTAGCCCAATACGCTATCTGGAATAGGGGTGACGTAAATTGAACAAATGTGATAAAATTTCGCTGAATTCTTAAATTAACCATAAGATAAAGTGATCTAGTCGGGTCAATGTTTGCCTACCCTAGAAGTTTAATAGTGCATTTCACTCGTCATTTCATGCCCTTTAAGGTGCCGCCTAGCCCAATACGCTATCTGAAATAGGAGCGACGTAAATTGAACAAATGTGATAGAATTACGCATTATTCTTATATTAACCATAATATAATACGACCTATTCGGGTCTCTGATTGCCCTATCATAGAAGTTTAATAGTGCATTTTACTCGTCATTTCATGCGCTTTAAGGTGCCACTTCGCCCAATACGCTATCCGAAATAGGAGCGACATAAATTCAACAAATGTGATAGAATTACGCAGAATTCTTGTATTAACCATAATATAATAGGATCTATTCGGGTCTCTGATTGCCCTATCATAGAAGTTTAACAGTGCATGTTACTCGTCATTTCATGCGCTTCAAGATGCCACCTAGCCCAATACGCTATCTGAAATAGGGGCGACGTGAATTGAACAAATGCGATAAAATTACGCTGCATTCTTATATTAACAATAATATAAAATGATATAATCGGGTCTCTGAGTGCCCTATCATAGAAGTTTAATAGAGCATTTTACACAACATTCCATGCGCTTTAAGAAGCCATCTAGCCCAAAACGCTATCTGAAATAGGGGCGACGTAAATTGAACAAATGCGATAAAATTACGCTGCATTCTTATATTAACAATAATATAAAATGATATAATCGGGTCTCTGAGTGCCCTATCATAGAAGTTTAATAGTGCATTTTACTCAACATTCCATGCGCTTTAAGATGCCACCTAGCCCAATACGCTATCTGATATAGGGGCGACGTAAATTGAACAAATGTGATAGAATTACGCAGAATTCTTATATTAACCATGACATAATACGATCTATTCGGGTCTCCGATTGCCCTATCATAGAAGTTTAATAGTGCATTTTACTCGTCATTTCATGCGCTTTAAGGTGCCGCCTAGCCCAATACGCTATCTGAAATAGGATCGACATAAATTGAACAAATGTGATAGAATTTCGCAGAATTCTTATATTAACCATAATATAATAGGATCTATTCGGGTCTCTGATTGCCCTATCATAGAAGTTTAACAGTGCATGTTACTCGTCATTTCATGCGCTTCAAGATGCCACCTGGCCCAATACGCTATCTGAAATAGGGGCGACGTGAATTGAGCAAATGTGATAAAGTTTCGCTGAATTCGTATATTAACCATAGTATAAGATGACCTAATCGGGTCTCTGACTGCCCTATCCTAGAAGCTTAGTAGTGCATTTTACTTGACATTTCATGCGCTTTAAGATGCCGCTTAGCCCAATACGCTATCTGAAGTAGGAGCGACGTAAATTGATCAAATGTGACAGAATTACGCTAAATTCTTATATTAACCTTAATATAAAATGATCTAATGGGGTCTCTGATTACCCTATCATAGATGCTTAGTAGTGCATTTTAATCGACATTTCATGCCCTTTAAGATTCAGCTTAGCCCAATACGCTATCTGAAATAGGAGCGACGTAAATTGAGTAAATGTGGTTCAATTACGCTGAATTCTTATATTAACAATAATATAAAATTATCTAATCGGGTCTCTGATTGCCCTATCATAGAAGTTTAATAGTGCATTTTACTCGTCATTCCACGCGCTTTAAGATGCAGCCTAGCCCAATACGCTATCTGAAATAGGGGTGACGTAGATTGAACAAATGTGATAAAATTACGCCGCATTCTTAAATTAACAATAATATAAAATGATCTAATCGGGTCTCTGATTGCCCTATCCTAGAAGTTTAATAATTCATTTTACTCGACATGTCATGCGGTTTCCGATGCCGCTTAGCCCAATACGCTAAGAATTCTTATATTACCCATAATACAAAATGATCTAATCTGATCTGTTTGGCCGCATCCGAGAAGGTTAGTAGTGCATTCTACTCGTCACTCCTTGCGCTTTAAGGTGCTGGCAAGTCCAATACGCCATCTGAAATCGGAGCTACGTAAATTGAACAAACGTGATAGAATTACGCAGAATTCTTTTATGAATCATAATATAATATGATCTATTCGGGTCTCTGATTGCCCTATCATAAAAGGTTAGTAGTGCATTTTACTCGTCATTCCACGCGCTTTAAGATGCCGTCTAGCCCAATATACTATCTGAAATAGGAGCATCGTAAATTGAACAAATGTGATAGAATTACGCAGAATTCTTATATTAACCATAATATAAAATGATCTAATCGTGTCTCTGTTTACCCTAGCCTAGAAGTGTAATAGTGCATTTTACGCGACATTTCATGCGCTTTAAGATGCCACCTAGCCCAATATGCTATCTGAAATAGCGGCGACGTTAAATTGAACAAATGTGATAAAATTACGGTGAATCCTTATATTAACAATAATATAAAATGATCTAATCGGGTCTCTGATTGCCCTATCCGAGAAGTTTAGTAGTGCATTTCCCTCGACATTTCATGCGCTTTCAGATGCCGCCTAATCCAATAAGCTATCTGAAATTGGAGCTACGTAAATTGAACACACGTGATAGAATTACAGAGAATTCTTATATTAACCATAATATAATACGATCTATTCGGGTCTCTGATTGCCCTATCATAGAAGTTTAATAGTGCATTTTACTCGTCATTTCATGCGCTTTAAGATGCCACCTTGCCCAATACGCTATCGGAAATAGGAGCGACGTAAATTGAACGTATGTGATAGAATTACGCTGAAGTCTTATATTAACCATAATATATACTGATCTAATCGGGTCTCTGATTGCCCTATCGTAGAAGGTTAGCAGGGCATTTCACTCGTCACTCCACGCGCTTTAAGATGCCGCCTATCCCAATACGCTATCTGAAATAAGAGCGACGTAAATTGAACAAATGTGATAGAGTTTCGCTGAATTCTTACATTAACCATAATATAAAATGATCTAATCGGGTCTCTGTTTGCCCTAGCCTAGAAGTCTAATATTGCATTTTACTCGACATTTCATGCGCTTTAAGGTGCCACTTAGACCAATACGCTATCTGAAATAGGAGCGACGTAAATTGAACAAATGTGATAAAATTTCGCTGAATTCTTATATTAACCATAATATATAATGATCTAATCGGGTCTCTGATTGCCCTATCGTAGAAGGTTAGTAGGGCATTTTACTCGTCATTCCACGCGCTTTAAGATGCCGCCCAGCCCATTACGCTATCTGAAATAGGAGCGACGTAAATTGAACAAATGTGATAGAATTTCGCTGAATTCTTATAATAACAATAATGTAAAATGATCTAATCGGGTCTCTGATTGTCCTATCATAGAAGTTTAATTGTGCATTTCACTCGTCATTTCATGCGCTTTAAGGTGACGCCTAGCCCAATACGCTATCCGAAATAGGAGCGATATAAATTCAACAAATGTGATAGAATTACGCAGAATTCTAGTATTAACCATAATATAATACGATCTATTCGGGTCTGTGATTGTCCTATCATAGAAGTTTAATAGTGCATTTTACTCGTCATTTCACGCGCTTTAAGATGCCGTCTAGTCCAATACGCTATCTGAAATTGGAGCTACGTAAATTGAACAAATGTGATAAAATTACGTTGAATTCTTATATTAACAATAATATAAAATGATCTAATCGGGTCTCTGATTGCCCTATCATAGAAGTTTAATAGTGCATTTTACTCGACATTCCATGCGCTTTAAGATGCCACCTAGCCCAATACGCTATCTGAAATAGGAGCGGCGTAAGATGAACAAATGTGATAGGATTACACTGAATTCTTATATTAACCACAATTTAAAATGATCTAATCGGGTCTCTGTTTGCCCTACCCTAGAAGTTTAATAGTGTATTTCACTCGACATTTCATGCGCTTTAAGATGCCACCTAGCCCAATACGCTATCTGAAATAGTCGCGACGTAAATTGAACAAATGTGATAAAATAACGCCGAATTCTTATATTAACAATAATATAAAATGATCTAATCGTGTCTCCGATTGTGCTATCATAGAAGTTTAATAGTGCATTTTACTCGTCATTTCATGCGCTTTGAGGTGCCGCTTATCCCGATACGCTATCTGAAATAGGAGCGACGTAAATTGAACAAATGTGATGGAATTACACTGAATTCATATAGTAATCATAATATAACATGACCTAATCGGGTGTCTGATTGCCCTATCCGAGAAGTTTAGTAGTGCATTTTACTGGACATTTCATGCGCTTTAAGATGCCGCCTAGCCCAATATGCTATCTGAAATAGGAGCGACGTAAATTGAACAAATGTGATAGAATAACGCAGAATTCTTATATTAACCATAATATAGAATGATCTAATCGGGTCTCTGTTTGTAATACCCTAGAAGTTTAATAGTGCATTTTACTCGACATATCATGCGCTTTAAGATGCCGCCTAGCCCAATGCGCTCTCTGAAATACGGGCGACGTAAATTGAACAAATGTCATAAAATTAGGCTGAATTCTTATGTTAACAATAATACAAAATGATTTAATTGGGTCTCTGATGGCCGAATCCGAGAAGCTTAAGAGATCATTTTACTGGCCATTTCATGCGCTTTAAGATGCCGCCTAGCCCAAATGCTATATGATATAGGAGCGACGTAAATTGAACAAATGTGATAGAATTACGCTGAATTCTTATATTAATCATAATATAAGATGACCTAATCGGGTGTCTGATTGCCCTATCCGAGAAGTTTAGTAGTGCATTTTACTCGACATTTCATGCGCTTTAAGATGCCACCTAGCCCAATACTGTATCTGAAATAGGAGTGACGTAAATTGAACAAATGTCATAGAATTACGCTGAATTCTTATATTAATCATAATATAAGATGACCTAATCGGGTGTCTCATTGCCCAATCCGAGAAGTTTTGTAGTGCATTTTACTCGGCATTTCATGCGCTTTAAGGTGCCGCTTATCCCTATATGCTATCTGAAGTTGGAGCGACGTAAATTGAACAAATGTGATAGAATTACGCAGAATTCTTATATTAACCATAATATAAAATGATCTAATCGTGTCTCTGATTGCCCTATCATAGAAGGTTAGTATTGCATTTAACTCGTCATTCCACGCGCTTTAAGATGCCGCCAAGCCCAATATGCTATCTGAAATTGGAGCTACGTAAATTGAACAAGTGTGATAGAGTTTCGCTGAATTCATAAATTAACCATAATATAAAATGATCTAATCGGGTCTCTGTTTGCCCTACCTTAGAAGTTTAATAGTGCATTTTACTCGACATTTCATGCGCTTTAAGATGCTACCTAGCCCAATATACTATCTGAAATACGAGCGACGTAAATTGAACAAATGTGATAGAATTACGCTGAATTCTTATATTAATCATAATATAAGATGACCTAATCGGGTCTCTGATTGCCCTATCCGATAAGTTTAGTAGTGCATTTTGCTCGAAATTTCATGTGCCTTAAGATGCCGCATAGCCCAATACGCTATCTGAAACTGGAGCTACGGAAATTGAACAAACGTGATAGAATTACGCAGAATTCTTATATTAACAATAATATAAAATGATATATTCGGGTCTCTGATTGCCCTATCATAGATGTTTAATAGTGCATTTTACTCGTCATTTCATGCGCTTTAAGGTGCCGCACAGCCCAATACGCTATGTAAAATAGGAGCGACATAAATTAAACAAATGTGATAGAATTACGCAGTATTCTTATATTAACCATAATATAGAATGATCTAATCGGGTCTCTGATTGCCCTATCATAGAAGCTTAATAGTGCATTTTACTGGTCATTCCATGCGCTTTAAAATGCCGCCTATCCCAATACGCTATCTGAAATAGGAGCGACGTAAATTGAACAACTGTGACAATATCACGCTGAATTCTTATATTAACAATAATATAAAATGATCTAATCGGGTCTCTGATTGCCCTATCATAGAAGTTTAATAGTGCATTTTACTCGTCATTTCATGCGCTTTAAGGTGCCGCTTACCCCAATACGCTACCTGAGACTGGAGCGACGTAAATTGAACAAATGTGATAGAATTACGCTGGATTCTTATATTAATCATAATATAAGAAGACCTAATCGGGTCTCTGATTGCCCTATCCTAGAAGTTTAGTGGTGCATTTTACTCGACATTTCATGCGCTTTAAGATGCCGCTTAGCCCAATACGCCATCTGAAGTAGGAGCGACGTAAATTCAACAAATGTGATAGAATTACGGAGAATTCTTATATTAACCATAATATAATATGATCTACTCGGGCCTCTGATTGCCCTACCACAGAAGTGTAATAGTGCATTTTACTCCTCATTTCATGCGCTTTAAGGTGCCGCCTAACCCAATACGCTATCTGAAATAGTAGCGACATAAATTGACGAATGTGATAGAAGTACGCAGAATTCTTATATTAACCATTATATAATATGATCTATTTGGGTCTCTGATTGCCCTATCGTGGAAGGTTAGTAGTGCATTTTACTCGTCATTCCACGCGCTTTAAGATACCGCCTAGCCCATTACGCTATCTGAAATAGCAGCGTCGTAAATTGAACAAATGTGATAGAATTACGCAGAATTCTTATATTAACCATAATATAATATGATCTATTTGGGTCTCTGATTGCCCTATCATGGAAGGTTAGTAGTGCATTTTACTCTTTATTCCACGCGCTTTAAGGTGCCGCCTAGCCCAATATACTATCTGAAATAGGAGCGTCGCAAATTGAACAAATGTGATAGAATTACGCAGAATTCTTATATTAACCATAATATAAAATGATCTACTCGGGTCTCTGTTTGCCTTATGCGAGAAGTTTAATAGTGCATTTTACTCGACATTTCATGCGCTTTAAGATTCCGCCCGGCCCAATATGCTATCTGAAATAGGAGCGACGTAAATTGAACAAATGTGATAGAATAACGCTGAATTCTTACATTTACCATAATTCAAAATGATCTAATCGGATCATTGATTGCCCTACCACAGAAGTTTAATAGTGCATTTTGGTCGGCATTTCATTCGCTTTAAGGTGCCGCTTATCCCGATACGCTATCTGAAGTTGGAGCGACGTAAATTGAACAAATGTGATAGAATCACGCTGAATTCTTATATTAACCATAATATAATACGATCTATTCGGGTCTCTGATTGGCCTATCATGGAAGTTTAATACTGCATTTTACTCGACATTTCATGCGCTTTAAGATGCCACCTAGCCCAATACGCTATCTGAAATAGGGGCGACGTAAATTGAACAAATGTGATAGAATTACGCAGAATTCTTATATTAACCATAATTTAAGATGATCTAATCGGATCTCTGATTGCCCTGTTACAGAAGTTCAGCAGTGCATTTTACTCGTCATTTCATGCGCTTTAATGCGCCGTCTAGCCCAATCCGCTATCTGAAATTGGAGCAGCGTAAATTGAATAAATGTGATATAGTTACGCAGAATTCTTATATAAACCATAATATAAAATGATCTCATCGGGTCTCTGATTGCCCTATCAAAGAAGTTTAGTACTGCATTTTACTCGTCACGCCATGCGCTTTAAGGTGCCACCTAGCCCAATACGCTATCTGAAATAGGAGCGACGTAAGTTGAACAAATGTGATAGAATTTTGCTGAATTCTTATATTAACCATAATATAATATGATCTATTCGGGTTTCTGATTGCCCTATCATAGAAGTTTAATAGTGCATTTCTCTCGTCATTTCATGCGCTTTAAGGTGCCGCCTAGCCCAGTACGCTATCTGAAATAGGGGCGACGTAAATTGAATAAATGTGATAGAATTACGCAGAATTCTTATGTTAACCATAATTTAAAATGACCTTGTCGGGTCTGTGATTGCCCTATCCGAGAAGTTTAGTAGTGCATTTTACTCGTAATTGCATGCGCTTTAAGATGCCACTTAGCCCAATACGCTATCTGAAATAGGAGCGACATAAATTGAACAAATGTGATAGAGTTACGCAGAATTCTTATATTAACCATAATATAAAATGATCTAATCGGGTCTCTGTTTGCCCTACCCTAGAAGTTTAATAGTGCATTTTACTCGTCATTTCATGTGCTTTAAGGTGCCGCCTAGCCCAATACGCTATCTGAAATAGGAGCGTCGTAAATTGAACAAATGTGATAGAATTTTGCTGAATTCCTATATTAACCATAATATAATATGATCTATTCGGTTCTCTGATTGCCCTATCATAGAAGCTTAATAGTGCATTTCACTCGTCATTTCATGCGCTATAAGGTGCCGCCTAGCCCAGTACGCTATCTGAAATAAGGGCGACGTAAATTGAATAAATGTGATAGAATTACGCAGAATTCTTATATTAACCATAATTTAAAATGACCTTGTCGGGTCTGTGATTGCCCTATCCGAGAAGTTTAGCAGTGCATTTTACTCGTAATTGCATGCGCTTTAAGATGCCGCTTAGCCCAATACGCTATCTGAAATAGGAGTGGCGTATATTGAACAAGTGTGATAGAGCCTCGCTGAATTCTTAAATTAACCATAATATAAAATGATCTAATCGGGTCTCTGCTTGCCCTAACCTAGAAGTTGAATAGTGCATTTTACTCGTCATTTCATGCGCTTTAAGATGCCACCTAGCGCAATACGCTATCTGAAATAGCAGCGACATAAATTGAACAAATGAGATGGAATAACGCTGAATTCTTATATTAACCATAATATAATATGATCTATTCGGGTCTCTGATTGCCCTATCATAGGTGTTTCATAGTGCATTTTACTCATCATTCCATGCGCTTTAAGATGCCGCCTATCCCAATACGCTATCTGAAATAGGAGCGGCGTAAATTGAACAAGTGTGATAGAATTACGCTGAATTCTTATATTAACCATAATATAAAATGATCTAATCGGGTCTCTGATTGCCCTATCATAGAAGGTTAGTAGTGCATTTTACTCGCCAGTCCAGGCGCTTTAAGATGCCGCCTAACCCAATACGCTATCTGAACTAGGAGCGGCGTAAATTGAACAAGTGTGATAGAATTACGCGGCATCCATATATTAATCATAATATAAGATGACCTAATCGGGTCTCTGATTGCCCTACCCGAGAAGTTTAGTAGTGCATTTTACTCAACATTTCATGCGCTTTGAGATGCAGCCTAGCCCAGTACGCTATCTGAAATTGGAGCTACGTAAATTGAAGAAACGTGATAGAATTTCGCAGAATTCTTATATTAACCATAATATAATACGATCTATTCGGGTCTCTGATTGCCCTATCATAGAAGTTTAATAGTGCATTTTACTCGCCATTCCATGCGCTCTAAGGTGCCGCTTAGCACAATACGCTATATCAAATAGGAGCGACGTAAATTGAACAAATGTGCTAGAATGACGCAGAAGTCTTATATTAACATTAATATAATATGTTCTGTTCGGGTCTCTGATTGCGCTATCATAGAAGTTTAATAGTGCATTGTACTCTTCACTTCATGCGCTTTAAGGTGCCGCCTAGCCCAATACGCTATCTGAAATAGGAGCGACGTAAATTGAACAAATGTGATAGAATTACGCAGAATTCTAATATTAACCATAATTTAAAATGACCTAATCGGATCTCTGATTGCCCTACCAGAGAAGTTTAGTAGTGCAGTTTACTCGACATTTCATGCGCTTTAAGATGCCGCCTCGCCCATTACGCTATCTGAAATAGGAGCGACGTAAATTGAACAAATGTGATAGAATTACGTAGAATTCTTATATTAACCATAATTTAAAATGATCTAATCGGGTCTCTGATTGCCATATCATAGAAGTTTAATAGTGCATTTTACTGGCCATTTCATGCGCTTTAAGGTGCAGCCCATCCCAATCCGCTATCTGAAATTGGAGCTACGTGAATTGTACAAATGTGATAAAATTACGCTGTATTCTTATATTAACAATAATATAAAATGATCTAATCGGGTCTCTGATTGCCCTATCATTGAAGTTTAATTGCGCATTTTACTCGCCATTCCACGCGCTTTCGAATGCCGCCTAGCCCACTACGTTATCTGAAATAGGAGCGACGTAAATTGAACATATGTGATAGAATTATGCTGAATTCTTATATTAACCGTAATATGAAATGATCTAATCGGGTCTCTGTTTGCCTTACCCTAGAAGTTTAATAGTGCATTTTACTCGCCATTTCATGCGCTTTGAGATGCCGCTTAGCCCAACACGCTATCTGAAATAGGAGCGACGTAAATTGAACAAATGTCATAGAATTACGCTGAATTCTTATATTAAACAAAATATAAAATGAAATAAGCGGGTCTCTGATTGCCCTATCTCAGAAGATGAGCAGTGCATTTTACTCGCCATTCCACGCGCTTTAAGACGCCGCCTAGCCCAGTAGGCTATCTGAAATAGGAGAGACGTAAATTGAACAATTGTGATAGAATTACGCTGCATTCTTGTATGAACCATAATATAAAATAATCTAATCGGGCCTCTGTTTGCCCTACCCTGGAAGTTTAATAGTGCATTTTACTCGTCATTTCATGCGCTTTGAGATACTGCATAGCCTAATACGCTATCTGTAATAGGAGAGACGTAACTTGAACTAATGTGATGGAATTACGCTGCATTCTTATATTAATCATAATATAAGATTATATAATCGGGTCTCTGATTGCCCTATCCTAGAAGTTTTGTAGTGCATTTTACTCGACATTAAATGCGCTTTAAGGTGTCGTTTCGCCCAATACGCTATCTGAAATAGGAGCAATGTAAATGGAACAAATGCGATTGAATTTCACTGAATTCTTAAATTAACCATAATATAACATGATCTAATCAGGTCTCTGATTGCCCTATCATTGAAGTTTAATTGCGCATTTTACTCGCCATTCCACGCGCTTTCGGATGCCGCCTAGCCCAGTACGTTATCTGAAATAGGAGCGACGCAAATTGAACATATGTGATAGAATTATGCTGAATTCTTATATTAACCGTAACATGAAATGATCTAATCGGGTCTCTGTTTGCCTTACCCTAGAAGTTTAATAGTGCATTTTACTCGCCATTTCATGCGCTTTGAGATGCCGCTTAGCCCAACACGCTATCTGAAATAGGAGCGACGTAAATTGAACAAATGTCATAGAATTACGCTGAATTCTTATATTAAACAAAATATAAAATGAAGTAAGCAGGTCTCTGATTGCCCTATCTCAGAAGATGAGCAGTGCATTTTACTCGCCATTCCACGCGCTTTAAGACGCCGCCTAGCCCAGTAGGCTATCTGAAATAGGAGAGACGTAAATTGAACTAATGTGATAGAATTTCGCTGAAGTCTTATATTAACCGTAATATAAAATGATCTAATCGGGTCTCTGTTTGCCCTACCCTAGAAGTTTGATAGTTCATTTCACTCGCCATTTCATGCGCTTTAAGATGCCTCCTCGCCCAATTGGCTATCTGAAATAGGAGCGTCGTAAATTGAACAAACGTGATAGAATTACGCAGCATTCTTATATTAACCATATTATAATACGATCTATTCGGGTCTCTGATTGCCCTACCATAGAAGTTTCATAGTGCATTTTACTCGTTATTTCATGCGCTTTAAGATGCCGCCTAGCCCAATACGCTACCTGAAATTGGAGCTACGTAAATTGAACAAACGTGATAGAATTACGCAGCATTCTTATTATTAACCATAATATAATACGATCTATCTTGTCTCTGATTACCCTATCATAGAAGTTTAATAGTGCATTTTACTCGACATTTCATGCGCTTTAAGATGCCGCCTCGCCCAATTGGCTATCTGAAATAGGAGCGTCGTAAATTGAACAAACGTGATAGAATTACGCAGCATTCTTATATTAACCATATTATAATACGATCTATTCGGGTCTCTGATTGCCCTACCATAGAAGTTTCATAGTGCATTTTACTCGTTATTTCATGCGCTTTAAGATGCCGCCTAGCCCAATACGCTACCTGAAATTGGAGCTACGTAAATTGAACAAACGTGATAGAATTACGCAGCATTCTTATTATTAACCATAATATAATACGATCTATCTTGTCTCTGATTACCCTATCATAGAAGTTTAATAGTACATTTTACTCGACATTTCATGCGCTTTAAGATGCCGCCTCGCCCAATTGGCTATCTGAAATAGGAGCGTCGTAAATTGAACAAATGTGATAGAATTACGCAGAATTCTTAACATAACCATAATTTAAAATGATCTAATCGGGTCTCTGATTGCCCTATCATAGAAGTTTAATAGTGCATTTTACTCGACATTCCATGAGCTTTAAGATGCCGCCTCGCCAAATACGCTATCTGAAATAGGAGCGTCGTAAATTGAACAAATGTGATAGAATCACGCAGAATACTTATCTTAACCATAATTTGAAATGATCTAATCGGGTCTCTGATTGCACTATCATAGAAGTTTAATAGTGCATTTTACTCGTCATTTCATGCGCTTTAAGGTGCTGTCTATCCCAATACGCTATCTGAAGATGGATCGACGTAAGTTGAACAAATGTGATAGAATTTCACTGAATTCTTATATTAACCGTAATATAAAACGATCTAATCGGGTCTCTGATTGCCCTATCACAGAAGCTTAATAGTGCATTTTACTCGACATCTCATGCGCTTTAAGGTGCCGCGTAGCCCAATACGCTATCTGAAATTGGAGGTACGTAAATTGGACAAATGTGATAGAATTACCCTGAATTCTCTTATTAACATTAACACAAAATGATTTAATTGGGTCTCTGATTGACGAATCCGTGAAGCTTAACAGAGCATTTTACTCGACATTTCATGCGCTTTAAGATGCCGCCTAGGCCAAACGCTATATGAAATAGGAGCGACGTAAATTGAACAAATGTGATAGAATTACGCAGTATATTTATCTTAACCATAATTTAAAATGGTCTAATCGGGTCCCTGATTGCCCTATCACAGAAGCTTTGTAGTGCATTTTACTCGTCATTTCATGCGCTTCAAGGTGCCGCTTAGCCCAATACGCTCTCTGAAATAGGAGCGACGTAAATTGAGCAAATGTGATAGAATTTCGCTGAATTCTTATATTATCCATAATATAAAATGATCTAATCGAGTCTCTGATTGCCCTACCATAGAAGCTTAGTAGTGCATTTTAGTCGCCATTCCACGCGCTTTAAGAGGCCGCTTAGCCCAATACGCTGTCTGAAGCAGGAGCGACATAAATTGAACAAACGTGATAGAATTACGCAGAATTCTTATATTAACCATAATATAAAATGATCTAATCGGGTCTCTGATTGCCCTATCATAGAAAGTTAGTAGTGCATTTTACTCGTCATTCCACGCGCTTTAAGATGCCGCCTAGCCCAATACGCTATCAGAAATAGGAGCGACGTAAATTGAACAAATGTGATAGAATTTCGCTGAATTCTTATATTAATCATAATATAAAATGATCTAATTGGGTCTCTGATGGCCGTATCCGAGAAGGTTAGTAGTGCATTTTATTCGCCATTTCATGCGCTTTAAGATGCCGCCTAGCTCAATGCGATATCTGGTGTAGGAGCGACGTGAATTGGACAAATGTGATAGAGTTACGATGAATTCTTAAATTAGCAATGATATAAGATGGTCTAATCGGGACTCTGATTGCCCTATCCTAGGAGTTTAGCAGTGCATTTTACTCGTTATTTCATGCGCCTTAAGATGCCGACTAGCCCAATACGCTATCTGAAATTGGAGCTACGTAAATTGAACAAACGTGATAGAATTACGCAGAATTCTTATATTAATCAAAACATAAGATGACCTTATTGGGTCTCTGATTGCCCTATCCTAGAAGTTTAGTAGTGCATTTTACTCGACATTTCGTGCGCTTTAACATGCCGCTTAGCCCAATACGCTATCTGAAGTAGGAGCGACATAAATTGAACAAATGCAATAGAATTACGCAGAAGTCTTATGTAGCAGTTACGGCACTGCTACCACATCCCTGAAGTCAACGATCGAAATATTACCCTCGCTATCTTTCTTTTCTTTAAATGCTTCCGGACTATCTTTCTATGAAAGTGTACGGACACAGGCGCGTCGTAGGCCGGCAACGGACGACGGTTGCCGATCGCGCGACGAGTTTTTTCTTTTGTTCTCTGACCGCGCGCCGCGGTCACCAGGCAGAAAACACGAGGCAGAACCTCTTGCGACTCACCGCGTGTATGACCGCGCGACGCAGACAATTACCTGTTTCTCATTCTGTGATATTAATCGTAAATAGATTGAGCGTGTAACGCATATCGGAGGTATCCATTACGCACACAGTCACCTCAATTATTGGTGACGCCGACGTGATCGCGGCGTGATCGTGAAGTGATCGTGATCGTGATCGTGATCGTGACAAGGCAATTTTTTTTTCGCTCTATCGACCGTATTTCTTTAAAGACTTCCGTGAACATTTCATACAACAGTGTAATTCGTGCAGACTGCTAAAAGTGTAAGTGATCTCTCCGCTGAAGCAGTAATACAGCCATGAACGTGGATATCCCTGCCAACGCCTCCACGGGCAGAGCGTCGATAGAAAGAGTCGCCGTTCGTATACCGGATTTTTGTCCTAGCGATCCGGAAATGTGGTTCAGCATGGTGGAAAGGAGTTTTGAGGTATCCGGAGTGACCACGGACAGCACCAGGTTCGGGTATATCCTGAGTGCCCTGGATCCACGCTACGCCACAGAGGTTGGAGACATAATAATGAACCCGCCAGCTACCGGACAGTATGAAAAATTAAAAACCGAGCTGGTCCGACGTTTGAGCGTGTCTCAAGAGCAAAAGACGCGACGCCTCCTTGAGCATGAGGAAATCGGTGATCGAAAACCTTCGCATTTTTAGAGGCATCTGCGTAGCCTAGCCGGGACGCAAGTATCAGACGCCTTATTGCGAACCCTTTGGCTAGGTAGGTTACCGACGAGCACGCAGGTAATTTTAGCCACGCAGAAGGACACGGAACTGGACAAAGTGGCCGAGCTGGCGGACGCTATCGCCGATACCAGGCCTCATCGCCATCAAATTTCCGAAGCGTCACCACGGGCGCCGCAGGAAATCGACGCAGGCAGGTCCCTCGAGGCTTTATTGCAATTGAAAATGTCGCAGCTCGCTCTGTCGCTACGAGAAGAAATAGCGGCGCTTCGTCAAGAAATGACGAGCGATCGTACCTCGCGGAGAGATAGGGAGCCTCGATCCCGTTCACGTCCTCGGAGCCGTTCCGGATCTCGATCGAGGAAGCGCACACATGGCAAGGATGGAATTTTCTGGTACCACTGGAGTTTCGGTACCGACGCAAGGGTCTGCATTAAGCCGTGCACCTTCCAGGCGGGAAACATTCCGGGCAGTCGTTAACGACGGCTAGCGACTCCAGCCCGACTTTACGCCGTCTCTTCGTCATCGATTACGACACGAAGACGCAATTTTTGGTCGACACAGGCGCCGACCTCTGTGTCTTTCCACGAACAATGATCCGAGGACGGCGCGAAAAATCATCCTACGAGCTTTCTGCAGCAAACGGCACCACCATCGCAACGTACGGGACTACGACTTTAACTCTCGATTTAGGGTTACGTTGGGTTTTCACATGGAGATTCGTAATCGCCGACGTCTCCAGGCCCATAATCGGGGTCGATTTCCTCGCTCACTTCGGACTAATAGTAGACGTTCGCAATCGCCGTCTCTTAGATCAAGTGACGTCTCTCTCGACACGAGGAATGCCTGCCCGCGAAGCCGTCCCGAGCATCAAAACAGTCTTCGGGGAATCCGCTTATCATGTTCTACACCAGCGATTTCCCGATATTACGAAACCGGAAGGAACAACTTCCGAGCCAAAACACAGCACGATGCGCCACATTCGTACTGCACCTGGTCCACCTGTTAGCTGCAAACCACGGCGTCTTGCACCAGGTAGGCTACAGGCAGCCAAAAAGGAATTTGAAACCATGTCGTGATTAGGAACAACACGACCGTCGGAGAGTACCTGGTCGTCACCTTTGCACATGGCACCCAAAAAGGGAAGTGACGAATGGAGACCATGTGGCGATTATCGTGCTCTCAACGCGAGGACCTTGCCGGACCGATATCCCGTCAGGCATATTGAAGATTTTGCACAAACTTTGCGGGGTAAGAAAATTTTTTCGACCATTGATCTCGTTCGAGCTTACAACCAAATCCCCGTTGCACCAGAAGATATTCCGAAGACAGCCATTACCACTCCTTTCGGATTATTTGAATTTCCGTTCATGTCGTTTGGGTTACGCAACGCGGCTCAAACCTTTCAGCGCTTTATCGATGAAGCGTTGCGAGGTTTGAACTTTTGTTTTGCGTACATTGACGACACACTGGTGGCTTCAACATCCGAAGAGGAACACCTTCAACACCTCAAGATAGTTTTTGAACGGCTAAAACAATACGGTATAGTGATAAATACTTCAAAATGTATCTTCGGAAGGACGGAGTTAAAATTTTTAGGCTACCTGGTGTCGGAATCAGGCACCCGACCATCCACCGAAAAGGTTGAGGCCATTTTAAAGTATCCACGGCCGACCACAGCGAAACAATTACGGCAGTTTTTAGGTATGGTAAATTTTTATAGACGTTTCATACCTAAAGCCGCACAGGTACATGCACCTCTGAACGACATGCTGGCGGACAATATAAAAGGCAGCGCACCTGTAAATTGGACACCAGACGCCACCGCAGCATTTGAAGACCCTAAAAAGGCGTTAGTAGAGGCTACTCTACTAACACCCCCTGAAATCGACGCACCATTGGCCATCATATACGACGCCTCGAATTCTGCTGTTGGCGCCGCGCTTCAACAACGCATCGGTGATAATTGGGATAATCGGTGATAATTGGGAACCACTGGGATTCTTTTCAAAAAAACTCAGCTCAACGGAACAGAAATACGCTACATACGACAGAGAATTACTCGCTATCTACCTCGCAGTCAAATATTTCCGTCATATGATCGAGGGAAGAACTTTCACTATCGTCACAGACCACAAACCAATCATTTACGCTTTCCAACAGAAACCAGAAAAATTCACCCCAAGACAATTTCGATATCTCAGCTTCATTAGTGAATTCTCAACAGACATCCGCCACGTAGCAGGTCGAGATAACGTTGTCGCCGATGCGTTGTCAAGAGTGGACGAAATCGAAGAGACTTTGGATTTTGAAATGCTGGCCAAATTGCAAGAAGAAGATGAGGAATTACTGACGTACTTACAAGGCAACACCGGTTTGAATTTAAAACGCATATCCATTCCTGGAAGTACACAACAAATTTACTGTGACATATCTACAGACACCGTTCGCCCTTTCCTCGCAAAATCGTTTCGTCAAACTGCATTCAACGCACTACACAAAATATCGCATCCAGGAATCAACGCCACTGTCAAACTGATCACGCAAAGGTACGTTTGGCCAACGATCAACACAGACTGCAGAAGATGGGCCCGGAACTGTCTCCAATGTCAACGCTCCAAGATCTCCAGGCACGTATCAGCACCCCTCGGTTCTTTTTCGCGACCATCGGCGAGGTTCGAACATGTTCATTTGGACATTGTCATCCTACCTGTCTCCGAAGGATACAGATATTGCCTTACCTGTGTGGATCGCTTTACGCGCTGGCCTGAGGCAATACCTCTCCGCGACCAGGAAGCTGCCACAGTAGCTCGAGCCTTTTATGAGGGGTGGATTGTTCGGTTTGGAACGCCACTAAGGATCACCACGGACCAAGGTAGACAATTTGAGTCCAATCTTTTTAAACAATTAAGCTTGTTAACAGGTAGCAGACATTTAAGAACTACGGCATATCACCCGGCGGCTAATGGGATGGTGGAAAGGTTCCACCGTCAGTTAAAGTCAGCCATACGTTGCCATGATAATCAACGTTGGACAGAGATTCTTCCCACCACGTTGCTGGGTATTCGTTCAGCCTGGAGGGAAGATTTAAAAGCAACGACAGCAGAGTTGGTGTACGGCGAACCATTGCGACTTCCTGGGGAATTCCTGTCTCCTCGACCAGGTGAAGCTGACACTGTCGCAACTTCATTTGTAAAGGAACTGCGACAACATTTCCAGGATCTGAGCCCAGTCGCAGGTTCTCACTATGGGTCACGGTGGACCTTCGTGTACAAAGACCTTGCCAGTTCCGAGCATGTTTTCGTACGACACGACGCATCGAAAGGCATTCTACAACAGCCTTATGATGGACCGTACCGCGTCATTAGCCGCGGACATAAAACGTTTCTAAGAGACCGTCAAGGACAACATGTCACAATTTCAATCGAGAGGTTAAAACCCGCGTATATTGTAAGTGATCATTTAACACATGAAAATTGTAATAATTCCGACACAGAACCAAATGTATCTCGCGATATTGTAGCACCACAATTTACCACCCGCGCAGGTAGGCGAGTACGATTTCTCGACAGGTTTCAAGCTGGATTTTCGTGATTAGGTAAATCACTGGCAGGGGGGTGATGCAGCAGTTGCGGCAATGCTACCACATCCCTGCAGTGAAAGATCGAAATATTACCCTCGCTAACTTTCTTTTCTTTAAATGCTTCCGGCCTATCTTTCTTTAAAAGTGTACGGACACAGGCGCGACGTAGGCCGGCAACGGACGACGGTTGCCGATCGCGCGACGAGTTTTTTCTATTGTTTTCTGACCGCGCGCCGCGGTCACCAGGCAGAAAACACGAGGCAGAACCTCTTGCGACTCACCACGTGTACGACCGCGCGACGCAGACAATTACCTGTTTCTCATTCTGTGATATTAATTGTAAATAAATTGAGCGTGTAACGCAAATCGGAGTTATCCATTACGCACACATTCACCTCACTTATATTAACCATAATATAATACGATCTATTCGGGTCTCTGATTGCACTATCATCGAAGTTTAATAGTGCATTTCACTCGTCATTTCATGCGCTTTAAGGTGCCGCCTAGCCCAGTACGCTATCTGAAATAGGGGCGACGTAAATTGAACAAATGTGATAAAATTACGTTGAATTCTTATATTAACAATAATACGAAATGATCTAATCGGGTCTCTGATTGCCCTATCATAGAAGTTTACTAGTGCATTTTACTCGGCATTTCATGCGCTTTAAGATGCCACCTAGCCCAATACGCTATCTGAAATAGGGGCGACGTAAATTGAACAAATCTGATAGAATTACGCAGGATTCTTATATTAACCATAATATAATACGACCTATTCGGGTCTCTGATTCCCATATGATAGATGTACAATAGTGCATTTTACTCGCCATTTAATGCGATTTAAGGTGCCGCCTAGCCCAATACGCTATCTGAAATAGGGGCGACATAAAATGAACAAATGTGATAAAATTACGTTGAATTCTTAAATTAACAATAATATAAAATGATCTAATCGGGTCTCTGATTGCCCTGTCCGAGAAGTTTAGTAGTGCATTTTACTCGACATTTCCTGCGCTTTAAGGTGCCGCCTAGCCCAATACGCTATCTGAAATAGGGGCGACGTAAACTGAACAAATGTGATAGAATTATGCAGAATTCCTATATTAACCATAATATAAAATGATCTAATCGGGTCTCTGATTGCCCTGTCATAGAAGTTTAATAGTGCATTTTACTCGTCAGTCCATGCGCTTTAAGATGTCGCCTATCCCAATACGCTATCTGAAATAGGAGCGACGTAAATTGAGCAAATTTGAGAGAATTACGCAGAATTCTTATATTAACCATAATATAAAATGATCTAATCGGGTCTCTGATTGCCCTGTCATAGATGTTTAATACTGCATTTTACTCGTCACTCCACGGGCATTAAGATGCCGCCTTGGCCAATACGCTATCTGAAATAGGAGCGACGTAAATTGAACAAATGTGATAGAATTACGCTGCATCCTTATATTAATCAAAACATAAGATGACCTTATCGGGTCTCTGATTGCCCTATCCCAGAAGTTTAATAGTGCATTGTATTCGACATTTCATGCGCTTTAACGTGCCGCTTAGCCCAATGCGCTATCTGAAATAGGAGCGACGTAAATTGAACAAATGTGACAGAATTACGCTAAATTCATATAATAACCATAATATAAAATGATCTAATGGGGTCCCTGATTACTCTATCATAGAAGCTTAGTAGTGCATTTTAATCGAGATTTCATGCCCTTTAAGATTCAGTTTCGCCCAATACGCTATCTGAAATAGGAGCGACGTAAATTGAACAAATGTGATAGAATCCCGCTGAATCTTATATTAATCGTAATACAAGATTACCTAATGGGGTCTCTGATTGCCCTATCCGAGAAGTTCAGTAGTGCATTTTACTCGACATTTCATGCGCTTTAAGATTCCACCTAGCTCAATACGCTACGAGAAGTAGGAGCGACGTAAATTGAACAAATGTGATAGAGTTACGCAGAATTCTTATATTAGCAATAATATAAAATGATCTAATCAGGTCTCTGATTGCCCTATCATAGAAGGTTAGTAGTGCATTTTACACCTCATTCCACGCGCTTTAAGATGCCGGCTAGCCCAATACGCTATCTGAAGTAGGGGCGACGTAAATTGAACAAATGTGATAGAATTTCACTGAATCCTTAAATTAACCATAATATAAAATGATCTAATCGGGTCTCTGTTTGCAGTACCCTAGAAGTTTAATAGTGCATTTTACTCGACATTTCATGCTCTTTAAGATGAAACCTAGCCCAATACGCTATATGAAATAGGTGCGACGTAAACTGAACAAATGTGATAGAATTTCGCTGGATTCTTATATTAACCATAATATAAAAGGATCTAATGGGGTCTCTGATTACCCTTTCATAGAAGCTTAGTAGTGCCTTTTAATCGATATTTCATGCCCTTTAAGATTCTGCTTAGCCCAATACGCTATCTGAAATAGAAGCGACGTAAATTGAACAAATATGATAGAATCTCGCTGAATTCATATACGAACCATAATATAAAACCATCTAATTGGGTCTCTGATGGCCGTATCAGAGAGGGTTAGTATAGCATTTTACTCGCCATTTCATGCGTTTTAAGATGCCGCCTAGCCCAATTCGCTATCTGAAATAGGAGCGTCGTAAATTGAACAAATGTGATAGAAATACGCAGAATTCTTATCTTAACCATAATTTAAAATAATCTAATCGGGTCTCTGATTGCCCTATCCTACAAGTTTAGTAGTACATTTTACTCGTCATTTCATGCGCTTTAAGATGCCGCCTTGCCCAATACGCTAGCTGAAATAGGAGCGCCGTAAAGTGAACAAATGTGATAGAATTACGCTGAGTTCTTATATTAATGATAATATAAGATGACCTAATCGGGTCTCTGATTGCCCTGACCGAGACCATTAGTAGTGCATTTTACTCGACATTTCATGCGCTTTAAGGAGCCGCCTAGCCCAATACGCTGTCTGAAATAGGAGCACCATAAATTGAACAAATGTGATAGAATTACGCACAATTCTTATATGAACCATAATATAGAGTGATCTAATCGGGTCACTGCTTACCCCATCGTAGAAGTTTGATAGTGCATTTTGCTCGGCATTTCATGCGCTTTAAGGCGCCGCTTATCCCGATACGCTATCAGAAATAGCAGCGACGTAAATTGAACAAATGTGATAGAATTACGCAGAATTCTTATATTAACCATAATATAATACGATCAATTCGGGTCTCTGATCGCCCTATCATAGAAGTTTAATAGTGCATGTTACTCGTCATTTCACGCGCTTTAAGGTGCCGCTTGGCCCAATACGCTATCTGAAATAGGAGCGACGTAAAGTGAACAAATGTGATAGAATTCTGCGGAATACTTATATTAATCATAATATAAGATAACCAAATCGGGTGTCTGATTGCCATATCGGAGAAGTTTAGTAGTGCATTTTACTCGACATTTCATGCGCTTAAGATGCCACCCAGCCCAGTACGCTATCTGAAATAGGAGCGACGTAAATTGAACAAATGTGATACAAGTACGCAGAATTCTTATATTATACATAATATAAAATGATCTAATCGGGTCTTTATTCGACCTACCCTAGAAGTTTAATAGTGCATTTTACTCGGCACTTCATGCGCTTTGAGATGCCGCTTAGCCCAATGCGCTATCTGATAAAGGGGTGACGTAAATTGAACAAATGTGATAAAATTACGCTGAATTCCTATATTAACAATAATATAAAATGATCTAATCGGGACTCCGATTGCCCTATCATAGAAGTTTAATAGTGCATTTTACTCGTCATTTCATGCGCTTTAAGGTGCCGCTTAACCCAATGCGCTTCCTGAAAAAGGAGCGACGTAAATTGAACAAATGTGATAAAATTACGCAGAATTCTTATATTAACCATAATTTAAAACGATCTACTCGGGTCTCTGATTGCCCAATCAAAGAAGCTTAGTAGTGCATTTTACTCGTCATTTCATGCGCTGTAAGGTGCCGCTTAGCCCAATACACTATCTGAAATAGGAGCGACGTACATTGAACATATATGATAGAATTTCGCTGAATTCTTATATTAACAATAATATAAAATGATCTAATCGGGCCTCTGATTGATCTATCATAGAAGGTTAGGAATATATTTTACTCGTCATTCCACGCGCTTTAAGTTGCCGCCAAGCCCAATATATTATCTGAAATACGAACGACGTAATTTGAACAAATGTGATAGAATTACGCTGAATTCTTATACTAATCATAATATAAGATGACCTAATCGGGTCTCTGATTGCCCTATCCGAGAAGTTTAGTAGTGCATTTTACTCGACATTTCATGCGCTTTAAGATGCCGCCTCGCCCGATACGCTATCTGAAATAGGAGCGACGTGAATTGAACAAATGTGATAGAATTACGCAGAATTCTTATATTAACCATAATATAAAATGATCTAATCGGGTCTCTGTTTGCCCTATCCTAGAAGTTTAATGGTGCCCTTCACTCGTCATTTCATGCGCTTTATGGTACCGCTTAGCCCAATACACTGTATGAAATATTAGCGACGTAAATTGAACAAATCTGATAGAATTACGGTGCATCCTTATATTAAGGATAATGTAAGATGACCTAATCGGGTCTCTGTTTGCCCTACCCTAGAAGTTTAATAGTGCATTTCACTCGACATATCATGCGCTCTAAGATGCCACCTAGCCTAATACGCCATCTGAAATAGGGGCGACGTAAATTGATCAAATGAGATAAAATTACGCTGCATTCTTATATTAAAAATAATATAAAAAGGTCTAATCGGGTCTCTGCTTGCCCTATCAAAGAAGTTTAATAGTACATTTTACTCGTCATTTCATGCGCTTTAAGGTGACGCTTAACCCAACACGCTTTCTGAATAAGGAGCGACGTAAATTGAACAAATGTGATAGAATTACGCAGAATTCTTATAATAACCATAACTTAAAATGATCTAATCGGGTCTCTGATTGACCAATCATAGATGTTTAATAGTGCATTTTAATCGTCATTTCATGCGCTTGATGGTGCCGTCTAGCCCAATCCGCTATCTGAAATAGGAGCGACGTAAATTGAACAAATGTGATAGAATTACGCAGAATTCTAATATTAACCATAATTTAAAATGATCTATTCGGGTCTCTGACTGCCTTATCATAGAAGTTTGATAGTGCCTTATACTCGTCATTTCATGCGCTTTAAGGTCCCGCTTACCCCAATACGCTATCTGAAATTGGAGCTACGTAAATTGAACAAGTGTGATAAAGTTTCGCTGAATTCTTATATTAACCATAATATAAAATGATCTATTCGGGTCTCTGACTGCCTTATCATAGAAGTTTAATAGTGAATTTTACTCGTCATGTCATGCGCTTTAAGGTGCCGCCTAGCCCAATACGCTGTCTGAAATAGGAGCACCATAAATTGAATAAATGTGATAGAATTACGCTGAATTCTTATATTAATCATAATATAAGATGACCTAATCGGGTCTCTGATTGTCCTACCCAAGGAGTTTGGTAGTGCATTTTACTCGACATTTCATGCGCTCTAAGATGCCGCTTAGCACAATACGCTATCTGAAATAGGAGCGACGTAAATTGAACAAATGTGATCGAATTACGCAGAATTCTTATATTACCCATAATATAAAATGATCTAATCAGGTCTCTGATTGCCCTATCATAGAAGTTTAATAGTGCATTTTGCTCGCCATTTCATGCGCTTTTAGGTGCCGCTTATCCCGATACGCTATCTGAAGTTGGAGCGACGTAAATTGAACAAATGTGATAAAATTACGCTGAATTCTTATATTAACAATAATACAAAATGATCCAATCGCGTCTCTGATTGCCCTATCATAGAAGTCTGATAGTACATTTTACTCGTCATTCCATGCGCTTTAAGGTGCCGCCTAGCCCAATGCGCTAACTGAAATTGGAGCTACGTAAATTGAACAAGTGTGATAGAGTTTCGCTGAATTCTTAAATTAACCATAATATAAAATGATATAATCGGGTCTCTGTTTGCACTACCCTAGCAGTTTAATAGTGCATTTTACTCGACATTTCATGCGCTTTAAGATGCCACCCAGTCCAATACGCTATCTGTAATAGGGGCGACGTAAATTGAACAAATGGGATAAAATTACGTTGAATTCTTATATTAACAATAATATGAAATCATCTAATCGGGTCTCTGATTGCCCTATCATTGAAGTTTGATAGTGCCTTATACTCGTCATTTCATGCGCTTTAAGGTCCCGCTTTGCCCAATACGCTATCTGAAATTGGAGCTACGTAAATTGAACAAGTGTGATAGACATTCGCTGAATTCTTAAATTAACCATAATATAAAATGATCTAATCGGGTCTCTGTATGCCCTACCCTAGAAGTTTAATAATGCATTTTACTCGACATCTCATGCGCTTTAAGATGCCACATAGTCCAATACGCTATCTGATATACGGGCGACATAAATTTAACAAATGAGATAGAATTTCGCTGAATTCTTAAATTAACCATAATATAAAATGATCTAAGCGGGTCTCTGATTGCCCTATCATAGAAGGTTAGCAGTGCATTTTACTCGACATTTCGTGCGCTTTAAGATGCCGCTTAGCCCAATACGCTACCTGAAGTAGAAGCGACGTAAATTGAACAAACGTGATAGAATTACGCAGAATTCTTATATTAACCATAATATAAAATGATCTAATCGGGTCTCTGTTTGCCCTAGCCTAGAATTTTAATAATGCATTTTACTTGACATATCATGCGCTTTAAGATGCCGCTGAGCCCATTACGCTATCTGAAGTAGGAGCTACGTAACTTTAGTAAATGTGGTTCAATTACGCTGAATTCTTATATTAACCATAATATAAAATGATCTAATCAGGTCTCTGATTGCCCTATCATAAAGGTTAATAGTGCATTTTACTCGTCATTTCATGCGCTTTAAGGTGCCGCCTAGCCCAATACGCTATCTGAAATAGGAGCGACGTACATTGACCAAATATGATAGAATTTCGCTGAATTCTTATATTAACAATAATATAATACGATCTATCCGGTTCTCTGATTGCCCTATCATAGAAGTTTAATAGTGCATTTTACTCGTCATTTCATGTGCTTTACGGTGCCGCTTAGCCCAATACGCTATCTGGAGTAGGAGCGACGTAAACTGAACAAATGTGATAGAATTACGCAGAATTCTTATATTAACCATAATATAATATGATCTATTCGGGTCTCAGATTGCCCTATCATAGAAGTATAATACTGCATTTTACTCGTCATTTCATGCGCTTTAAGGTGTCGCCTATCTCAATACACTATCTGAAATTGGAGCTACGTAAATTGGACAAATGTGATAGAGTTACGACGAATTCTTATATTAACCATAATATAAAATGATCTAATCGGGTCTCTGATCGCTATATCATAGAAGGTTAGTAGAGCATTTTACTCGTCATTTCATGCGCTTTAAGGTGCCGCCCAGCCCAATCCGCTATCTGATATTGGAGCTACCTAAATTCAACAAATGTGATAGAATTACGCAGAATTCTTATATTAACCATAATATAAAATGATCTAATGGGGTCTCTAATTTACCTATCATAAAAGTTTAGTAGTGCATTTTAATCGACATTTCATGCCCTTTAAGATTCTGCTTAGCCCAATACGCTATCTGAAATAGGAGCGACGTAAATTGAACAAATGTGATAGAATTTCGATGAATTCTTACATTAACAATAATATAAAATGACCTATTCGGGTCTCTGATTGCCCTATCAAAAAAGTTCAGTAGTGCATTTTACTCGACATTTCATGCGCTTTAATGTACCGTCTAGCCCAATCCGCTACCTGAAATTGGAGCTGCGTAAATTGAACAAATGTGATAGACTTACGCAGAATTCTTATATTAACCATAACTTAAAATGATCTAATCGGGTCTCTGATTGCCCTATCATAGATGTTTAATAGTGCATTTTACTCGTCATTTCATGCGCTTGAAGGTGCCGTGTAGCCCAATCCGCTATCTGAAATAGGAGCGACGTAAATTGAAAAAATGTGATAGAATTAGGTTGAATTATTATATTAATCATAATATACGATGACCTAATCGGGTCTCTGATTGCCCTATCCTAGAAGTTTTGTAGTGCATTTTACTCAGCATTTCATGCGCTTTACGATGCCACCTAGCCCAAAACGCTATCTTAAATAGGAGCGACGTAAAGTGAACAAATGTGATAGAATTCTGCGGAATTCTTATATTAATCATAATATAAGATAACCTAATCGGGTGTCTGATTGCCATATCGGAGAAGTTTAGTAGTGCATTTTACTCGACATTCCATGCGCTTAAGATGCCACCCAGCACAGTACGCTATCTGAAATAGGAGCGACGTAAATTGAACGAATGTGATACAAGTACGCAGAATTCTTATATTATACATAATATAAAATGATCTAATCGGGTCTTTATTCGACCTACCCTAGAAGTTTAATAGTGCATTTTACTCGGCACTTCATGCGCTTTGAGATGCCGCTTAGCCCAATACGCTATCTGATAAAGGGGCGACGTAAATTGAACAAATGTGATAAAATTACGCTGAATTCCTATATTAACAATAATATAAAATGATCTAATCGGGACTCCGATTGCCCTATCATAGAAGTTTAATAGTACATTTTACTCGTCATTTAATGCGCTTCAAGGTGCCGCTTAACCCAATGCGCTTCCTGAAAAAGGAGGGACGTAAATTGAACAAATGTGATAAAATTACGCAGAATTCTTATATTAACCATAATTTAAAATGATCTACTCCGGTCTCTGATTGCCCAATCAAAGAAGCTTAGTAGTGCATTTTACTCGAATATTTCATGCGCTTTAAGGTGCCGCTTAGCCCAATACACTATCTGAAATAGGAGCGACGTACATTCAACAAATATGATAGAATTTCGCTGAATTCTTATATTAACAATAATATAATACGATCTATCCGGTTCTCTGATTGCCCTATCATAGAAGTTTAATAGTGCATTTTACTCGTCATTTCATGCGCTTTACGGTGCCGCTTAGCCCAATACGCTATCTGGAGTAGGAGCGACGTAAATTGAACAAATGTGATAGAATTACGCAGAATTCTTATATTAACCGTAATATAATATGATCTATTCGGGTCTCAGATTGCCCTATCATAGAAGTATAATACTGCATTTTACTCGTCATTTCATGCGCTTTAAGGTGTCGCCTATCTCAATACACTATCTGAAATTGGAGCTACGTAAATTGGACAAATGTGATAGAGTTACGACGAATTCTTATATTAACCATAATATAAAATGATCTAATCGGGTCTCTGATCGCCATATCATAGAAGGTTAATAGAGCATTTTACTCGTCATTTCATGCGCTTTAAGGTGCCGCCCAGCCCAATCCGCTATCTGATATTGGAGCTACCTAAATTCAACAAATGTGATAGAATTACGCAGAATTCTTATACTAACCATAATATAAAATGATCTAATGGGGTCTCTAATTTACCTATCATAAAAGTTTAGTAGTGCATTTTAATCGACATTTCATGCCCTTTAAGATTCTGCTTAGCCCAATACGCTATCTGAAATAGGAGCGGCGTAAATTGCACAAATGTGATAGAATTTCGATGAATTCTTACATTAACAATAATATAAAATGACCTAATCGGGTCTCTGTTTGCCCTATCAAAAAAGTTCAGTAGTGCATTTTACTCGACATTTCATGCGCTTTAAGGTACCGTCTAGCCCAATGCGCTACCTGAAATTGGAGCTGCGTAAATTGAACAAATGTGATAGACTTACGCAGAATTCTTATATTAACCATAACTTAAAATGATCTAATCGGGTCTCCGATTGCCCTGTCCGAGAAGTTTTATAGTGCATTTTACTCGTCATTACATGCGCTTTAAGGTGCCGCCTAACCCAATACGGTATCTCAAATAGGGGCGACGTAAATTGAACAAATGTGATAGAATTACACAGAATTCTTATATTAACCATAATATAAAATGATCTAATCGGGTCTCCGTTTGCCCTACCCTTGAAGTGTAACAGTGCATTTTACTCGTCATTTCATACGCTTTAAGGTGCCGCCTAGACCAATACGCAATCTGAAATTGGAGCTACGTAAATCGAACAAATGTGATCAAATTACGCAGAATTCTTATATTAAACATAATATAAAATGTTCAAATCTGGTCTCTGTTTGCCCTACCCTAGAACTTTAATAGTGCATTTTACTCGACATTTGATGCGCTTTAAGATGCCACCTAGCCCAATACGCTATCTGAAATAGGGGCGCCGTAAATTGAACAAATGTGATAAAACTACGCTAAATTCTTATAATAACCTTAATATAAAATGACCTATTCGGGTCTCTGATTGCCCTATCAAAGAAGGTTAGTAGTGCATTTTTCTCGCCATTCCACGCGCTTTAAGATGCCACCTAGCCCAATAAACTATCTGAAATAGGAGCGTCGTAAATTGAACAAATGTAATAGAATTACCCAGAATTCTTATATTAACCATAATATAAAATGATCTAATCGGGTCCCCGTTTGCCCTACCCTAGAAGTGTAACAGTGCATTTTACTCGTCATTTCATACGCTTTAAGGTGCCGCCTAGACCAATGCGCAATCTGAAATTGGAGCTACGTAAATCGAACAAATGTGATAGAGTTTCGCTGAATTCTTAAATTAACCATAATATGAGTTGATCTAATTGGGTCTCTGATTGTCGCATCCTAGAAGTTTAGTAGTGCATTTTACTCGACATTTCATGCGCTTTAAGATACAGCCAAGCCCAATACACTATCTGAAATAGGAGCGTCGTAAATTGAACAAGTGTGATAAAATTACGCCGTATTCTTATATTAACAATAATATAAAATGATCTAATCGTGTCTCCGATTGCTCTATCATAGAAGTTTAATAGTGCATTTTACTCGCTATTTCATGCGCTTTAAATTGACGCATAGCCCAGTACGCTATCTGAAATAGGAGCGACGTAAATTGAACAAATGTGATAGAATTACGCAAAATTCTTATATCAACCATAATGTAATATGATCAATTAGGCTCTCTGATTGCCCTATCATAGAAGTTCAAACGTGCATTTTACTCGTCATTTCATGCGCTTTAAGGTGCCGCCTAGACCAATACGCTATCTGAAATAGGAGCGACGTCAATTGAACAAATGTGATAGAATTACACTGAATTCTTATATTAACCATAATATAGAATGATCTAATCGGGTCTTTGATTGCCCTAGCATAGAAGGTTAGCAGTGCATTTTACTCGTCATTCTACGCGCTTTAAGGTGCCGCCAAGCCTAATACGCTATCTGAAATAGGAGCGACATAAATTGAACAAACGTGATAGAATTACGCAGAATTCTTATATAAGACATAATATAATACGATATATACGGTTCTCTGACTGACCTATCATAGAAGTTTAATAGTGCATTCTACTCGTCATTTCATGCGCTTTAAGGTGCCGTCTAGCCCAATCCGCTATCTGAAATTGGAGCTGCGTAAATTGAATAAATGTGATAGAGTTACGCATAATTCTTATATAAACCATAATATAAAATGATCACATCGGGTCTCTGATTGCCGTATCATAGATGTTTAATAGTGCATTTTACTCGTCATTTCATGCGCTTTAAGATGCCGCCTAGTCCAATACGCTATCTGAAGTTGGAGCTACGTAAATTGAACAAATGTGATAGAATTATGCAGCATTCTTATATTAACCATAATATAATATGATCTATTCGGGTGACTGATTGCCCTATCATAGAAGTTTAATAGTGCATTTTACTCGTAATTTCATGCGCTTTAAGGTGCCGCCTAGCCCAATACGCTATCTGAAATAGGAGCGACGTAAATTGAACAAATGTGATAGAATTTTGCTGAATTCTTATATTAACCATAATATAATATGATCTATTCGGGTCTCTGATTGCCCTATCATAGAAGTTTAATAGTGCATTTTACTCGTAATTTCATGCGCTTTAAGATGCCGCCTAGCCCAATACGCTATCTGAAATAGGAGCGACGTAAATTGAACAAATGTGATAAAATTACGCTGCATTCTTATATTAACAATAATATAAAATGATCTAATCGGGTCTCTGTTTGCCCTACCCTAGAAGTTTAATAGTGCATTTTACTCGACATTTCATGCGCTTTAAGATGCCACCTAGTCCAAAACGCTATCTGAAATTGTAGCTACGTAAATTGAACAGACGTGATAGAATTACGCAGAATTCCTATATTAACCATAATATAATACGATGTATTCGGGTCTCTGATTGCCCTATCATAGAAGTTTAATAGTGCATTTTACTCGACATTGCATGTGCTTTAAGGTGCCGCCTAGCCCAATACGCAATCTGAAATAGGAGCGACGTAAATTGAACAAATGTGATAGAATTTTGCTGAATTCTTATATTAACCATAATATAATATGATCTATTCGGGTCTCTGATTGCCCTATCATAGAAGTTTAATAGTGCATTTCACTCGTCATTTCATGCGCTATAAGGTGCCGCCTAGCCCAGTACGCTATCTGAAATATGGGCGCCGTAAATTGAACAAATGTGATAATATTACCCTGAATTCTTATATTAACAATAATATAATACGATCTATTCGGGTCTCTGATTGCCCTATCATAGAAGTTTAATAGTGGATTTTACTCGTCATTTCGTGCGCTTTATGGTGCCGCCTAGCCCAATACGCTATCTGAAATAGGAGCGACGTAAATTGAACAAATGTGATAGAATTACGCAAGAATGCTTATACTAACCATAATTTAAAATGATCTAATCGGGACTCTGATTGCGCTATCATAGAAGTTTAATAGTGCATTTTACTCGTCATTTCATGCGCTTTAAGATGCCACCTAGTCCAAAACGCTATCTGAAATTGCAGCTACGTAAATTGAACAGACGTGATAGAATTACGCAGAATTCTTTTATTAACCATAATATAATACGATGTATTCGGGTCTCTGATTGCCCTATCATAGAAGTTTAATAGTGCATTTTACTCGTCATTTCATGCGCTTTAAGGTGCCGCCTAGCCCAATACGCTATCTGAGATAGGAGTGACATAAATTGATCAAATGTGATAAAATTACGTTGAATTCTTATATTAACAATAATACAAAATGATCTAATCGGGTCTCTGATTGCCCTATCATAGAAGTTTCATAGTGCATTTTACTCGACATTTCGTGCGCTTTAAGATGCCATCTAGCACAATACGCTATCTCTAAATAGGGGCGACGTAAATTGATCAAATGTGACAGAATTACGCAGAATTCTTATATTAAACATAATATAATACGATCTATCCGGTTCTCTGATTGCCCTATCATAGAAGTTTAATAGTGCATTTTACTCGTCATTTCGTGCGCTTTATGGTGCCGCCTAGCCCAATACGCTATCTGAAATAGGAGCGACGTAAATTGAACAAATGTGATAGAATTTTGCTGAATTCTTATATTAACCATAATATAATATGATCTATTCGGGTCTCTGATTGCCCTATCATACAAGTTTAATAGTGGATTTTACTCGTCACATCATGCGCTTTAAGGTGCCGCCTAGCCCAATACGCTATCTGAAATAGGAGCGACATAAATTGAACAAATGTGTTAAAATTACGTTGAATTCTTATATTAACAATAATACAAAATGATCTAACCGGGTCTCTGATTGCACTGTCATAGAAGTTTACCAGTGCATTTTACACGACATTTCATGCGCTTTAAGATGCCTCCTAGCCCAATACGCTATCTGAAATAGGGGCGACGTAAATTGAACAAATGTGATAGAATTACGCAGAATTCTTATATTAACCATAATTTAAGATGATCTAATCGGGTCTCTGATTGCCCTGTCACAGAAGTTCAGCAGTGCATTTTACTCGCCATTTCATGCGCTTTAAGGCGCCGTCTAGCCCAATCCGCTATCTGAAATTGGAGCAGCGTAAACTGAATAAATGTGATAGAGTTACGCAGAATTCTTATATAAACCATAATATAAAATGATCTCATCGGGTCTCTGCTTGCCCTATCAAAGAAGTTTAGTACTGCATTTTACTCGTCATTCCATGCGCTTTAGAGTGCCGCTTAGCCCAATGCGCTATATGAAATGGGAGCGATATAAATTGAATAAATGTGATAGAATTACGCAGGATTCTTATATTACCCATAATTTAAAATGACCTTGTCGGGTCTGTGATTGCCCTGTCCGAGAAGTTTAGTAGTGCATTTTACTCGTAATTTCATGCGCTTTAAGATGCCGCTTAACCCAATACGCTATCTGAAATAGGAGCGACGTAAATTGAACAAATGTGATAGAACTTCGCTGAATTCTTATATTAACCATAATATAAGATGACCTAATCGGGTCTCTGACTGCCCTATCCGAGAAGTTCAGTAGTGCATTTTACTCGACATTTCAGTCGCTTTAAGATGCCGCCTAGCCCAATACGCTATCTGACATTGGAGGCACGTAAATTGAAAAAACGTGATAGAATTCCGCAGAATTCTTATATTAACCATAATATAATACGATCTATTCGGGTCTCTGATTTCCCTATCATAAAAGTTTAATAGTGCATTTTAATCGTCATTTCATGCGCTTTAAGGAGCCGCCTATCCCAATACGCTATCTGAAATTGGAGCGACATAAATTGAACAAATGTGATGGAATTACGCAGAATTCTTATATTAACCATAATATAATGCGATATATTCGGGTCTCTGATTGCCCTATCATAGAAGTTTAGTAGTGGATGTTACTCGTCATTTCAAGCGCTTTAAGGTGCCGCTTGGCCCAATACGCTATCTGAAATAGGAGCGACGTTAATTGAACAAATGTGATAAAATTTCGCTGAATTCTTATATTAACCATAATATAAGATGGCCTAATCGGGTCTCTGATTGCCCTACCCGAGAAGCTTAGGAGTGCATTTTACTCGTCATTTCATGCGCTTTAAGGTGCCGCCTAGCCCACTACGCTATCTGAAATAGGAGCGACACAAATTGAACAAATGTGATAGAATTACGCAGAATTCTTACTTTAACCATAATATAGAATGATCTAATCGGGTCTTTGGTTGCCCTATCATATAAGGTTAGTAGTGCATTTTTCTCGACATTCCACGCGCTTTAAGATGCCCCCTAGCCCAATACGCTATCTGAAATTGGAGCTACGTAAATTGAACAAATGTGATAGAATTTCGCTGGATTCTTCTATTAACCATAATATCAGATGACCTAATCGGGTCTCTGATTGCCCTATCCGAGAAGTTTAGTAGTGCATTTTACTCGACATTTCATGCGCTTTAAGATGCCGCCTAGCCCAATATGCTATCTGAAATAGGAGCGACGTAAATTGAACAAATGTGATAGAATAACGCAGAATTCTTATATTAACCATAATATAAAATGAACTAATCGGGACTCTGATTGCCCTATCATAGATGGTTAGTAGTGCATTTTACACGTCGTTCCACGCGCTTTAAGATGCCGTCTAGCCCAATACGCTATCTGAAATAGGAGCGACGTAAATTGAACAAATGTGATAGAATTACGCTGCATCCTTATATTAATCATAATATAAGATGAGCTTATCGGATATCCGATTGCCCTAACCTAGAAGTTTAGTGGTGCATTTTACTCGCCATTTCTTGTGCGTTAAGGTGCCGTTTAGAACAATACGCTATCTGAAATAGGAGCGTCGTAAATTGAACAAATGTGATAGAATTACACTGAATTCTTATATTAATCATAATATAAGATGATGTAATCGTGTCTCTGATTTCCCTATCCTAGAAGTTTAGTAGTGCATTTTATTCGACATTTCATGCGCTTTAAGATGCCGCCTAGCCCAATATGCTATCTGAAATAGGTGCGACGTAAATTGAACAAATGTGATAGAATAACGCTGAATTCTTATATTAACCACAATATAAAATGATCTAATCGGGTTTCTGATTGCCCTGTCACAGAAGGTTAATAGTGCATTTTGCTCGGCATTTCATGCGCTTAAAGGTGCCGCTTATCCCGATACGCTATCTGAAGTTGGAGCAACGTAAATTGAACAAATGTGATAGAATTACGCTGAATTCTTATATTAACCATAATACAAAATGATCTAATCGGGTCTCTGATTGCCCTGTCACAGAAGGTTAATAGTGCATTTTGCTCGGCATTTCATGCGCTTAAAGGTGCCGCTTATCCCGATACGCTATCTGAAGTTGGAGCAACGTAAATTGAACAAATGTGATAGAATTACGCTGAATTCTTATATTAACCATAATACAAAATGATCTAATCGGGTCTCTGATTGCCCTATCCTAGAAGTTTAATAGTGCATGTTACTCGTCATTTCATGCGCTTTAAGGTGCCGCTTGGCCCAATACGCTATCTGAAATAGGGGCGACGTAAATTGAACAAATGTGATAGAATTACCTTGAATTCTTATATTAACAATAATACAAAATGATTTAATTGGGTCTCTGATGGCCGAATCCGAGAAGCTTAAGAGATCATTTTACTCGCCATTTCATGCGCTTTAAGATGCCGCCTAGCCCAAACGCTATATGACATAGGAGCGACGTAAATTGAACAAATGTGATAGAATTACGCTGAATTCTTATATTAATCATAATATAAGATGACCTAATCGGGTGTCTGATTGCCCTATCCGAGAAGTTTAGTAGTGCATTTTACTCGACATTTCATGCGCTTTAAGATGCCGCCTAGCCCAATATGCTATCTGAAATAGGAGCGACGTAAATTGAACAAATGTGATAGAATAACGCAGAATTCTTATATTAACCATAATATAGAATGATCTAATCGGGTCTCTGTTTGGCCTACCCTAGAAGTTTAATAGTGCATTTTACTCGACATATCATGCGCTTTAAGATGCCGCCTAGCCCTAATATGCTACCTGAAATAGGAGCGACGTAAATTGAACAAATGTGATAGAATTACGCCGAATTCTTATATTAACCATAATATAAAATGATCTAATCGTGTCTCTGATTGCCCTATCATAGAAGTTTAATAGTGCATTTTGCTCGGCATTACATGCGCTTTAAGGTGCCGCTTATCCCGATACGCTATCTGAAGTTGGAGCGACGTAAATTGAACAAATGTGATAGAATAACGCTGAATTCTTATATTAGCCATAATACAAAATGATCTAATCGGGTCTCTGATTGCCCTATCACAGAAGTTTAATAGTGCATTTTACTCGCCATTTCATGCCCTTTAAGGTGCCGTTTAGTCGAATAGGCTATCTGAAATAGGAGCGTCGTAAGTTGAACATATGTGATAGAATACACTGAATTCTTATATTAATCATAATATACAGATGATCTAATCGGGCCTCTGATTGCGCTATCCTAGAAGTATAGCAGTGCATTTTACTCGACATTTCATGCGCTTTTAGATGCCGCTTAGCCCTCTACGCTACCTGAAATAGGAGCGATCGTAAAATGAACAAATGTGATAGAATTTCGCTTGAATTCTTATATTAACCATAATATAAAGTGAACTAAGTCGGGTCTCTGATTGCCCTATCATAGATGGTTAGTAGTTCATTTTACACGACATTCCACGCGCTTTAAGATGCCGCTTAGCGCAATACGCTATCTGAAGTAGGAGCGAGTAAATTGAACAAACGTGATAGAATTACGCAGTATTCTTATATTAACCATAATATAATATGATCTATTTGGGTCTCTGATTGCCCCTATCATAGAAAATTAGTATTGCATTTTACTCGTCATTCCACCGCTTTAAGGTGCCGCCTTGCCCAATATACTATCTGAAATAGGAGCGTCGTAAAATGAACAAATGTGATAGAATTACGCAGAATTCTTATATTAACCATAATATAAAATGATCTAATGGGGTCTCTGTTTGCCCTACCCTAGAAGTTTAGTTGTGCATTTCACTCGACATTTCATGCGCTTTAAGATGCCACCTAGCCCAATACGCTATCTGAAATAGGGGCGACGGAAATTGAACAAATGTGATAAAATTACGCTGAATTCTTATATTAACCATAGTATAAGATGACTTAATCGGTTCTCTGATTGCCCTATCCGAGAAGTTTAGTAGTGCATTTTACTCGTCATTTCATGCGCCTTAAGGTGCCGCATAGCCCAATACACTATCTAAAATAGGAGCGACATAAATTGAACAAATGTGATAGAATTACGCAGAATTCTTATATTAAACATAATATAATACGATCTATTCGGATCTCTGACTGCCCTATCATAGAAGTTTAATAGTGCATGTCACTCGTCCTTTCATGCGCTTTAAGGTGCCGCTTGGCCCAATACGCTACCCGAAATAGGTGCGACGTAAATTGAACAAATGTGATAGAATTTCGCTGAATTCTTAAATTAACCATAATATAAAATGATCTAATCGGGTCTCTGTTTACCCTACCCTAGAAGTTTAAAAGTGCATTTTACTCGACATTCCATGCGCTTTAACATGCCATCTTGCCCAATACGCTATCTGATATAGGGGCGACGTAAATTGAGCAAATGTGATAAAAGTTCGCTGAATTCTTATATTAACCATAGTATAAGACGACCTAATCGGGTCTCTGATTGCCCTATCCGAGAAGTTTAGTAGTGCATTTTACTCGACATTTCATGCGCTTTAAGATGCCGCCTAGCCCAATACGCTAACTGAAATTGGAGCTACGTAAATTGAACAAGCGTGATAGAATTACGCAGAATTCTTATATTAACCATAATATAATATGATCTATTCGGGTCTCTGATTGCCCTATCATAGAAATTTAACAGTGCATTTTACCCGACATTTCATGCGCTATAAGATGCCACCTAGCCCAATACGCTATCTGGAATAGGGGTGACGTAAATTGAACAAATGTGATAAAATTTCGCTGAATTCTTAAATTAACCATAAGATAAAGTGATCTAGTCGGGTCAATGTTTGCCTACCCTAGAAGTTTAATAGTGCATTTCACTCGTCATTTCATGCCCTTTAAGGTGCCGCCTAGCCCAATACGCTATCTGAAATAGGAGCGACGTAAATTGAACAAATGTGATAGAATTACGCAGAATTCTTATATTAACCATAATATAATACGACCTATTCGGGTCTCTGATTGCCCTATCATAGAAGTTTAATAGTGCATTTTACTCGTCATTTCATGCGCTTTAAGGTGCCACTTCGCCCAATACGCTATCCGAAATAGGAGCGACATAAATTCAACAAATGTGATAGAATTACGCAGAATTCTTGTATTAACCATAATATAATAGGATCTAGTCGGGTCTCTGATTGCCCTATCATAGAAGTTTAACAGTGCATGTTACTCGTCATTTCATGCGCTTCAAGATGCCACCTAGCCCAATACGCTATCTGAAATAGGGGCGACGTGAATTGAACAAATGCGATAAAATTACGCTGCATTCTTATATTAACAATAATATAAAATGATATAATCGGGTCTCTGAGTGCCCTATCATAGAAGTTTAATAGAGCATTTTACACAACATTCCATGCGCTTTAAGATGCCATCTAGCCCAAAACGCTATCTGAAATAGGGGCGACGTAAATTGAACAAATGCGATAAAATTACGCTGCATTCTTATATTAACAATAATATAAAATGATATAATCGGGTCTCTGAGTGCCCTATCATAGAAGTTTAATAGTGCATTTTACTCAACATTCCATGCGCTTTAAGATGCCACCTAGCCCAATACGCTATCTGATATAGGGGCGACGTAAATTGAACAAATGTGATAGAATTACGCAGAATTCTTATATTAACCATGACATAATACGATCTATTCGGGTCTCCGATTGCCCTATCATAGAAGTTTAATAGTGCATTTTACTCGTCATTTCATGCGCTTTAAGGTGCCGCCTAGCCCAATACGCTATCTGAAATAGGATCGACATAAATTGAACAAATGTGATAGAATTTCGCAGAATTCTTATATTAACCATAATATAATAGGATCTATTCGGGTCTCTGATTGCCCTATCATAGAAGTTTAACAGTGCATGTTACTCGTCATTTCATGCGCTTCAAGATGCCACCTGGCCCAATACGCTATCTGAAATAGGGGCGACGTGAATTGAGCAAATGTGATAAAGTTTCGCTGAATTCGTATATTAACCATAGTATAAGATGACCTAATCGGGTCTCTGACTGCCCTATCCTAGAAGCTTAGTAGTGCATTTTACTTGACATTTCATGCGCTTTAAGATGCCGCTTAGCCCAATACGCTATCTGAAGTAGGAGCGACGTAAATTGATCAAATGTGACAGAATTACGCTAAATTCTTATATTAACCTTAATATAAAATGATCTAATGGGGTCTCTGATTACCCTATCATAGATGCTTAGTAGTGCATTTTAATCGACATTTCATGCCCTTTAAGATTCAGCTTAGCCCAATACGCTATCTGAAATAGGAGCGACGTAAATTGAGTAAATGTGGTTCAATTACGCTGAATTCTTATATTAACAATAATATAAAATTATCTAATCGGGTCTCTGATTGCCCTATCATAGAAGTTTAATAGTGCATTTTACTCGTCATTCCACGCGCTTTAAGATGCAGCCTAGCCCAATACGCTATCTGAAATAGGGGTGACGTAGATTGAACAAATGTGATAAAATTACGCCGCATTCTTAAATTAACAATAATATAAAATGATCTAATCGGGTCTCTGATTGCCCTATCCTAGAAGTTTAATAATTCATTTTACTCGACATGTCATGCGGTTTCCGATGCCGCTTAGCCCAATACGCTAAGAATTCTTATATTACCCATAATACAAAATGATCTAATCTGATCTGTTTGGCCGCATCCGAGAAGGTTAGTAGTGCATTCTACTCGTCACTCCTTGCGCTTTAAGGTGCTGGCAAGTCCAATACGCTATCTGAAATCGGAGCTACGTAAATTGAACAAACGTGATAGAATTACGCAGAATTCTTTTATGAATCATAATATAATATGATCTATTCGGGTCTCTGATTGCCCTATCATAAAAGGTTAGTAGTGCATTTTACTCGTCATTCCACGCGCTTTAAGATGCCGTCTAGCCCAATATACTATCTGAAATAGGAGCATCGTAAATTGAACAAATGTGATAGAATTACGCAGAATTCTTATATTAACCATAATATAAAATGATCTAATCGTGTCTCTGTTTACCCTAGCCTAGAAGTGTAATAGTGCATTTTACGCGACATTTCATGCGCTTTAAGATGCCACCTAGCCCAATATGCTATCTGAAATAGCGGCGACGTTAAATTGAACAAATGTGATAAAATTACGGTGAATCCTTATATTAACAATAATATAAAATGATCTAATCCGGTCTCTGATTGCCCTATCCGAGAAGTTTAGTAGTGCATTTCCCTCGACATTTCATGCGCTTTCAGATGCCGCCTAATCCAATAAGCTATCTGAAATTGGAGCTACGTAAATTGAACACACGTGATAGAATTACAGAGAATTCTTATATTAACCATAATATAATACGATCTATTCGGGTCTCTGATTGCCCTATCATAGAAGTTTAATAGTGCATTTTACTCGTCATTTCATGCGCTTTAAGATGCCACCTTGCCCAATACGCTATCGGAAATAGGAGCGACGTAAATTGAACGTATGTGATAGAATTACGCTGAAGTCTTATATTAACCATAATATATACTGATCTAATCGGGTCTCTGATTGCCCTATCGTAGAAGGTTAGTAGGGCATTTCACTCGTCACTCCACGCGCTTTAAGATGCCGCCTATCCCAATACGCTATCTGAAATAAGAGCGACGTAAATTGAACAAATGTGATAGAGTTTCGCTGAATTCTTACATTAACCATAATATAAAATGATCTAATCGGGTCTCTGTTTGCCCTAGCCTAGAAGTCTAATATTGCATTTTACTCGACATTTCATGCGCTTTAAGGTGCCACTTAGACCAATACGCTATCTGAAATAGGAGCGACGTAAATTGAACAAATGTGATAAAATTTCGCTGAATTCTTATATTAACCATAATATATAATGATATAATCGGGTCTCTGATTGCCCTATCGTAGAAGGTTAGTAGGGCATTTTACTCGTCATTCCACGCGCTTTAAGATGCCGCCCAGCCCATTACGCTATCTGAAATAGGAGCGACGTAAATTGAACAAATGTGATAGAATTTCGCTGAATTCTTATAATAACAATAATGTAAAATGATCTAATCGGGTCTCTGATTGCCCTATCATAGAAGTTTAATTGTGCATTTCACTCGTCATTTCATGCGCTTTAAGGTGACGCCTAGCCCAATACGCTATCCGAAATAGGAGCGATATAAATTCAACAAATGTGATAGAATTACGCAGAATTCTAGTATTAACCATAATATAATACGATCTATTCGGGTCTGTGATTGTCCTATCATAGAAGTTTAATAGTGCATTTTACTCGTCATTTCATGCGCTTTAAGATGCCGTCTAGTCCAATACGCTATCTGAAATTGGAGCTACGTAAATTGAACAAATGTGATAAAATTACGTTGAATTCTTATATTAACAATAATATAAAATGATCTAATCGGGTCTCTGATTGCCCTATCATAGAAGTTTAATAGTGCATTTTACTCGACATTTCATGCGCTTTAAGATGCCACCTAGCCCAATACGCTATCTGAAATAGGAGCGGCGTAAGTTGAACAAATGTGATAGGATTACACTGAATTCTTATATTAACCACAATTTAAAATGATCTAATCGGGTCTCTGTTTGCCCTACCCTAGAAGTTTAATAGTGTATTTCACTCGACATTTCATGCGCTTTAAGATGCCACCTAGCCCAATACGCTATCTGAAATAGTCGCGACGTAAATTGAACAAATGTGATAAAATAACGCCGAATTCTTATATTAACAATAATATAAAATGATCTAATCGTGTCTCCGATTGCGCTATCATAGAAGTTTAATAGTGCATTTTACTCGTCATTTCATGCGCTTTGAGGTGCCGCTTATCCCGATACGCTATCTGAAATAGGAGCGACGTAAATTGAACAAATGTGATGGAATTACACTGAATTCATATAGTAATCATAATATAACATGACCTAATCGGGTGTCTGATTGCCCTATCCGAGAAGTTTAGTAGTGCATTTTACTGGACATTTCATGCGCTTTAAGATGCCGCCTAGCCCAATATGCTATCTGAAATAGGAGCGACGTAAATTGAACAAATGTGATAGAATAACGCAGAATTCTTATATTAACCATAATATAGAATGATCTAATCGGGTCTCTGTTTGTAATACCCTAGAAGTTTAATAGTGCATTTTACTCGACATATCATGCGCTTTAAGATGCCGCCTAGCCCAATGCGCTCTCTGAAATACGGGCGACGTAAATTGAACAAATGTCATAAAATTAGGCTGAATTCTTATGTTAACAATAATACAAAATGATTTAATTGGGTCTCTGATGGCCGAATCCGAGAAGCTTAAGAGATCATTTTACTGGCCATTTCATGCGCTTTAAGATGCCGCCTAGCCCAAATGCTATATGATATAGGAGCGACGTAAATTGAACAAATGTGATAGAATTACGCTGAATTCTTATATTAATCATAATATAAGATGACCTAATCGGGTGTCTGATTGCCCTATCCGAGAAGTTTAGTAGTGCATTTTACTCGACATTTCATGCGCTTTAAGATGCCACCTAGCCCAATACTGTATCTGAAATAGGAGTGACGTAAATTGAACAAATGTCATAGAATTACGCTGAATTCTTATATTAATCATAATATAAGATGACCTAATCGGGTGTCTCATTGCCCAATCCGAGAAGTTTTGTAGTGCATTTTACTCGGCATTTCATGCGCTTTAAGGTGCCGCTTATCCCTATATGCTATCTGAAGTTGGAGCGACGTAAATTGAACAAATGTGATAGAATTACGCAGAATTCTTATATTAACCATAATATAAAATGATCTAATCGTGTCTCTGATTGCCCTATCATAGAAGGTTAGTATTGCATTTTACTCGTCATTCCACGCGCTTTAAGATGCCGCCAAGCCCAATATGCTATCTGAAATTGGAGCTACGTAAATTGAACAAGTGTGATAGAGTTTCGCTGAATTCATAAATTAACCATAATATAAAATGATCTAATCGGGTCTCTGTTTGCCCTACCTTAGAAGTTTAATAGTGCATTTTACTCGACATTTCATGCGCTTTAAGATGCTACCTAGCCCAATATACTATCTGAAATACGAGCGACGTAAATTGAACAAATGTGATAGAATTACGCTGAATTCTTATATTAATCATAATATAAGATGACCTAATCGGGTCTCTGATTGCCCTATCCGATAAGTTTAGTAGTGCATTTTGCTCGACATTTCATGTGCCTTAAGATGCCGCATAGCCCAATACGCTATCTGAAACTGGAGCTACGGAAATTGAACAAACGTGATAGAATTACGCAGAATTCTTATATTAACAATAATATAAAATGATATATTCGGGTCTCTGATTGCCCTATCATAGATGTTTAATAGTGCATTTTACTCGTCATTTCATGCGCTTTAAGGTGCCGCACAGCCCAATACGCTATGTAAAATAGGAGCGACATAAATTAAACAAATGTGATAGAATTACGCAGTATTCTTATATTAACCATAATATAGAATGATCTAATCGGGTCTCTGATTGCCCTATCATAGAAGCTTAATACTGCATTTTACTGGTCATTCCATGCGCTTTAAAATGCCGCCTATCCCAATACGCTATCTGAAATAGGAGCGACGTAAATTGAACAACTGTGACAATATCACGCTGAATTCTTATATTAACAATAATATAAAATGATCTAATCGGGTCTCTGATTGCCCTATCATAGAAGTTTAATAGTGCATTTTACTCGTCATTTCATGCGCTTTAAGGTGCCGCTTACCCCAATACGCTACCTGAGACTGGAGCGACGTAAATTGAACAAATGTGATAGAATTACGCTGGATTCTTATATTAATCATAATATAAGAAGACCTAATCGGGTCTCTGATTGCCCTATCCTAGAAGTTTAGTGGTGCATTTTACTCGACATTTCATGCGCTTTAAGATGCCGCTTAGCCCAATACGCTATCTGAAGTAGGAGCGACGTAAATTCAACAAATGTGATAGAATTACGGAGAATTCTTATATTAACCATAATATAATATGATCTACTCGGGCCTCTGATTACCCTATCATAGAAGTTTAATAGTGTATTTTACTCGTCATTTCATGTGGTTTAAGGTGCCGCCCAGCCCAATACGCTATGTAAAATAGGAGCGACATAAATTGAACAAATGTGATAGAATTACGCAGAAATTCTTATATTAACCATAATATAGAATGATCTAATCGGGTCTCTGATTACCCTATCATAGAAGGTTAGTAGTGCATTTTACTCGCTATTCCACGCGCTTTAAGATGCCGTCTAGCCCAATATCCCATCTGAAATAGGAGCGACGTAAATTGAACAAATGTGATAGAATAACGCTGAATTCTTATATTAATCATAATATAATATGACCTAACCGGGTCTCTGATTGCCCTATCCTTGAAGTTCAGTAGTGCATTTTACTCCACATTTCATGCGCTGTAAGATGCCGCCTATCCCAATACGCTATCTGAAATACGAGGAAAGGAAATTGAATAAATGTGATAGAATTTCGCTGAATTCTTATATTAACAATAACATAAAATGATCTAATCGGCTGTCTGTTTGCCCTATCCTAGAAGTTTAATAGTGCGTGTTACTCGACATTTCATGCGCTTTAAGATGCAGCCTATCCCAATACGCTATCTGAAATAGGAGCAAAGTATATTGCACAAATGTGATAGAATTACGCAGAATTCTTATATTAACCATAATATAATATGATCTTCTCGGGTCTCTGATTGCCCTATCATAGAAGTTTAATAGTGCATGTTACTCGACATTTCATGCGCTTTAAGATGCAGCCTATCCCAATACGCTATCTGAAATAGGAGCAAAGTATATTGCACAAATGTGATAGAATTACGCAGAACTCTTATATTAACCATAATATAATATGATCTTTTCGGGTCTCTGATTGCCCTATCATAGAAGTTTAATAGTGCATTTTTGAGTCGTCATTTCATGCGCTTTAAGATGCCGCTTAGACCAATACGCTGTCTGAAGTAGGAGCGACGTAAATTGAACAAATGTGATAGAAATACGCAGAATTGTTATATGAATCATAATTTGAAATGATCTAATCGGGTCTCTGATTGCCCTATCGTAGAGGTTTAGTAGTGCAATTTACTCGTCATTTCATGAGCTTTAAGTTGCCGTCTAGCCCAATCCGCTATCTCAAAGTGGAGATACGTAAATTGAACAAATGTGATAGAATTACGCAGAATTCTTATATTAACCATAATATAAGATGATCTAATCAGGTCTCTGATTGCCCCATGATAGAAGTTTAATAGTGCATTTTGTTCGGCATTTCATTCGCTTTAAGATGCCGCTTAGCCCAATACGCTATCTGAAGTAGGAGCGACGTAAATTGGACAAATGTGATAGAATTACGCAGAATTCTTATATTAACCATAATATAATATATTCTACTCGGGTCTCTGATTACCCTATCATAGAAGTTTAATAGTGCATTTTACTCGCCATTTCATGCGCTTTAAGGTGCCGCCTAGCTCAATACGATATCTGGTGTAGGAGCGACGTGAATTGGACAAATGTGATAGAGTTACGATGAATTCTTAAATTAGTAATAATATAAGATGATCTAATCGGGAGTCTGATTGCCCGATCCTCGAAGTTCAGTAGTGCATTTTACTCGTCATTTCATGCGCTTTAAGATGCCGCCAGCCCAATACGCTATCTGAAATTGGAGCTACGTAAATTGAACAAACGTGATGTAATTTCGCAGAATTCTTATATTAACCATAATATAATTCGATCAATTCGAGTCTCAGATTGCCCTACCACAGAAGTGTAATAGTGCATTTTACTCCTCATTTCATGCGCTTTAAGGTGCCGCTTAGCCGATTACGCTATCTAAAATAGGAGCGACCTAAATTGAACAAGTGTGATAGAATTTCGCTGTATTCTTATATTAACCATAATATAAGATGACCTAATCGGGTCTCTGTTAGCCCTATCCGAGAAGTTTACTAGTGCATTTTACTCGACATTTCATGCGCTTTAAGATGCCGTCTAGCCCAATACGCTATCTGAAATAGGAGCGACGTAAATTGAACATATGTGATAGACTTTCGCTGAATTCTTAAATTAACCATAACATAAAATGATCTAATCGGGTCTCTGTTTACCCTACCCTAGAAGTTTAATAGTTCATTTTACTCGCCATTTCATGCGCTTTAAGGTGCCGCCTAGCCCAATACGCTATCTGAAATTGGAGCTACGTAAGTTGAACAAGCGTGATAGAAGTACGCAGAATTCTTATATTAACCATAATATAATACGATCTATTCGGGTCTCTGATTGCCCTATCATAGAAGTTTAATAGTGCATTTTACTCGTCATTTCATGCGCATTAAGGTGCCGCCTAACCCAATACGCTATCTGAAATAGTAGCGACATAAATTGACGAATGTGATAGAAGTACGCAGAATTCTTATATTAACCATTATATAATATGATCTATTTGGGTCTCTGATTGCCCTATCGTGGAAGGTTAGTAGTGCATTTTACTCGTCATTCCACGCGCTTTAAGATACCGCCTAGCCCATTACGCTATCTGAAATAGCAGCGTCGTAAATTGAACAAATGTGATAGAATTACGCAGAATTCTTATATTAACCATAATATAATATGATCTATTTGGGTCTCTGATTGCCCTATCATGGAAGGTTAGTAGTGCATTTTACTCTTTATTCCACGCGCTTTAAGGTGCCGCCTAGCCCAATATACTATCTGAAATAGGAGCGTCGCAAATTGAACAAATGTGATAGAATTACGCAGAATTCTTATATTAACCATAATATAAAATGATCTACTCGGGTCTCTGTTTGCCTTATGCGAGAAGTTTAATAGTGCATTTTACTCGACATTTCATGCGCTTTAAGATTCCGCCCGGCCCAATATGCTATCTGAAATAGGAGCGACGTAAATTGAACAAATGTGATAGAATAACGCTGAATTCTTACATTTACCATAATTCAAAATGATCTAATCGGATCATTGATTGCCCTACCACAGAAGTTTAATAGTGCATTTTGGTCGGCATTTCATTCGCTTTAAGGTGCCGCTTATCCCGATACGCTATCTGAAGTTGGAGCGACGTAAATTGAACAAATGTGATAGAATCACGCTGAATTCTTATATTAACCATAATATAATACGATCTATTCGGGTCTCTGATTGGCCTATCATGGAAGTTTAATACTGCATTTTGCTCGACATTTCATGCGCTTTAAGATGCCACCTAGCCCAATACGCTATCTGAAATAGGGGCGACGTAAATTGAACAAATGTGATAGAATTACGCAGAATTCTTATATTAACCATAATTTAAGATGATCTAATCGGATCTCTGATTGCCCTGTTACAGAAGTTCAGCAGTGCATTTTACTCGTCATTTCATGCGCTTTAATGCGCCGTCTAGCCCAATCCGCTATCTGAAATTGGAGCAGCGTAAATTGAATAAATGTGATATAGTTACGCAGAATTCTTATATAAACCATAATATAAAATGATCTCATCGGGTCTCTGATTGCCCTATCAAAGAAGTTTAGTACTGCATTTTACTCGTCACGCCATGCGCTTTAAGGTGCCACCTAGCCCAATACGCTATCTGAAATAGGAGCGACGTAAGTTGAACAAATGTGATAGAATTTTGCTGAATTCTTATATTAACCATAATATAATATGATCTATTCGGGTTTCTGATTGCCCTATCATAGAAGTTTAATAGTGCATTTCTCTCGTCATTTCATGCGCTTTAAGGTGCCGCCTAGCCCAGTACGCTATCTGAAATAGGGGCGACGTAAATTGAATAAATGTGATAGAATTACACAGAATTCTTATGTTAACCATAATTTAAAATGACCTTGTCGGGTCTGTGATTGCCCTATCCGAGAAGTTTAGTAGTGCATTTTACTCGTAATTGCATGCGCTTTAAGATGCCACTTAGCCCAATACGCTATCTGAAATAGGAGCGACATAAATTGAACAAATGTGATAGAGTTACGCAGAATTCTTATATTAACCATAATATAAAATGATCTAATCGGGTCTCTGTTTGCCCTACCCTAGAAGTTTAATAGTGCATTTTACTCGTCATTTCATGCGCTTTAAGGTGCCGCCTAGCCCAATACGCTATCTGAAATAGGAGCGTCGTAAATTGAACAAATGTGATAGAATTTTGCTGAATTCCTATATTAACCATAATATAATATGATCTATTCGGGTCTCTGATTGCCCTATCATAGAAGCTTAATAGTGCATTTCACTCGTCATTTCATGCGCTATAAGGTGCCGCCTAGCCCAGTACGCTATCTGAAATAAGGGCGACGTAAATTGAATAAATGTGATAGAATTACGCAGAATTCTTATATTAACCATAATTTAAAATGACCTTGTCGGGTCTGTGATTGCCCTATCCGAGAAGTTTAGCAGTGCATTTTACTCGTAATTGCATGCGCTTTAAGATGCCGCTTAGCCCAATACGCTATCTGAAATAGGAGTGGCGTATATTGAACAAGTGTGATAGAGTCTCGCTGAATTCTTAAATTAACCATAATATAAAATGATCTAATCGGGTCTCTGCTTGCCCTAACCTAGAAGTTGAATAGTGCATTTTACTCGTCATTTCATGCGCTTTAAGATGCCACCTAGCGCAATACGCTATCTGAAATAGGAGCGACATAAATTGAACAAATGAGATGGAATAACGCTGAATTCTTATATTAACCATAATATAATATGATCTATTCGGGTCTCTGATTGCCCTATCATAGGTGTTTCATAGTGCATTTTACTCATCATTCCATGCGCTTTAAGATGCCGCCTATCCCAATACGCTATCTGAAATAGGAGCGGCGTAAATTGAACAAGTGTGATAGAATTACGCTGAATTCTTATATTAACCATAATATAAAATGATCTAATCGGGTCTCTGATTGCCCTATCATAGAAGGTTAGTAGTGCATTTTACTCGCCAGTCCAGGCGCTTTAAGATGCCGCCTAACCCAATACGCTATCTGAACTAGGAGCGGCGTAAATTGAACAAGTGTGATAGAATTACGCGGCATCCATATATTAATCATAATATAAGATGACCTAATCGGGTCTCTGATTGCCCTACCCGAGAAGTTTAGTAGTGCATTTTACTCAACATTTCATGCGCTTTGAGATGCAGCCTAGCCCAGTACGCTATCTGAAATTGGAGCTACGTAAATTGAAGAAACGTGATAGAATTTCGCAGAATTCTTATATTAACCATAATATAATACGATCTATTCGGGTCTCTGATTGCCCTATCATAGAAGTTTAATAGTGCATTTTACTCGCCATTCCATGCGCTCTAAGGTGCCGCTTAGCACAATACGCTATATCAAATAGGAGCGACGTAAATTGAACAAATGTGCTAGAATGACGCAGAAGTCTTATATTAACATTAATATAATATGTTCTGTTCGGGTCTCTGATTGCGCTATCATAGAAGTTTAATAGTGCATTGTACTCTTCACTTCATGCGCTTTAAGGTGCCGCCTAGCCCAATACGCTATCTGAAATAGGAGCGACGTAAATTGAACAAATGTGATAGAATTACGCAGAATTCTAATATAACCATAATTTAAAATGACCTAATCGGATCTCTGATTGCCCTACCAGAGAAGTTTAGTAGTGCAGTTTACTCGACATTTCATGCGCTTTAAGATGCCGCCTCGCCCATTACGCTATCTGAAATAGGAGCGACGTAAATTGAACAAATGTGATAGAATTACGCAGAATTCTTATATTAACCATAATTTAAAATGATCTAATCGGGTCTCTGATTGCCATATCATAGAAGTTTAATAGTGCATTTTACTGGCCATTTCATGCGCTTTAAGGTGCAGCCCATCCCAATCCGCTATCTGAAATTGGAGCTACGTGAATTGTACAAATGTGATAAAATTACGCTGTATTCTTATATTAACAATAATATAAAATGATCTAATCGGGTCTCTGATTGCCCTATCATTGAAGTTTAATTGCGCATTTTACTCGCCATTCCACGCGCTTTCGGATGCCGCCTAGCCCACTACGTTATCTGAAATAGGAGCGACGTAAATTGAACATATGTGATAGAATTATGCTGAATTCTTATATTAACCGTAATATGAAATGATCTAATCGGGTCTCTGTTTGCCTTACCCTAGAAGTTTAATAGTGCATTTTACTCGCCATTTCATGCGCTTTGAGATGCCGCTTAGCCCAACACGCTATCTGAAATAGGAGCGACGTAAATTGAACAAATGTCATAGAATTACGCTGAATTCTTATATTAAACAAAATATAAAATGAAATAAGCGGGTCTCTGATTGCCCTATCTCAGAAGAGGAGCAGTGCATTTTACTCGCCATTCCACGCGCTTTAAGACGCCGCCTAGCCCAGTAGGCTATCTGAAATAGGAGAGACGTAAATTGAACAATTGTGATAGAATTACGCTGCATTCTTGTATGAACCATAATATAAAATAATCTAATCGGGCCTCTGTTTGCCCTACCCTGGAAGTTTAATAGTGCATTTTACTCGTCATTTCATGCGCTTTGAGATACTGCATAGCCTAATACGCTATCTGTAATAGGAGAGACGTAACTTGAACTAATGTGATGGAATTACGCTGCATTCTTATATTAATCATAATATAAGATTATATAATCGGGTCTCTGATTGCCCTATCCTAGAAGTTTTGTAGTGCATTTTACTCGACATTAAATGCGCTTTAAGGTGTCGCTTCGCCCAATACGCTATCTGAAATAGGAGCAATGTAAATGGAACAAATGTGATTGAATTTCACTGAATTCTTAAATTAACCATAATATAACATGATCTAATCAGGTCTCTGATTGCCCTATCATTGAAGTTTAATTGCGCATTTTACTCGCCATTCCACGCGCTTTCGGATGCCGCCTAGCCCAGTACGTTATCTGAAATAGGAGCGACGTAAATTGAACATATGTGATAGAATTATGCTGAATTCTTATATTAACCGTAACATGAAATGATCTAATCGGGTCTCTGTTTGCCTTACCCTAGAAGTTTAATAGTGCATTTTACTCGCCATTTCATGCGCTTTGAGATGCCGCTTAGCCCAACACGCTATCTGAAATAGGAGCGACGTAAATTGAACAAATGTCATAGAATTACGCTGAATTCTTATATTAAACAAAATATAAAATGAAGTAAGCAGGTCTCTGATTGCCCTATCTCAGAAGATGAGCAGTGCATTTTACTCGCCATTCCACGCGCTTTAAGACGCCGCCTAGCCCAGTAGGCTATCTGAAATAGGAGAGACGTAAATTGAACTAATGTGATAGAATTTCGCTGAAGTCTTATATTAACCGTAATATAAAATGATCTAATCGGGTCTCTGTTTGCCCTACCCTAGAAGTTTGATAGTTCATTTCACTCGCCATTTCATGCGCTTTAAGATGCCTCCTCGCCCAATTGGCTATCTGAAATAGGAGCGTCGTAAATTGAACAAACGTGATAGAATTACGCAGCATTCTTATATTAACCATATTATAATACGATCTATTCGGGTCTCTGATTGCCCTACCATAGAAGTTTCATAGTGCATTTTACTCGTTATTTCATGCGCTTTAAGATGCCGCCTAGCCCAATACGCTACCTGAAATTGGAGCTACGTAAATTGAACAAACGTGATAGAATTACGCAGCATTCTTATTATTAACCATAATATAATACGATCTATCTTGTCTCTGATTACCCTATCATAGAAGTTTAATAGTGCATTTTACTCGACATTTCATGCGCTTTAAGATGCCGCCTCGCCCAATTGGCTATCTGAAATAGGAGCGTCGTAAATTGAACAAACGTGATAGAATTACGCAGCATTCTTATATTAACCATATTATAATACGATCTATTCGGGTCTCTGATTGCCCTACCATAGAAGTTTCATAGTGCATTTTACTCGTTATTTCATGCGCTTTAAGATGCCGCCTAGCCCAATACGCTACCTGAAATTGGAGCTACGTAAATTGAACAAACGTGATAGAATTACGCAGCGTTCTTATTATTAACCATAATATAATACGATCTATCTTGTCTCTGATTACCCTATCATAGAAGTTTAATAGTACATTTTACTCGACATTTCATGCGCTTTAAGATGCCGCCTCGCCCAATTGGCTATCTGAAATAGGAGCGTCGTAAATTGAACAAATGTGATAGAATTACGCAGAATTCTTAACATAACCATAATTTAAAATGATCTAATCGGGTCTCTGATTGCCCTATCATAGAAGTTTAATAGTGCATTTTACTCGACATTTCATGCGCTTTAAGATGCCGCCTCGCCCAATTGGCTATCTGAAATAGGAGCGTCTTAAATTGAACAAGTGTGATAGAATTACGCAGAATTCTTAACATAACCATAATTTAAAATGATCTAATCGGGTCTCTGATTGCCCTATCATAGAAGTTTAATAGTGCATTTTACTCGACATTCCATGAGCTTTAAGATGCCGCCTCGCCAAATACGCTATCTGAAATAGGAGCGTCGTAAATTGAACAAATGTGATAGAATCACGCAGAATACTTATCTTAACCATAATTTGAAATGATCTAATCGGGTCTCTGATTGCACTATCATAGAAGTTTAATAGTGCATTTTACTCGTCATTTCATGCGCTTTAAGGTGCTGTCTATCCCAATACGCTATCTGAAGATGGATCGACGTAAGTTGAACAAATGTGATAGAATTTCACTGAATTCTTATATTAACCGTAATATAAAACGATCTAATCGGGTCTCTGATTGCCCTATCACAGAAGCTTAATAGTGCATTTTACTCGACATCTCATGCGCTTTAAGGTGCCGCCTAGCCCAATACGCTATCTGAAATTGGAGGTACGTAAATTGGACAAATGTGATAGAATTACCCTGAATTCTCTTATTAACATTAACACAACATGATTTAATTGGGTCTCTGATTGACGAATCCGTGAAGCTTAACAGAGCATTTTACTCGACATTTCATGCGCTTTAAGATGCCGCCTAGGCCAAACGCTATATGAAATAGGAGCGACGTAAATTGAACAAATGTGATAGAATTACGCAGTATATTTATCTTAACCATAATTTAAAATGGTCTAATCGGGTCCCTGATTGCCCTATCACAGAAGCTTTGTAGTGCATTTTACTCGTCATTTCATGCGCTTCAAGGTGCCGCTTAGCCCAATACGCTCTCTGAAATAGGAGCGACGTAAATTGAGCAAATGTGATAGAATTTCGCTGAATTCTTATATTATCCATAATATAAAATGATCTAATCGAGTCTCTGATTGCCCTACCATAGAAGCTTAGTAGTGCATTTTAGTCGCCATTCCACGCGCTTTAAGAGGCCGCTTAGCCCAATACGCTGTCTGAAGCAGGAGCGACATAAATTGAACAAACGTGATAGAATTACGCAGAATTCTTATATTAACCATAATATAAAATGATCTAATCGGGTCTCTGATTGCCCTATCATAGAAAGTTAGTAGTGCATTTTACTCGTCATTCCACGCGCTTTAAGATGCCGCCTAGCCCAATACGCTATCAGAAATAGGAGCGACGTAAATTGAACAAATGTGATAGAATTTCGCTGAATTCTTATATTAATCATAATATAAAATGATCTAATTGGGTCTCTGATGGCCGTATCCGAGAAGGTTAGTAGTGCATTTTATTCGCCATTTCATGCGCTTTAAGATGCCGCCTAGCTCAATGCGATATCTGGTGTAGGAGCGACGTGAATTGGACAAATGTGATAGAGTTACGATGAATTCTTAAATTAGCAATGATATAAGATGGTCTAATCGGGACTCTGATTGCCCTATCCTAGGAGTTTAGCAGTGCATTTTACTCGTTATTTCATGCGCCTTAAGATGCCGACTAGCCCAATACGCTATCTGAAATTGGAGCTACGTAAATTGAACAAACGTGATAGAATTACGCAGAATTCTTATATTAATCAAAACATAAGATGACCTTATTGGGTCTCTGATTGCCCTATCCTAGAATAGGGATACGCTATCTGAAGTAGGAGCGACATAAATTGAACAAATGCAATAGAATTACGCAGAAGTCTTATGTAGCAGTTACGGCACTGCTACCACATCCCTGAAGTCAACGATCGAAATATTACCCTCGCTATCTTTCTTTTCTTTAAATGCTTCCGGACTATCTTTCTATGAAAGTGTACGGACACAGGCGCGTCGTAGGCCGGCAACGGACGACGGTTGCCGATCGCGCGACGAGTTTTTTCTTTTGTTCTCTGACCGCGCGCCGCGGTCACCAGGCAGAAAACACGAGGCAGAACCTCTTGCGACTCACCGCGTGTATGACCGCGCGACGCAGACAATTACCTGTTTCTCATTCTGTGATATTAATCGTAAATAGATTGAGCGTGTAACGCATATCGGAGGTATCCATTACGCACACAGTCACCTCAATTATTGGTGACGCCGACGTGATCGCGGCGTGATCGTGAAGTGATCGTGATCGTGATCGTGATCGTGACAAGGCAATTTTTTTTTCGCTCTATCGACCGTATTTCTTTAAAGACTTCCGTGAACATTTCATACAACAGTGTAATTCGTGCAGACTGCTAAAAGTGTAAGTGATCTCTCCGCTGAAGCAGTAATACAGCCATGAACGTGGATATCCCTGCCAACGCCTCCACGGGCAGAGCGTCGATAGAAAGAGTCGCCGTTCGTATACCGGATTTTTGTCCTAGCGATCCGGAAATGTGGTTCAGCATGGTGGAAAGGAGTTTTGAGGTATCCGGAGTGACCACGGACAGCACCAGGTTCGGGTATATCCTGAGTGCCCTGGATCCACGCTACGCCACAGAGGTTGGAGACATAATAATGAACCCGCCAGCTACCGGACAGTATGAAAAATTAAAAACCGAGCTGGTCCGACGTTTGAGCGTGTCTCAAGAGCAAAAGACGCGACGCCTCCTTGAGCATGAGGAAATCGGTGATCGAAAACCTTCGCATTTTTAGAGGCATCTGCGTAGCCTAGCCGGGACGCAAGTATCAGACGCCTTATTGCGAACCCTTTGGCTAGGTAGGTTACCGACGAGCACGCAGGTAATTTTAGCCACGCAGAAGGACACGGAACTGGACAAAGTGGCCGAGCTGGCGGACGCTATCGCCGATACCAGGCCTCATCGCCATCAAATTTCCGAAGCGTCACCACGGGCGCCGCAGGAAATCGACGCAGGCAGGTCCCTCGAGGCTTTATTGCAATTGAAAATGTCGCAGCTCGCTCTGTCGCTACGAGAAGAAATAGCGGCGCTTCGTCAAGAAATGACGAGCGATCGTACCTCGCGGAGAGATAGGGAGCCTCGATCCCGTTCACGTCCTCGGAGCCGTTCCGGATCTCGATCGAGGAAGTGCACACATGGCAAGGATGGAATTTTCTGGTACCACTGGAGTTTCGGTACCGACGCAAGGGTCTGCATTAAGCCGTGCACCTTCCAGGCGGGAAACATTCCGGGCAGTCGTTAACGACGGCTAGCGACTCCAGCCCGACTTTACGCCGTCTCTTCGTCATCGATTACGACACGAAGACGCAATTTTTGGTCGACACAGGCGCCGACCTCTGTGTCTTTCCACGAACAATGATCCGAGGACGGCGCGAAAAATCATCCTACGAGCTTTCTGCAGCAAACGGCACCACCATCGCAACGTACGGGACTACGACTTTAACTCTCGATTTAGGGTTACGTTGGGTTTTCACATGGAGATTCGTAATCGCCGACGTCTCCAGGCCCATAATCGGGGTCGATTTCCTCGCTCACTTCGGACTAATAGTAGACGTTCGCAATCGCCGTCTCTTAGATCAAGTGACGTCTCTCTCGACACGAGGAATGCCTGCCCGCGAAGCCGTCCCGAGCATCAAAACAGTCTTCGGGGAATCCGCTTATCATGTTCTACACCAGCGATTTCCCGATATTACGAAACCGGAAGGAACAACTTCCGAGCCAAAACACAGCACGATGCGCCACATTCGTACTGCACCTGGTCGACCTGTTAGCTGCAAACCACGGCGTCTTGCACCAGGTAGGCTACAGGCAGCCAAAATGGAATTTGAAACCATGTCGTGATTAGGAACAACACGACCGTCGGAGAGTACCTGGTCGTCACCTTTGCACATGGCACCCAAAAAGGGAAGTGACGAATGGAGACCATGTGGCGATTATCGTGCTCTCAACGCGAGGACCTTGCCGGACCGATATCCCGTCAGGCATATTGAAGATTTTGCACAAACTTTGCGGGGTAAGAAAATTTTTTCGACCATTGATCTCGTTCGAGCTTACAACCAAATCCCCGTTGCACCAGAAGATATTCCGAAGACAGCCATTACCACTCCTTTCGGATTATTTGAATTTCCGTTCATGTCGTTTGGGTTACGCAACGCGGCTCAAACCTTTCAGCGCTTTATCGATGAAGCGTTGCGAGGTTTGAACTTTTGTTTTGCGTACATTGACGACACACTGGTGGCTTCAACATCCGAAGAGGAACACCTTCAACACCTCAAGATAGTTTTTGAACGGCTAAAACAATACGGTATAGTGATAAATACTTCAAAATGTATCTTCGGAAGGACGGAGTTAAAATTTTTAGGCTACCTGGTGTCGGAATCAGGCACCCGACCATCCACCGAAAAGGTTGAGGCCATTTTAAAGTATCCACGGCCGACCACAGCGAAACAATTACGGCAGTTTTTAGGTATGGTAAATTTTTATAGACGTTTCATACCTAAAGCCGCACAGGTACATGCACCTCTGAACGACATGCTGGCGGACAATATAAAAGGCAGCGCACCTGTAAATTGGACACCAGACGCCACCGCAGCATTTGAAGACCCTAAAAAGGCGTTAGTAGAGGCTACTCTACTAACACCCCCTGAAATCGACGCACCATTGGCCATCATATACGACGCCTCGAATTCTGCTGTTGGCGCCGCGCTTCAACAACGCATCGGTGATAATTGGGATAATCGGTGATAATTGGGAACCACTGGGATTCTTTTCAAAAAAACTCAGCTCAACGGAACAGAAATACGCTACATACGACAGAGAATTACTCGCTATCTACCTCGCAGTCAAATATTTCCGTCATATGATCGAGGGAAGAACTTTCACTATCGTCACAGACCACAAACCAATCATTTACGCTTTCCAACAGAAACCAGAAAAATTCACCCCAAGACAATTTCGATATCTCAGCTTCATTAGTGAATTCTCAACAGACATCCGCCACGTAGCAGGTCGAGATAACGTTGTCGCCGATGCGTTGTCAAGAGTGGACGAAATCGAAGAGACTTTGGATTTTGAAATGCTGGCCAAATTGCAAGAAGAAGATGAGGAATTACTGACGTACTTACAAGGCAACACCGGTTTGAATTTAAAACGCATATCCATTCCTGGAAGTACACAACAAATTTACTGTGACATATCTACAGACACCGTTCGCCCTTTCCTCGCAAAATCGTTTCGTCAAACTGCATTCAACGCACTACACAAAATATCGCATCCAGGAATCAACGCCACTGTCAAACTGATCACGCAAAGGTACGTTTGGCCAACGATCAACACAGACTGCAGAAGATGGGCCCGGAACTGTCTCCAATGTCAACGCTCCAAGATCTCCAGGCACGTATCAGCACCCCTCGGTTCTTTTTCGCGACCATCGGCGAGGTTCGAACATGTTCATTTGGACATTGTCATCCTACCTGTCTCCGAAGGATACAGATATTGCCTTACCTGTGTGGATCGCTTTACGCGCTGGCCTGAGGCAATACCTCTCCGCGACCAGGAAGCTGCCACAGTAGCTCGAGCCTTTTATGAGGGGTGGATTGTTCGGTTTGGAACGCCACTAAGGATCACCACGGACCAAGGTAGACAATTTGAGTCCAATCTTTTTAAACAATTAAGCTTGTTAACAGGTAGCAGACATTTAAGAACTACGGCATATCACCCGGCGGCTAATGGGATGGTGGAAAGGTTCCACCGTCAGTTAAAGTCAGCCATACGTTGCCATGATAATCAACGTTGGACAGAGATTCTTCCCACCACGTTGCTGGGTATTCGTTCAGCCTGGAGGGAAGATTTAAAAGCAACGACAGCAGAGTTGGTGTACGGCGAACCATTGCGACTTCCTGGGGAATTCCTGTCTCCTCGACCAGGTGAAGCTGACACTGTCGCAACTTCATTTGTAAAGGAACTGCGACAACATTTCCAGGATCTGAGCCCAGTCGCAGGTTCTCACTATGGGTCACGGTGGACCTTCGTGTACAAAGACCTTGCCAGTTCCGAGCATGTTTTCGTACGACACGACGCATCGAAAGGCATTCTACAACAGCCTTATGATGGACCGTACCGCGTCATTAGCCGCGGACATAAAACGTTTCTAAGAGACCGTCAAGGACAACATGTCACAATTTCAATCGAGAGGTTAAAACCCGCGTATATTGTAAGTGATCATTTAACACATGAAAATTGTAATAATTCCGACACAGAACCAAATGTATCTCGCGATATTGTAGCACCACAATTTACCACCCGCGCAGGTAGGCGAGTACGATTTCTCGACAGGTTTCAAGCTGGATTTTCGTGATTAGGTAAATCACTGGCAGGGGGGTGATGCAGCAGTTGCGGCAATGCTACCACATCCCTGCAGTGAAAGATCGAAATATTACCCTCGCTAACTTTCTTTTCTTTAAATGCTTCCGGCCTATCTTTCTTTAAAAGTGTACGGACACAGGCGCGACGTAGGCCGGCAACGGACGACGGTTGCCGATCGCGCGACGAGTTTTTTCTATTGTTTTCTGACCGCGCGCCGCGGTCACCAGGCAGAAAACACGAGGCAGAACCTCTTGCGACTCACCACGTGTACGACCGCGCGACGCAGACAATTACCTGTTTCTCATTCTGTGATATTAATTGTAAATAAATTGAGCGTGTAACGCAAATCGGAGTTATCCATTACGCACACATTCACCTCACTTATATTAACCATAATATAATACGATCTATTCGGGTCTCTGATTGCACTATCATCGAAGTTTAATAGTGCATTTCACTCGTCATTTCATGCGCTTTAAGGTGCCGCCTAGCCCAGTACGCTATCTGAAATAGGGGCGACGTAAATTGAACAAATGTGATAAAATTACGTTGAATTCTTATATTAACAATAATACGAAATGATCTAATCGGGTCTCTGATTGCCCTATCATAGAAGTTTACTAGTGCATTTTACTCGACATTTCATGCGCTTTAAGATGCCACCTAGCCCAATACGCTATCTGAAATAGGGGCGACGTAAATTGAACAAATCTGATAGAATTACGCAGGATTCTTATATTAACCATAATATAATACGACCTATTCGGGTCTCTGATTCCCATATGATAGATGTACAATAGTGCATTTTACTCGCCATTTAATGCGATTTAAGGTGCCGCCTAGCCCAATACGCTATCTGAAATAGGGGCGACATAAAATGAACAAATGTGATAAAATTACGTTGAATTCTTAAATTAACAATAATATAAAATGATCTAATCGGGTCTCTGATTGCCCTGTCCGAGAAGTTTAGTAGTGCATTTTACTCGACATTTCCTGCGCTTTAAGGTGCCGCCTAGCCCAATACGCTATCTGAAATAGGGGCGACGTAAACTGAACAAATGTGATAGAATTATGCAGAATTCCTATATTAACCATAATATAAAATGATCTAATCGGGTCTCTGATTGCCCTGTCATAGAAGTTTAATAGTGCATTTTACTCGTCAGTCCATGCGCTTTAAGATGTCGCCTATCCCAATACGCTATCTGAAATAGGAGCGACGTAAATTGAGCAAATTTGAGAGAATTACGCAGAATTCTTATATTAACCATAATATAAAATGATCTAATCGGGTCTCTGATTGCCCTGTCATAGATGTTTAATACTGCATTTTACTCGTCACTCCACGGGCATTAAGATGCCGCCTTGGCCAATACGCTATCTGAAATAGGAGCGACGTAAATTGAACAAATGTGATAGAATTACGCTGCATCCTTATATTAATCAAAACATAAGATGACCTTATCGGGTCTCTGATTGCCCTATCCCAGAAGTTTAATAGTGCATTGTATTCGACATTTCATGCGCTTTAACGTGCCGCTTAGCCCAATGCGCTATCTGAAATAGGAGCGACGTAAATTGAACAAATGTGACAGAATTACGCTAAATTCATATAATAACCATAATATAAAATGATCTAATGGGGTCCCTGATTACCCTATCATAGAAGCTTAGTAGTGCATTTTAATCGAGATTTCATGCCCTTTAAGATTCAGTTTCGCCCAATACGCTATCTGAAATAGGAGCGACGTAAATTGAACAAATGTGATAGAATCCCGCTGAATCTTATATTAATCGTAATACAAGATTACCTAATGGGGTCTCTGATTGCCCTATCCGAGAAGTTCAGTAGTGCATTTTACTCGACATTTCATGCGCTTTAAGATTCCACCTAGCTCAATACGCTACGAGAAGTAGGAGCGACGTAAATTGAACAAATGTGATAGAGTTACGCAGAATTCTTATATTAGCAATAATATAAAATGATCTAATCAGGTCTCTGATTGCCCTATCATAGAAGGTTAGTAGTGCATTTTACACCTCATTCCACGCGCTTTAAGATGCCGGCTAGCCCAATACGCTATCTGAAGTAGGGGCGACGTAAATTGAACAAATGTGATAGAATTTCACTGAATCCTTAAATTAACCATAATATAAAATGATCTAATCGGGTCTCTGTTTGCAGTACCCTAGAAGTTTAATAGTGCATTTTACTCGACATTTCATGCTCTTTAAGATGAAACCTAGCCCAATACGCTATATGAAATAGGTGCGACGTAAACTGAACAAATGTGATAGAATTTCGCTGGATTCTTATATTAACCATAATATAAAAGGATCTAATGGGGTCTCTGATTACCCTTTCATAGAAGCTTAGTAGTGCCTTTTAATCGATATTTCATGCCCTTTAAGATTCTGCTTAGCCCAATACGCTATCTGAAATAGGAGCGACGTAAATTGAACAAATATGATAGAATCTCGCTGAATTCATATACGAACCATAATATAAAACCATCTAATTGGGTCTCTGATGGCCGTATCAGAGAGGGTTAGTATAGCATTTTACTCGCCATTTCATGCGTTTTAAGATGCCGCCTAGCCCAATTCGCTATCTGAAATAGGAGCGTCGTAAATTGAACAAATGTGATAGAAATACGCAGAATTCTTATCTTAACCATAATTTAAAATAATCTAATCGGGTCTCTGATTGCCCTATCCTACAAGTTTAGTAGTACATTTTACTCGTCATTTCATGCGCTTTAAGATGCCGCCTTGCCCAATACGCTAGCTGAAATAGGAGCGCCGTAAAGTGAACAAATGTGATAGAATTACGCTGAGTTCTTATATTAATCATAATATAAGATGACCTAATCGGGTCTCTGATTGCCCTGACCGAGACCATTAGTAGTGCATTTTACTCGACATTTCATGCGCTTTAAGGAGCCGCCTAGCCCAATACGCTGTCTGAAATAGGAGCACCATAAATTGAACAAATGTGATAGAATTACGCACAATTCTTATATGAACCATAACATAGAGTGATCTAATCGGGTCACTGCTTACCCCATCGTAGAAGTTTGATAGTGCATTTTGCTCGGCATTTCATGCGCTTTAAGGCGCCGCTTATCCCGATACGCTATCAGAAATAGGAGCGACGTAAATTGAACAAATGTGATAGAATTACGCAGAATTCTTATATTAACCATAATATAATACGATCAATTCGGGTCTCTGATCGCCCTATCATAGAAGTTTAATAGTGCATGTTACTCGTCATTTCACGCGCTTTAAGGTGCCGCTTGGCCCAATACGCTATCTGAAATAGGAGCGACGTAAAGTGAACAAATGTGATAGAATTCTGCGGAATACTTATATTAATCATAATATAAGATAACCAAATCGGGTGTCTGATTGCCATATCGGAGAAGTTTAGTAGTGCATTTTACTCGACATTTCATGCGCTTAAGATGCCACCCAGCCCAGTACGCTATCTGAAATAGGAGCGACGTAAATTGAACAAATGTGATACAAGTACGCAGAATTCTTATATTATACATAATATAAAATGATCTAATCGGGTCTTTATTCGACCTACCCTAGAAGTTTAATAGTGCATTTTACTCGGCACTTCATGCGCTTTGAGATGCCGCTTAGCCCAATGCGCTATCTGATAAAGGGGTGACGTAAATTGAACAAATGTGATAAAATTACGCTGAATTCCTATATTAACAATAATATAAAATGATCTAATCGGGACTCCGATTGCCCTATCATAGAAGTTTAATAGTGCATTTTACTCGTCATTTCATGCGCTTTAAGGTGCCGCTTAACCCAATGCGCTTCCTGAAAAAGGAGCGACGTAAATTGAACAAATGTGATAAAATTACGCAGAATTCTTATATTAACCATAATTTAAAACGATCTACTCGGGTCTCTGATTGCCCAATCAAAGAAGCTTAGTAGTGCATTTTACTCGTCATTTCATGCGCTGTAAGGTGCCGCTTAGCCCAATACACTATCTGAAATAGGAGCGACGTACATTGAACATATATGATAGAATTTCGCTGAATTCTTATATTAACAATAATATAAAATGATCTAATCGGGCCTCTGATTGATCTATCATAGAAGGTTAGGAATATATTTTACTCGTCATTCCACGCGCTTTAAGTTGCCGCCAAGCCCAATATATTATCTGAAATACGAACGACGTAATTTGAACAAATGTGATAGAATTACGCTGAATTCTTATACTAATCATAATATAAGATGACCTAATCGGGTCTCTGATTGCCCTATCCGAGAAGTTTAGTAGTGCATTTTACTCGACATTTCATGCGCTTTAAGATGCCGCCTCGCCCGATACGCTATCTGAAATAGGAGCGACGTGAATTGAACAAATGTGATAGAATTACGCAGAATTCTTATATTAACCATAATATAAAATGATCTAATCGGGTCTCTGTTTGCCCTATCCTAGAAGTTTAATGGTGCCCTTCACTCGTCATTTCATGCGCTTTATGGTACCGCTTAGCCCAATACACTGTATGAAATATTAGCGACGTAAATTGAACAAATCTGATAGAATTACGGTGCATCCTTATATTAAGGATAATGTAAGATGACCTAATCGGGTCTCTGTTTGCCCTACCCTAGAAGTTTAATAGTGCATTTCACTCGACATATCATGCGCTCTAAGATGCCACCTAGCCTAATACGCCATCTGAAATAGGGGCGACGTAAATTGATCAAATGAGATAAAATTACGCTGCATTCTTATATTAAAAATAATATAAAATGGTCTAATCGGGTCTCTGCTTGCCCTATCAAAGAAGTTTAATAGTACATTTTACTCGTCATTTCATGCGCTTTAAGGTGACGCTTAACCCAACACGCTTTCTGAATAAGGAGCGACGTAAATTGAACAAATGTGATAGAATTACGCAGAATTCTTATAATAACCATAACTTAAAATGATCTAATCGGGTCTCTGATTGACCAATCATAGATGTTTAATAGTGCATTTTAATCGTCATTTCATGCGCTTGATGGTGCCGTCTAGCCCAATCCGCTATCTGAAATAGGAGCGACGTAAATTGAACAAATGTGATAGAATTACGCAGAATTCTAATATTAACCATAATTTAAAATGATCTATTCGGGTCTCTGACTGCCTTATCATAGAAGTTTGATAGTGCCTTATACTCGTCATTTCATGCGCTTTAAGGTCCCGCTTACCCCAATACGCTATCTGAAATTGGAGCTACGTAAATTGAACAAGTGTGATAAAGTTTCGCTGAATTCTTATATTAACCATAATATAAAATGATCTATTCGGGTCTCTGACTGCCTTATCATAGAAGTTTAATAGTGAATTTTACTCGTCATGTCATGCGCTTTAAGGTGCCGCCTAGCCCAATACGCTGTCTGAAATAGGAGCACCATAAATTGAATAAATGTGATAGAATTACGCTGAATTCTTATATTAATCATAATATAAGATGACCTAATCGGGTCTCTGATTGTCCTACCCAAGGAGTTTGGTAGTGCATTTTACTCGACATTTCATGCGCTCTAAGATGCCGCTTAGCACAATACGCTATCTGAAATAGGAGCGACGTAAATTGAACAAATGTGATCGAATTACGCAGAATTCTTATATTACCCATAATATAAAATGATCTAATCAGGTCTCTGATTGCCCTATCATAGAAGTTTAATAGTGCATTTTGCTCGCCATTTCATGCGCTTTTAGGTGCCGCTTATCCCGATACGCTATCTGAAGTTGGAGCGACGTAAATTGAACAAATGTGATAAAATTACGCTGAATTCTTATATTAACAATAATACAAAATGATCCAATCGCGTCTCTGATTGCCCTATCATAGAAGTCTGATAGTACATTTTACTCGTCATTCCATGCGCTTTAAGGTGCCGCCTAGCCCAATGCGCTAACTGAAATTGGAGCTACGTAAATTGAACAAGTGTGATAGAGTTTCGCTGAATTCTTAAATTAACCATAATATAAAATGATATAATCGGGTCTCTGTTTGCACTACCCTAGCAGTTTAATAGTGCATTTTACTCGACATTTCATGCGCTTTAAGATGCCACCCAGTCCAATACGCTATCTGTAATAGGGGCGACGTAAATTGAACAAATGGGATAAAATTACGTTGAATTCTTATATTAACAATAATATGAAATCATCTAATCGGGTCTCTGATTGCCCTATCATTGAAGTTTGATAGTGCCTTATACTCGTCATTTCATGCGCTTTAAGGTCCCGCTTAGCCCAATACGCTATCTGAAATTGGAGCTACGTAAATTGAACAAGTGTGATAGACATTCGCTGAATTCTTAAATTAACCATAATATAAAATGATCTAATCGGGTCTCTGTATGCCCTACCCTAGAAGTTTAATAATGCATTTTACTCGACATCTCATGCGCTTTAAGATGCCACATAGTCCAATACGCTATCTGATATACGGGCGACATAAATTTAACAAATGAGATAGAATTTCGCTGAATTCTTAAATTAACCATAATATAAAATGATCTAAGCGGGTCTCTGATTGCCCTATCATAGAAGGTTAGCAGTGCATTTTACTCGACATTTCGTGCGCTTTAAGATGCCGCTTAGCCCAATACGCTACCTGAAGTAGAAGCGACGTAAATTGAACAAACGTGATAGAATTACGCAGAATTCTTATATTAACCATAATATAAAATGATCTAATCGGGTCTCTGTTTGCCCTAGCCTAGAAGTTTAATAATGCATTTTACTTGACATATCATGCGCTTTAAGATGCCGCTGAGCCCATTACGCTATCTGAAGTAGGAGCTACGTAACTTTAGTAAATGTGGTTCAATTACGCTGAATTCTTATATTAACCATAATATAAAATGATCTAATCAGGTCTCTGATTGCCCTATCATAAAGGTTAATAGTGCATTTTACTCGTCATTTCAGGCGCTTTAAGGTGCCGCCTAGCCCAATACGCTATCTGAAATAGGAGCGACGTACATTGACCAAATATGATAGAATTTCGCTGAATTCTTATATTAACAATAATATAATACGATCTATCCGGTTCTCTGATTGCCCTATCATAGAAGTTTAATAGTGCATTTTACTCGTCATTTCATGTGCTTTACGGTGCCGCTTAGCCCAATACGCTATCTGGAGTAGGAGCGACGTAAACTGAACAAATGTGATAGAATTACGCAGAATTCTTATATTAACCATAATATAATATGATCTATTCGGGTCTCAGATTGCCCTATCATAGAAGTATAATACTGCATTTTACTCGTCATTTCATGCGCTTTAAGGTGTCGCCTATCTCAATACACTATCTGAAATTGGAGCTACGTAAATTGGACAAATGTGATAGAGTTACGACGAATTCTTATATTAACCATAATATAAAATGATCTAATCGGGTCTCTGATCGCTATATCATAGAAGGTTAGTAGAGCATTTTACTCGTCATTTCATGCGCTTTAAGGTGCCGCCCAGCCCAATCCGCTATCTGATATTGGAGCTACCTAAATTCAACAAATGTGATAGAATTACGCAGAATTCTTATATTAACCATAATATAAAATGATCTAATGGGGTCTCTAATTTACCTATCATAAAAGTTTAGTAGTGCATTTTAATCGACATTTCATGCCCTTTAAGATTCTGCTTAGCCCAATACGCTATCTGAAATAGGAGCGACGTAAATTGAACAAATGTGATAGAATTTCGATGAATTCTTACATTAACAATAATATAAAATGACCTATTCGGGTCTCTGATTGCCCTATCAAAAAAGTTCAGTAGTGCATTTTACTCGACATTTCATGCGCTTTAATGTGCCGTCTAGCCCAATCCGCTATGTGAAATTGGAGCTGCGTAAATTGAACGAATGTGATAGAGTTACGCAGAATTCTTATATTAACCATAACTTAAAATGATCTAATCGGGTCTCTGATTGCCCTATCATAGATGTTTAATAGTGCATTTTACTCGTCATTTCATGCGCTTGAAGGTGCCGTGTAGCCCAATCCGCTATCTGAAATAGGAGCGACGTAAATTGAAAAAATGTGATAGAATTAGGTTGAATTATTATATTAATCATAATATACGATGACCTAATCGGGTCTCTGATTGCCCTATCCTAGAAGTTTTGTAGTGCATTTTACTCAGCATTTCATGCGCTTTACGATGCCACCTAGCCCAAAACGCTATCTTAAATAGGAGCGACGTAAAGTGAACAAATGTGATAGAATTCTGCGGAATTCTTATATTAATCATAATATAAGATAACCTAATCGGGTGTCTGATTGCCATATCGGAGAAGTTTAGTAGTGCATTTTACTCGACATTCCATGCGCTTAAGATGCCACCCAGCACAGTACGCTATCTGAAATAGGAGCGACGTAAATTGAACGAATGTGATACAAGTACGCAGAATTCTTATATTATACATAATATAAAATGATCTAATCGGGTCTTTATTCGACCTACCCTAGAAGTTTAATAGTGCATTTTACTCGGCACTTCATGCGCTTTGAGATGCCGCTTAGCCCAATACGCTATCTGATAAAGGGGCGACGTAAATTGAACAAATGTGATAAAATTACGCTGAATTCCTATATTAACAATAATATAAAATGATCTAATCGGGACTCCGATTGCCCTATCATAGAAGTTTAATAGTACATTTTACTCGTCATTTAATGCGCTTCAAGGTGCCGCTTAACCCAATGCGCTTCCTGAAAAAGGAGGGACGTAAATTGAACAAATGTGATAAAATTACGCAGAATTCTTATATTAACCATAATTTAAAATGATCTACTCCGGTCTCTGATTGCCCAATCAAAGAAGCTTAGTAGTGCATTTTACTCGAATATTTCATGCGCTTTAAGGTGCCGCTTAGCCCAATACACTATCTGAAATAGGAGCGACGTACATTCAACAAATATGATAGAATTTCGCTGAATTCTTATATTAACAATAATATAATACGATCTATCCGGTTCTCTGATTGCCCTATCATAGAAGTTTAATAGTGCATTTTACTCGTCATTTCATGCGCTTTACGGTGCCGCTTAGCCCAATACGCTATCTGGAGTAGGAGCGACGTAAATTGAACAAATGTGATAGAATTACGCAGAATTCTTATATTAACCGTAATATAATATGATCTATTCGGGTCTCAGATTGCCCTATCATAGAAGTATAATACTGCATTTTACTCGTCATTTCATGCGCTTTAAGGTGTCGCCTATCTCAATACACTATCTGAAATTGGAGCTACGTAAATTGGACAAATGTGATAGAGTTACGACGAATTCTTATATTAACCATAATATAAAATGATCTAATCGGGTCTCTGATCGCCATATCATAGAAGGTTAATAGAGCATTTTACTCGTCATTTCATGCGCTTTAAGGTGCCGCCCAGCCCAATCCGCTATCTGATATTGGAGCTACCTAAATTCAACAAATGTGATAGAATTACGCAGAATTCTTATACTAACCATAATATAAAATGATCTAATGGGGTCTCTAATTTACCTATCATAAAAGTTTAGTAGTGCATTTTAATCGACATTTCATGCCCTTTAAGATTCTGCTTAGCCCAATACGCTATCTGAAATAGGAGCGACGTAAATTGCACAAATGTGATAGAATTTCGATGAATTCTTACATTAACAATAATATAAAATGACCTAATCGGGTCTCTGTTTGCCCTATCAAAAAAGTTCAGTAGTGCATTTTACTCGACATTTCATGCGCTTTAAGGTACCGTCTAGCCCAATGCGCTACCTGAAATTGGAGCTGCGTAAATTGAACAAATGTGATAGACTTACGCAGAATTCTTATATTAACCATAACTTAAAATGATCTAATCGGGTCTCCGATTGCCCTGTCCGAGAAGTTTTATAGTGCATTTTACTCGTCATTACATGCGCTTTAAGGTGCCGCCTAACCCAATACGGTATCTCAAATAGGGGCGACGTAAATTGAACAAATGTGATAGAATTACACAGAATTCTTATATTAACCATAATATAAAATGATCTAATCGGGTCTCCGTTTGCCCTACCCTTGAAGTGTAACAGTGCATTTTACTCGTCATTTCATACGCTTTAAGGTGCCGCCTAGACCAATACGCAATCTGAAATTGGAGCTACGTAAATCGAACAAATGTGATCAAATTACGCAGAATTCTTATATTAAACATAATATAAAATGTTCAAATCTGGTCTCTGTTTGCCCTACCCTAGAACTTTAATAGTGCATTTTACTCGACATTTGATGCGCTTTAAGATGCCACCTAGCCCAATACGCTATCTGAAATAGGGGCGCCGTAAATTGAACAAATGTGATAAAATTACGCTAAATTCTTATAATAACCTTAATATAAAATGACCTATTCGGGTCTCTGATTGCCCTATCAAAGAAGGTTAGTAGTGCATTTTTCTCGCCATTCCACGCGCTTTAAGATGCCACCTAGCCCAATAAACTATCTGAAATAGGAGCGTCGTAAATTGAACAAATGTAATAGAATTACCCAGAATTCTTATATTAACCATAATATAAAATGATCTAATCGGGTCCCCGTTTGCCCTACCCTAGAAGTGTAACAGTGCATTTTACTCGTCATTTCATACGCTTTAAGGTGCCGCCTAGACCAATACGCAATCTGAAATTGGAGCTACGTAAATCGAACAAATGTGATAGAGTTTCGCTGAATTCTTAAATTAACCATAATATGAGTTGATCTAATTGGGTCTCTGATTGTCGCATCCTAGAAGTTTAGTAGTGCATTTTACTCGACATTTCATGCGCTTTAAGATACAGCCAAGCCCAATACACTATCTGAAATAGGAGCGTCGTAAATTGAACAAGTGTGATAAAATTACGCCGTATTCTTATATTAACAATAATATAAAATGATCTAATCGTGTCTCCGATTGCTCTATCATAGAAGTTTAATAGTGCATTTTACTCGCCATTTCATGCGCTTTAAATTGACGCATAGCCCAGTACGCTATCTGAAATAGGAGCGACGTAAATTGAACAAATGTGATAGAATTACGCAGAATTCTTATATCAACCATAATGTAATATGATCAATTAGGCTCTCTGATTGCCCTATCATAGAAGTTCAAACGTGCATTTTACTCGTCATTTCATGCGCTTTAAGGTGCCGCCTAGACCAATACGCTATCTGAAATAGGAGCGACGTCAATTGAACAAATGTGATAGAATTACACTGAATTCTTATATTAACCATAATATAGAATGATCTAATCGGGTCTTTGATTGCCCTAGCATAGAAGGTTAGCAGTGCATTTTACTCGTCATTCTACGCGCTTTAAGGTGCCGCCAAGCCTAATACGCTATCTGAAATAGGAGCGACATAAATTGAACAAACGTGATAGAATTACGCAGAATTCTTATATAAGACATAATATAATACGATATATACGGTTCTCTGACTGACCTATCATAGAAGTTTAATAGTGCATTCTACTCGTCATTTCATGCGCTTTAAGGTGCCGTCTAGCCCAATCCGCTATCTGAAATTGGAGCTGCGTAAATTGAATAAATGTGATAGAGTTACGCATAATTCTTATATAAACCATAATATAAAATGATCACATCGGGTCTCTGATTGCCGTATCATAGATGTTTAATAGTGCATTTTACTCGTCATTTCATGCGCTTTAAGATGCCGCCTAGTCCAATACGCTATCTGAAGTTGGAGCTACGTAAATTGAACAAATGTGATAGAATTATGCAGCATTCTTATATTAACCATAATATAATATGATCTATTCGGGTGACTGATTGCCCTATCATAGAAGTTTAATAGTGCATTTTACTCGTAATTTCATGCGCTTTAAGGTGCCGCCTAGCCCAATACGCTATCTGAAATAGGAGCGACGTAAATTGAACAAATGTGATAGAATTTTGCTGAATTCTTATATTAACCATAATATAATATGATCTATTCGGGTCTCTGATTGCCCTATCATAGAAGTTTAATAGTGCATTTTACTCGTAATTTCATGCGCTTTAAGATGCCGCCTAGCCCAATACGCTATCTGAAATCGGAGCGACGTAAATTGAACAAATGTGATAAAATTACGCTGCATTCTTATATTAACAATAATATAAAATGATCTAATCGGGTCTCTGTTTGCCCTACCCTAGAAGTTTAATAGTGCATTTTACTCGACATTTCATGCGCTTTAAGATGCCACCTAGTCCAAAACGCTATCTGAAATTGTAGCTACGTAAATTGAACAGACGTGATAGAATTACGCAGAATTCCTATATTAACCATAATATAATACGATGTATTCGGGTCTCTGATTGCCCTATCATAGAAGTTTAATAGTGCATTTTACTCGACATTGCATGTGCTTTAAGGTGCCGCCTAGCCCAATACGCAATCTGAAATAGGAGCGACGTAAATTGAACAAATGTGATAGAATTTTGCTGAATTCTTATATTAACCATAATATAATATGATCTATTCGGGTCTCTGATTGCCCTATCATAGAAGTTTAATAGTGCATTTCACTCGTCATTTCATGCGCTATAAGGTGCCGCCTAGCCCAGTACGCTATCTGAAATATGGGCGCCGTAAATTGAACAAATGTGATAATATTACCCTGAATTCTTATATTAACAATAATATAATACGATCTATTCGGGTCTCTGATTGCCCTATCATAGAAGTTTAATAGTGGATTTTACTCGTCATTTCGTGCGCTTTATGGTGCCGCCTAGCCCAATACGCTATCTGAAATAGGAGCGACGTAAATTGAACAAATGTGATAGAATTACGCAAGAATGCTTATACTAACCATAATTTAAAATGATCTAATCGGGACTCTGATTGCGCTATCATAGAAGTTTAATAGTGCATTTTACTCGTCATTTCATGCGCTTTAAGATGCCACCTAGTCCAAAACGCTATCTGAAATTGCAGCTACGTAAATTGAACAGACGTGATAGAATTACGCAGAATTCTTTTATTAACCATAATATAATACGATGTATTCGGGTCTCTGATTGCCCTATCATAGAAGTTTAATAGTGCATTTTACTCGTCATTTCATGCGCTTTAAGGTGCCGCCTAGCCCAATACGCTATCTGAGATAGGAGTGACATAAATTGATCAAATGTGATAAAATTACGTTGAATTCTTATATTAACAATAATACAAAATGATCTAATCGGGTCTCTGATTGCCCTATCATAGAAGTTTCATAGTGCATTTTACTCGACATTTCGTGCGCTTTAAGATGCCATCTAGCACAATACGCTATCTCTAAATAGGGGCGACGTAAATTGATCAAATGTGACAGAATTACGCAGAATTCTTATATTAAACATAATATAATACGATCTATCCGGTTCTCTGATTGCCCTATCATAGAAGTTTAATAGTGCATTTTACTCGTCATTTCGTGCGCTTTATGGTGCCGCCTAGCCCAATACGCTATCTGAAATAGGAGCGACGTAAATTGAACAAATGTGATAGAATTTTGCTGAATTCTTATATTAACCATAATATAATATGATCTATTCGGGTCTCTGATTGCCCTATCATACAAGTTTAATAGTGGATTTTACTCGTCACATCATGCGCTTTAAGGTGCCGCCTAGCCCAATACGCTATCTGAAATAGGAGCGACATAAATTGAACAAATGTGTTAAAATTACGTTGAATTCTTATATTAACAATAATACAAAATGATCTAACCGGGTCTCTGATTGCACTGTCATAGAAGTTTACCAGTGCATTTTACTCGGCATTTCATGCGCTTTAAGATGCCTCCTAGCCCAATACGCTATCTGAAATAGGGGCGACGTAAATTGAACAAATGTGATAGAATTACGCAGAATTCTTATATTAACCATAATTTAAGATGATCTAATCGGGTCTCTGATTGCCCTGTCACAGAAGTTCAGCAGTGCATTTTACTCGCCATTTCATGCGCTTTAAGGCGCCGTCTAGCCCAATCCGCTATCTGAAATTGGAGCAGCGTAAACTGAATAAATGTGATAGAGTTACGCAGAATTCTTATATAAACCATAATATAAAATGATCTCATCGGGTCTCTGCTTGCCCTATCAACGAAGTTTAGTACTGCATTTTACTCGTCATTCCATGCGCTTTAGAGTGCCGCTTAGCCCAATGCGCTATATGAAATGGGAGCGATATAAATTGAATAAATGTGATAGAATTACGCAGGATTCTTATATTACCCATAATTTAAAATGACCTTGTCGGGTCTGTGATTGCCCTGTCCGAGAAGTTTAGTAGTGCATTTTACTCGTAATTTCATGCGCTTTAAGATGCCGCTTAACCCAATACGCTATCTGAAATAGGAGCGACGTAAATTGAACAAATGTGATAGAACTTCGCTGAATTCTTATATTAACCATAATATAAGATGACCTAATCGGGTCTCTGACTGCCCTATCCGAGAAGTTTAGTAGTGCATTTTACTCGACATTTCAGTCGCTTTAAGATGCCGCCTAGCCCAATACGCTATCTGACATTGGAGGCACGTAAATTGAAAAAACGTGATAGAATTCCGCAGAATTCTTATATTAACCATAATATAATACGATCTATTCGGGTCTCTGATTTCCCTATCATAAAAGTTTAATAGTGCATTTTAATCGTCATTTCATGCGCTTTAAGGAGCCGCCTATCCCAATACGCTATCTGAAATTGGAGCGACATAAATTGAACAAATGTGATGGAATTACGCAGAATTCTTATATTAACCATAATATAATGCGATATATTCGGGTCTCTGATTGCCCTATCATAGAAGTTTAGTAGTGGATGTTACTCGTCATTTCAAGCGCTTTAAGGTGCCGCTTGGCCCAATACGCTATCTGAAATAGGAGCGACGTTAATTGAACAAATGTGATAAAATTTCGCTGAATTCTTATATTAACCATAATATAAGATGGCCTAATCGGGTCTCTGATTGCCCTACCCGAGAAGCTTAGGAGTGCATTTTACTCGTCATTTCATGCGCTTTAAGGTGCCGCCTAGCCCACTACGCTATCTGAAATAGGAGCGACACAAATTGAACAAATGTGATAGAATTACGCAGAATTCTTACTTTAACCATAATATAGAATGATCTAATCGGGTCTTTGGTTGCCCTATCATATAAGGTTAGTAGTGCATTTTTCTCGACATTCCACGCGCTTTAAGATGCCCCCTAGCCCAATACGCTATCTGAAATTGGAGCTACGTAAATTGAACAAATGTGATAGAATTTCGCTGGATTCTTCTATTAACCATAATATCAGATGACCTAATCGGGTCTCTGATTGCCCTATCCGAGAAGTTTAGTAGTGCATTTTACTCGACATTTCATGCGCTTTAAGATGCCGCCTAGCCCAATATGCTATCTGAAATAGGAGCGACGTAAATTGAACAAATGTGATAGAATAACGCAGAATTCTTATATTAACCATAATATAAAATGAACTAATCGGGTCTCTGATTGCCCTATCATAGATGGTTAGTAGTGCATTTTACACGTCGTTCCACGCGCTTTAAGATGCCGTCTAGCCCAATACGCTATCTGAAATAGGAGCGACGTAAATTGAACAAATGTGATAGAATTACGCTGCATCCTTATATTAATCATAATATAAGATGAGCTTATCGGATATCCGATTGCCCTAACCTAGAAGTTTAGTGGTGCATTTTACTCGCCATTTCTTGTGCGTTAAGGTGCCGTTTAGAACAATACGCTATCTGAAATAGGAGCGTCGTAAATTGAACAAATGTGATAGAATTACACTGAATTCTTATATTAATCATAATATAAGATGATGTAATCGTGTCTCTGATTTCCCTATCCTAGAAGTTTAGTAGTGCATTTTATTCGACATTTCATGCGCTTTAAGATGCCGCCTAGCCCAATATGCTATCTGAAATAGGTGCGACGTAAATTGAACAAATGTGATAGAATAACGCTGAATTCTTATATTAACCACAATATAAAATGATCTAATCGGGTTTCTGATTGCCCTGTCACAGAAGGTTAATAGTGCATTTTGCTCGGCATTTCATGCGCTTAAAGGTGCCGCTTATCCCGATACGCTATCTGAAGTTGGAGCAACGTAAATTGAACAAATGTGATAGAATTACGCTGAATTCTTATATTAACCATAATACAAAATGATCTAATCGGGTCTCTGATTGCCCTGTCACAGAAGGTTAATAGTGGCATTTTGCTCGGCATTTCATGCGCTTAAAGGTGCCGCTTATCCCGATACGCTATCTGAAGTTGGAGCAACGTAAATTGAACAAATGTGATAGAATTACGCTGAATTCTTATATTAACCATAATACAAAATGATCTAATCGGGTCTCTGATTGCCCTATCCTAGAAGTTTAATAGTGCATGTTACTCGTCATTTCATGCGCTTTAAGGTGCCGCTTGGCCCAATACGCTATCTGAAATAGGGGCGACGTAAATTGAACAAATGTGATAGAATTACCTTGAATTCTTATATTAACAATAATACAAAATGATTTAATTGGGTCTCTGATGGCCGAATCCGAGAAGCTTAAGAGATCATTTTACTCGCCATTTCATGCGCTTTAAGATGCCGCCTAGCCCAAACGCTATATGATATAGGAGCGACGTAAATTGAACAAATGTGATAGAATTACGCTGAATTCTTATATTAATCATAATATAAGATGACCTAATCGGGTGTCTGATTGCCCTATCCGAGAAGTTTAGTAGTGCATTTTACTCGACATTTCATGCGCTTTAAGATGCCGCCTAGCCCAATATGCTATCTGAAATAGGAGCGACGTAAATTGAACAAATGTGATAGAATAACGCAGAATTCTTATATTAACCATAATATAGAATGATCTAATCGGGTCTCTGTTTGGCCTACCCTAGAAGTTTAATAGTGCATTTTACTCGACATATCATGCGCTTTAAGATGCCGCCTAGCCTAATATGCTACCTGAAATAGGAGCGACGTAAATTGAACAAATGTGATAGAATTACGCCGAATTCTTATATTAACCATAATATAAAATGATCTAATCGTGTCTCTGATTGCCCTATCGTAGAAGTTTAATAGTGCATTTTGCTCGGCATTACATGCGCTTTAAGGTGCCGCTTATCCCGATACGCTATCTGAAGTTGGAGCGACGTAAATTGAACAAATGTGATAGAATAACGCTGAATTCTTATATTAGCCATAATACAAAATGATCTAATCGGGTCTCTGATTGCCCTATCACAGAAGTTTAATAGTGCATTTTACTCGCCATTTCATGCCCTTTAAGGTGCCGTTTAGTCGAATAGGCTATCTGAAATAGGAGCGTCGTAAGTTGAACATATGTGATAGAATTACACTGAATTCTTATATTAATCATAATATAAGATGATCTAATCGGGCCTCTGATTGCGCTATCCTAGAAGTATAGCAGTGCATTTTACTCGACATTTCATGCGCTTTTAGATGCCGCTTAGCCCTCTACGCTACCTGAAATAGGAGCGACGTAAAATGAACAAATGTGATAGAATTTCGCTGAATTCTTATATTAACCATAATATAAAGTGAACTAATCGGGTCTCTGATTGCCCTATCATAGATGGTTAGTAGTTCATTTTACACGACATTCCACGCGCTTTAAGATGCCGCTTAGCGCAATACGCTATCTGAAGTAGGAGCGAGGTAAATTGAACAAACGTGATAGAATTACGCAGTATTCTTATATTAACCATAATATAATATGATCTATTTGGGTCTCTGATTGCCCTATCATAGAAAATTAGTATTGCATTTTACTCGTCATTCCACGCGCTTTAAGGTGCCGCCTTGCCCAATATACTATCTGAAATAGGAGCGTCGTAAAATGAACAAATGTGATAGAATTACGCAGAATTCTTATATTAACCATAATATAAAATGATCTAATGGGGTCACTGTTTGCCCTACCGTAGAAGTTTAGTTGTGCATTTCACTCGACATTTCATGCGCTTTAAGATGCCACCTAGCCCAATACGCTATCTGAAATAGGGGCGACGGAAATTGAACAAATGTGATAAAATTACGCTGAATTCTTATATTAACCATAGTATAAGATGACTTAATCGGTTCTCTGATTGCCCTATCCGAGAAGTTTAGTAGTGCATTTTACTCGTCATTTCATGCGCCTTAAGGTGCCGCATAGCCCAATACACTATCTAAAATAGGAGCGACATAAATTGAACAAATGTGATAGAATTACGCAGAATTCTTATATTAAACATAATATAATACGATCTATTCGGATCTCTGACTGCCCTATCATAGAAGTTTAATAGTGCATGTTACTCGTCCTTTCATGCGCTTTAAGGTGCCGCTTGGCCCAATACGCTACCCGAAATAGGTGCGACGTAAATTGAACAAATGTGATAGAATTTCGCTGAATTCTTAAATTAACCATAATATAAAATGATCTAATCGGGTCTCTGTTTACCCTACCCTAGAAGTTTAAAAGTGCATTTTACTCGACATTCCATGCGCTTTAACATGCCATCTTGCCCAATACGCTATCTGATATAGGGGCGACGTAAATTGAGCAAATGTGATAAAAGTTCGCTGAATTCTTATATTAACCATAGTATAAGACGACCTAATCGGGTCTCTGATTGCCCTATCCGAGAAGTTTAGTAGTGCATTTTACTCGACATTTCATGCGCTTTAAGATGCCGCCTAGCCCAATACGCTAACTGGAATTGGAGCTACGTAAATTGAACAAGCGTGATAGAATTACGCAGAATTCTTATATTAACCATAATATAATATGATCTATTCGGGTCTCTGATTGCCCTATCATAGAAATTTAACAGTGCATTTTACCCGACATTTCATGCGCTATAAGATGCCACCTAGCCCAATACGCTATCTGGAATAGGGGTGACGTAAATTGAACAAATGTGATAAAATTTCGCTGAATTCTTAAATTAACCATAAGATAAAGTGATCTAGTCGGGTCAATGTTTGCCTACCCTAGAAGTTTAATAGTGCATTTCACTCGTCATTTCATGCCCTTTAAGGTGCCGCCTAGCCCAATACGCTATCTGAAATAGGAGCGACGTAAATTGAACAAATGTGATAGAATTACGCATTATTCTTATATTAACCATAATATAATACGACCTATTCGGGTCTCTGATTGCCCTATCATAGAAGTTTAATAGTGCATTTTACTCGTCATTTCATGCGCTTTAAGGTGCCACTTCGCCCAATACGCTATCCGAAATAGGAGCGACATAAATTCAACAAATGTGATAGAATTACGCAGAATTCTTGTATTAACCATAATATAATAGGATCTAGTCGGGTCTCTGATTGCCCTATCATAGAAGTTTAACAGTGCATGTTACTCGTCATTTCATGCGCTTCAAGATGCCACCTAGCCCAATACGCTATCTGAAATAGGGGCGACGTGAATTGAACAAATGCGATAAAATTACGCTGCATTCTTATATTAACAATAATATAAAATGATATAATCGGGTCTCTGAGTGCCCTATCATAGAAGTTTAATAGAGCATTTTACACAACATTCCATGCGCTTTAAGAAGCCATCTAGCCCAAAACGCTATCTGAAATAGGGGCGACGTAAATTGAACAAATGCGATAAAATTACGCTGCATTCTTATATTAACAATAATATAAAATGATATAATCGGGTCTCTGAGTGCCCTATCATAGAAGTTTAATAGTGCATTTTACTCAACATTCCATGCGCTTTAAGATGCCACCTAGCCCAATACGCTATCTGATATAGGGGCGACGTAAATTGAACAAATGTGATAGAATTACGCAGAATTCTTATATTAACCATGACATAATACGATCTATTCGGGTCTCCGATTGCCCTATCATAGAAGTTTAATAGTGCATTTTACTCGTCATTTCATGCGCTTTAAGGTGCCGCCTAGCCCAATACGCTATCTGAAATAGGATCGACATAAATTGAACAAATGTGATAGAATTTCGCAGAATTCTTATATTAACCATAATATAATAGGATCTATTCGGGTCTCTGATTGCCCTATCATAGAAGTTTAACAGTGCATGTTACTCGTCATTTCATGCGCTTCAAGATGCCACCTGGCCCAATACGCTATCTGAAATAGGGGCGACGTGAATTGAGCAAATGTGATAAAGTTTCGCTGAATTCGTATATTAACCATAGTATAAGATGACCTAATCGGGTCTCTGACTGCCCTATCCTAGAAGCTTAGTAGTGCATTTTACTTGACATTTCATGCGCTTTAAGATGCCGCTTAGCCCAATACGCTATCTGAAGTAGGAGCGACGTAAATTGATCAAATGTGACAGAATTACGCTAAATTCTTATATTAACCTTAATATAAAATGATCTAATGGGGTCTCTGATTACCCTATCATAGATGCTTAGTAGTGCATTTTAATCGACATTTCATGCCCTTTAAGATTCAGCTTAGCCCAATACGCTATCTGAAATAGGAGCGACGTAAATTGAGTAAATGTGGTTCAATTACGCTGAATTCTTATATTAACAATAATATAAAATGATCTAATCGGGTCTCTGATTGCCCTATCATAGAAGTTTAATAGTGCATTTTACTCGTCATTCCACGCGCTTTAAGATGCAGCCTAGCCCAATACGCTATCTGAAATAGGGGTGACGTAGATTGAACAAATGTGATAAAATTACGCCGCATTCTTAAATTAACAATAATATAAAATGATCTAATCGGGTCTCTGATTGCCCTATCCTAGAAGTTTAATAATTCATTTTACTCGACATGTCATGCGGTTTCCGATGCCGCTTAGCCCAATACGCTAAGAATTCTTATATTACCCATAATACAAAATGATCTAATCTGATCTGTTTGGCCGCATCCGAGAAGGTTAGTAGTGCATTCTACTCGTCACTCCTTGCGCTTTAAGGTGCTGGCAAGTCCAATACGCTATCTGAAATCGGAGCTACGTAAATTGAACAAACGTGATAGAATTACGCAGAATTCTTATATCAATCATAATATAATATGATCTATTCGGGTCTCTGATTGCCCTATCATAAAAGGTTAGTAGTGCATTTTACTCGTCATTCCACGCGCTTTAAGATGCCGTCTAGCCCAATATACTATCTGAAATAGGAGCATCGTAAATTGAACAAATGTGATAGAATTACGCAGAATTCTTATATTAACCATAATATAAAATGATCTAATCGTGTCTCTGTTTACCCTAGCCTAGAAGTGTAATAGTGCATTTTACGCGACATTTCATGCGCTTTAAGATGCCACCTAGCCCAATATGCTATCTGAAATAGCGGCGACGTTAAATTGAACAAATGTGATAAAATTACGGTGAATCCTTATATTAACAATAATATAAAATGATCTAATCGGGTCTCTGATTGCCCTATCCGAGAAGTTTAGTAGTGCATTTCCCTCGACATTTCATGCGCTTTCAGATGCCGCCTAATCCAATAAGCTATCTGAAATTGGAGCTACGTAAATTGAACACACGTGATAGAATTACAGAGAATTCTTATATTAACCATAATATAATACGATCTATTCGGGTCTCTGATTGCCCTATCATAGAAGTTTAATAGTGCATTTTACTCGTCATTTCATGCGCTTTAAGATGCCACCTTGCCCAATACGCTATCGGAAATAGGAGCGACGTAAATTGAACGTATGTGATAGAATTACGCTGAAGTCTTATATTAACCATAATATATACTGATCTAATCGGGTCTCTGATTGCCCTATCGTAGAAGGTTAGTAGGGCATTTCACTCGTCACTCCACGCGCTTTAAGATGCCGCCTATCCCAATACGCTATCTGAAATAAGAGCGACGTAAATTGAACAAATGTGATAGAGTTTCGCTGAATTCTTACATTAACCATAATATAAAATGATCTAATCGGGTCTCTGTTTGCCCTAGCCTAGAAGTCTAATATTGCATTTTACTCGACATTTCATGCGCTTTAAGGTGCCACTTAGACCAATACGCTATCTGAAATAGGAGCGACGTAAATTGAACAAATGTGATAAAATTTCGCTGAATTCTTATATTAACCATAATATATAATGATCTAATCGGGTCTCTGATTGCCCTATCGTAGAAGGTTAGTAGGGCATTTTACTCGTCATTCCACGCGCTTTAAGATGCCGCCCAGCCCATTACGCTATCTGAAATAGGAGCGACGTAAATTGAACAAATGTGATAGAATTTCGCTGAATTCTTATAATAACAATAATGTAAAATGATCTAATCGGGTCTCTGATTGCCCTATCATAGAAGTTTAATTGTGCATTTTACTCGTCATTTCATGCGCTTTAAGGTGACGCCTAGCCCAATACGCTATCCGAAATAGGAGCGACATAAATTCAACAAATGTGATAGAATTACGCAGAATTCTTGTATTAACCATAATATAATACGATCTATTCGGGTCTGTGATTGTCCTATCATAGAAGTTTAATAGTGCATTTTACTCGTCATTTCACGCGCTTTAAGATGCCGCCTAGTCCAATACGCTATCTGAAATTGGAGCTACGTAAATTGAACAAATGTGATAAAATTACGTTGAATTCTTATATTAACAATAATATAAAATGATCTAATCGGGTCTCTGATTGCCCTATCATAGAAGTTTAATAGTGCATTTTACTCGACATTTCATGCGCTTTAAGATGCCACCTAGCCCAATACGCTATCTGAAATAGGAGCGGCGTAAGATGAACAAATGTGATAGGATTACACTGAATTCTTATATTAACCACAATTTAAAATGATCTAATCGGGTCTCTGTTTGCCCTACCCTAGAAGTTTAATAGTGTATTTCACTCGACATTTCATGCGCTTTAAGATGCCACCTAGCCCAATACGCTATCTGAAATAGTCGCGACGTAAATTGAACAAATGTGATAAAATAACGCCGAATTCTTATATTAACAATAATATAAAATGATCTAATCGTGTCTCCGATTGCGCTATCATAGAAGTTTAATAGTGCATTTTACTCGTCATTTCATGCGCTTTGAGGTGCCGCTTATCCCGATACGCTATCTGAAATAGGAGCGACGTAAATTGAACAAATGTGATGGAATTACACTGAATTCATATAGTAATCATAATATAACATGACCTAATCGGGTGTCTGATTGCCCTATCCGAGAAGTTTAGTAGTGCATTTTACTGGACATTTCATGCGCTTTAAGATGCCGCCTAGCCCAATATGCTATCTGAAATAGGAGCGACGTAAATTGAACAAATGTGATAGAATAACGCAGAATTCTTATATTAACCATAATATAGAATGATCTAATCGGGTCTCTGTTTGTAATACCCTAGAAGTTTAATAGTGCATTTTACTCGACATATCATGCGCTTTAAGATGCCGCCTAGCCCAATGCGCTCTCTGAAATAGGGGCGACGTAAATTGAACAAATGTCATAAAATTAGGCTGAATTCTTATGTTAACAATAATACAAAATGATTTAATTGGGTCTCTGATGGCCGAATCCGAGAAGCTTAACAGATCATTTTACTCGCCATTTCATGCGCTTTAAGATGCCGCCTAGCCCAAATGCTATATGATATAGGAGCGACGTAAATTGAACAAATGTGATAGAATTACGCTGAATTCTTATATTAATCATAATATAAGATGACCTAATCGGGTGTCTGATTGCCCTATCCGAGAAGTTTAGTAGTGCATTTTACTCGACATTTCATGCGCTTTAAGATGCCACCTAGCCCAATACGGTATCTGAAATAGGAGTGACGTAAATTGAACAAATGTCATAGAATTACGCTGAATTCTTATATTAATCATAATATAAGATGACCTAATCGGGTGTCTCATTGCCCAATCCGAGAAGTTTTGTAGTGCATTTTACTCGGCATTTCATGCGCTTTAAGGTGCCGCTTATCCCTATATGCTATCTGAAGTTGGAGCGACGTAAATTGAACAAATGTGATAGAATTACGCAGAATTCTTATATTAACCATAATATAAAATGATCTAATCGTGTCTCTGATTGCCCTATCATAGAAGGTTAGTATTGCATTTTACTCGTCATTCCACGCGCTTTAAGATGCCGCCAAGCCCAATATGCTATCTGAAATTGGAGCTACGTAAATTGAACAAGTGTGATAGAGTTTCGCTGAATTCATAAATTAACCATAATATAAAATGATCTAATCGGGTCTCTGTTTGCCCTACCTTAGAAGTTTAATAGTGCATTTTACTCGACATTTCATGCGCTTTAAGATGCTACCTAGCCCAATATACTATCTGAAATAGGAGCGACGTAAATTGAACAAATGTGATAGAATTACGCTGAATTCTTATATTAATCATAATATAAGATGACCTAATCGGGTCTCTGATTGCCCTATCCGATAAGTTTAGTAGTGCATTTTGCTCGACATTTCATGTGCCTTAAGATGCCGCATAGCCCAATACGCTATCTGAAACTGGAGCTACGGAAATTGAACAAACGTGATAGAATTACGCAGAATTCTTATATTAACAATAATATAAAATGATATATTCGGGTCTCTGATTGCCCTATCATAGATGTTTAATAGTGCATTTTACTCGTCATTTCATGCGCTTTAAGGTGCCGCACAGCCCAATACGCTATGTAAAATAGGAGCGACATAAATTAAACAAATGTGATAGAATTACGCAGTATTCTTATATTAACCATAATATAGAATGATCTAATCGGGTCTCTGATTGCCCTATCATAGAAGCTTAATAGTGCATTTTACTGGTCATTCCATGCGCTTTAAAATGCCGCCTATCCCAATACGCTATCTGAAATAGGAGCGACGTAAATTGAACAACTGTGACAATATCACGCTGAATTCTTATATTAACAATAATATAAAATGATCTAATCGGGTCTCTGATTGCCCTATCATAGAAGTTTAATAGTGCATTTTACTCGTCATTTCATGCGCTTTAAGGTGCCGCTTACCCCAATACGCTACCTGAAACTGGAGCGACGTAAATTGAACAAATGTGATAGAATTACGCTGGATTCTTATATTAATCATAATATAAGAAGACCTAATCGGGTCTCTGATTGCCCTATCCTAGAAGTTTAGTGGTGCATTTTACTCGACATTTCATGCGCTTTAAGATGCCGCTTAGCCCAATACGCTATCTGAAGTAGGAGCGACGTAAATTCAACAAATGTGATAGAATTACGCAGAATTCTTATATTAACCATAATATAATATGATCTACTCGGGCCTCTGATTACCCTATCATAGAAGTTTAATAGTGTATTTTACTCGTCATTTCATGTGGTTTAAGGTGCCGCCCAGCCCAATACGCTATGTAAAATAGGAGCGACATAAATTGAACAAATGTGATAGAATTACGCAGAAATTCTTATATTAACCATAATATAGAATGATCTAATCGGGTCTCTGATTACCCTATCATAGAAGGTTAGTAGTGCATTTTACTCGTTATTCCACGCGCTTTAAGATGCCGTCTAGCCCAATATCCCATCTGAAATAGGAGCGACGTAAATTGAACAAATGTGATAGAATAACGCTGAATTCTTATATTAATCATAATATAATATGACCTAACCGGGTCTCTGATTGCCCTATCCTTGAAGTTCAGTAGTGCATTTTACTCCACATTTCATGCGCTTTAAGATGCCGCCTATCCCAATACGCTATCTGAAATACGAGGAAAGGAAATTGAATAAATGTGATAGAATTTCGCTGAATTCTTATATTAACAATAACATAAAATGATCTAATCGGCTGTCTGTTTGCCCTATCCTAGAAGTTTAATAGTGCATGTTACTCGACATTTCATGCGCTTTAAGATGCAGCCTATCCCAATACGCTATCTGAAATAGGAGCAAAGTATATTGCACAAATGTGATAGAATTACGCAGAATTCTTATATTAACCATAATATAATATGATCTTCTCGGGTCTCTGATTGCCCTATCATAGAAGTTTAATAGTGCATGTTACTCGACATTTCATGCGCTTTAAGATGCAGCCTATCCCAATACGCTATCTGAAATAGGAGCAAAGTATATTGCACAAATGTGATAGAATTACGCAGAACTCTTATATTAACCATAATATAATATGATCTTTTCGGGTCTCTGATTGCCCTATCATAGAAGTTTAATAGTGCATTTTTGAGTCGTCATTTCATGCGCTTTAAGATGCCGCTTAGACCAATACGCTGTCTGAAGTAGGAGCGACGTAAATTGAACAAATGTGATAGAAATACGCAGAATTGTTATATGAATCATAATTTGAAATGATCTAATCGGGTCTCTGATTGCCCTATCGTAGAGGTTTAGTAGTGCAATTTACTCGTCATTTCATGAGCTTTAAGTTGCCGTCTAGCCCAATCCGCTATCTCAAAGTGGAGATACGTAAATTGAACAAATGTGATAGAATTACGCAGAATTCTTATATTAACCATAATATAAGATGATCTAATCAGGTCTCTGATTGCCCCATGATAGAAGTTTAATAGTGCATTTTGTTCGGCATTTCATTCGCTTTAAGATGCCGCTTAGCCCAATACGCTATCTGAAGTAGGAGCGACGTAAATTGGACAAATGTGATAGAATTACGCAGAATTCTTATATTAACCATAATATAATATATTCTACTCGGGTCTCTGATTACCCTATCATAGAAGTTTAATAGTGCATTTTACTCGCCATTTCATGCGCTTTAAGGTGCCGCCTAGCTCAATACGATATCTGGTGTAGGAGCGACGTGAATTGGACAAATGTGATAGAGTTACGATGAATTCTTAAATTAGTAATAATATAAGATGATCTAATCGGGAGTCTGATTGCCCGATCCTCGAAGTTCAGTAGTGCATTTTACTCGTCATTTCATGCGCTTTAAGATGCCGCCTAGCCCAATACGCTATCTGAAATAGGGGCGACGTAATTTGAACAAATGTGATAAAATTACGCTGAATTCTTATATTAACAATAATATAAAATGATCTAAACGGGTCTCTGATTGCCCTATGATAGAAGTTTAATAGTGCATTTTACTCGTCATTGCATGCGCTCTAAGGTGCCGCCTAGCCCAATTCGCTGTCTGGAATAGGAGCGACGTAAATTGAACAAATGTGATAGAATTATGCAGAATTCTTACATTAACCATAATATAGAATGATCTAATCGGGTCTCTGATTGCCCTATCATAGAAGTTTAGTAGTGCATTTTACTCGCCGTTTCATGCGCTTTAAGGTGCGGCCTAGCCCAATACGCTATCTGAAATTGGAGCTACGTAAATTGAACAAGTGTGATAAAGCTTCGCTGCATTCTTAAATTAACCATAATATAAAATGATCTAATCGGGTCTCTGATTACACTATCATCGAAGCTTAATAGTGCATTTTACTCATCATTTCATGCGCTTTAAGGTGTCGCCTAGCCCAATACGCTACCTGAAATAGGAGCGACGTAAATTGAACAAATGTGCGAGAATTACGCAGGATTCTTATATTAACCACAATATAATACGATCTATTCGGGTCTCTGATTGCCCTATCATAGAAGTTTAACAGTGCATTTCACTCGATATATCATGCGCTTTAAGATGCCGCCTAGTACAATGCGCTATCTGAAATTGGAGCTACGTACATTGAACAAACGTGATAGAATTACGCAGAATTCTTATATTAACCATAATATAATACGATCAATTCGGGTCACTGATTGCCCTATCCTAGAAGTTTAGTAGTGTATTTTACTCGACATCTCATGCGCTTTAAGATGCCGCTTAGCACAATACGCTATCTAAAGTTGGAGCGACGTAAATTGAACAAATGTGATAGAATTACGTTGAATTCTTATATTAACCATAATATAAAATGATCTAATCGGGTCTCTGATTGACTTATCCGTGATGTTTAGTAGTGCATTTTGCTCGGCATTTCATGCGCTTTAAGATGCCGCCTAGCCCAATACGCTATCTGAAATAGGGGCGACGTAAATTGAACAAATGTGATAAAATTACGCTGAATTCTTATATTAATCATAATATAAGATGACCTAATCGGGTCTCTGATTGCCCTATCCGAGAAGTTTAGAAGTGCATCTTGCTCGACATTTCATGTGCCTTAAGATGCCGCATAGCCCAATACGCTATCTGAAACTGGAGCTACGGAAATTGAACAAACGTGATAGAATTACGCAGAATTCTTATATTAACAATAATATAATATGATATATTCGGGTCTCTGATTGCCCTATCATAGAAGTTTAATAGTGCATTTTACTCGTCATTGCATGCGCTCTAAGGTGCCGCCTAGCCCAATTCGCTGTCTGGAATAGGAGCGACGTAAATAGAACAAATGTGATAGAATTACGCAGAATTCTTATATTAACCATAATGTAGAATGATCTAATCGGGTCTCTGATTGCCCTATTATAGAAGTTTAATAGTGCATTTTACTCGCCATTTCATGCGCTTTAAGATGCGGCCTAGCCCAATACGCTATCTGAAAAAGGAGCGACGTAAATTGAACAATTGTGATAGAATTACCCAGAATTCTTATATTAACCATAATATATAATGACCTAACCGAGTCTCAGATTGCCCTATCATAGAAGGATAGTAGTGCGTTTTACTCGTCATTTCATGAGCTTTAAGTTGCCGTCTAGCCCAATCCGCTATCTCAAAGTGGAGATACGTAAATTGAACAAATGTGATAGAATTACGCAGAATTCTTATATTAACCATAATATAAGATGATCTAATCAGGTCTCTGATTGCCGCATGATAGAAGTTTAATAGTGCATTTTGTTCGGCATGTCATTCGCTTTAAGATGCCGCTTAGCCCAATACGCTATCTGAAGTAGGAGCGACGTAAATTGGACAAATGTGATAGAATTACGCAGAATTCTTATATTAACCATAATATAATATATTCTACTCGGGTCTCTGATTACCCTATCATAGAAGTTTAATAGTGCATTTTACTCGCCATTTCATACGCTTTAAGATGCGGCCTAGCTCAATACGCTATCTGAAAAAGGAGCGACGTAAATTGAACGATTGTGATAGAATTACCCAGAATTCTTATATTAACCATAATATAAAATGATCTAAACGGGTCTCTGATTACCCAATCATAGAAGTTTAATAGTGCATTTTACTCGACATTTCATGCGCTTTAAGGTGTCACTTACCCCAGTACGCTATCTGTAATAGGAGCGTCGTAAATTGAACAAATGTGATAGAATTTCGCTGAATTCTTATATTAACCATAACATAAAATCAGCTAATCGGGTCTCTGATTACCCTATAACAGAAGGTTAGTAGTGCATTTTACTCGTCATGCCATGCGCTTTAAGGTGCCGCCTAGCCCAATACGCTATCTGAAATTGGAGCTACGTAAGTTGAGCAAGTGTGATAGAGTTTCGCTGAATTCTTAAACTAACCACAATATGAAACCATCTAATCGGGTCCCTGTTTGCCCTACCCTAGAAGTTTAATAGTGCATTTTACTCGTCATTTCATGCGCTTTAAGGTGCCGCCTAGCCCAATACGCTATCTTAAATAGGCGCGACGTAAATTGAACAAATGTGATAAAATTACGCTGAATTCTTATATTAACCATAATATAAAACGATCTAATCGGGTCTCTGATTGCCCTATTCGAGAAGTTTTTTAGTGCATTTTACTTTACATTTCATGCGCTTTAAGCTGCCGCCTAGCCCAATACGCTATCTGAAATAGGAGTGACATAAATGGAACAAATGTGATAGAATTACGCTGCATACTTATATTAAACATAATATAAAATGATCTAATCGGGTCTCTGATGGCCGTATCCGAGAAGGTTAGCAGTGCATTTTACTCGTCATTCCATGCGGTTTAAGATGCCGCCTAGCCCAATATGCTATCTGAAATTGGAGCTACGTAAATTGAACAAGTGTGATAGAGTTTCGCTGAATTCATAAATTAACCATAATATAAAATGATCTAATCGGGTCTCTGTTTGCCCTACCTTAGAAGTTTAATAGTGCATTTTACTCGACCTTTCATGCGCTTTAAGATGCTACCTAGCCCAATATACTATCTGAAATAGGAGCGACGTAAATTGAACAAATATGATAGAATTACGCTCAATTCTTATATTAATCATAATATAAGATGACCTAATCGGGCCTCTGATTGCCCTATCCGATAAGTTTAGTAGTGCATTTTGCTCGACATTTCATGTGCCTTAAGATGCCGCATAGCCCAATACGCTATCTGAAACTGCAGCTACGGAAATTGAACAAACGTGATAGAATTACGCAGAATTCTTATATTAACAATAATATAATATGATATATTCGGGTCTCTGATTGCCCTATCATAGATGTTTAATAGTGCATTTTACTCGTCATTTCATGCGCTTTAAGGTGCCGCACAGCCCAATACGCTATGTAAAATAGGAGCGACATAAATTAAACAAATGTGATAGAATTACGCAGTATTCTTATATTAACCATAATATAGAATGATCTAATCGGGTCTCTGATTGCCCTATCATAGAAGCTTAATAGTGCATTTTACTGGTCATTCCATGCGCTTTAAAATGCCGCCTATCCCAATACGCTATCTGAAATAGGAGCGACGTAAATTGAACAACTGTGACAATATCACGCTGAATTCTTATATTAACAATAATATAAAATGATCTAATCGGGTCTCTGATTGCCCTATCATAGAAGTTTAATAGTGCATTTTACTCGTCATTTCATGCGCTTTAAGGTGCCGCTTACCCCAATACGCTACCTCAAACTGGAGCGACGTAAATTGAACAAACGTGATAGAATTTCGCTGAATTCTTATATTAACAATAACATAAAATGATCTAATCGGCTGTCTGATTGCCCTAGCCTAGAAGTTTAGTGGTGCATTTTACTCGACATTTCATGCGCTTTAAGATGCCGCTTAGCCCAATACGCTATCTGAAGTAGGAGCGACGTAAATTCAACAAATGTGATAGAATTACGCAAAATTCTTATATTAACCATAATATAATATGATCTACTCGGGCCTCTGATTACCCTATCATAGAAGTTTAATAGTGTATTTTACTCGTCATTTCATGCGGTTTAAGGTGCCGCCCAGCCCAATACGCTATGTAAAATAGGAGCGACATAAATTGAACAAATGTGATAGAATTACGCAGAAATTCTTATATTAACCATAATATAGAATGATCTAATCGGGTCTCTGATTACCCTATCATAGAAGGATAGTAGTGCATTTTACTCGTTATTCCACGCGCTTTAAGATGTCGTCTAGCCCAATATCCCATCTGAAATAGGAGCGACGTAAATTGAACAAATGTGATAGAATAACGCTGAATTCTTATATTAATCATAATATAATATGACCTAACTGGGTCTCTGATTGCCCTATCCGAGAAGTTCAGTAGTGCATTTTGCTCCACATTTCATGCGCTTTAAGATGCCGCCTATCCCAATACGCTATCTGAAATAGGAGGAAAGGAAATTGAATAAATGTGATAGAATTTCGCTGAATTCTTATATTAATCATAACATAAAATGATCTAATCGGCTGTCTGTTTGCCCTATCCTAGAAGTTTAATAGTGCATGTTACTCGACATTTCATGCGCTTTAAGATGCAGCCTATCCCAATACGCTATCTGAAATAGGAGCAAAGTATATTGCACAAATGTGATAGAATTACGCAGAATTCTTATATTAACCATAATATAAGATGATCTAATCAGGTCTCTGATTGCCTCATGATAGAAGTTTAATAGTGCATTTTGTTCGGCATTTCATTCGCTTTAAGATGCCGCTTAGCCCAATACGCTATCTGAAGTAGGAGCGACGTAAATTGGACAAATGTGATAGAATTACGCAGAATTCTTATATTAACCATAATATAATATATTCTACTCGGGTCTCTGATTACCCTATCATAGAAGTTTAATAGTGCATTTTACTCGCCATTTCATGCGCTTTAAGGTGCCGCCTAGCTCAATACGATATCTGGTGTAGGAGCGACGTGAATTGGACAAATGTGATAGAGTTACGATGAATTCTTAAATTAGTAATAATATAAGATGATCTAATCGGGACTCTGATTGCCCTATCCTCGAAGTTCAGTAGTGCATTTTACTCGTCATTTCATGCGCTTTAAGATGCCGCCTAGCCCAATACGCTATCTGAAATAGGGGCGACGTAAATTGAACAAATGTGCGAGAATTACGCAGCATTCTTATATTAACCACAATATAATACGATCTATTCGGGTCTCTGATTGCCCTATCATAGAAGTTTAACAGTGCATTTCACTCGATATATCATGCGCTTTAAGATGCCGCCTAGTACAATGCGCTATCTGAAATTGGAGCTACGTACATTGAACAAACGTGATAGAATTACGCAGAATTCTTATATTAACCATAATATAATACGATCAATTCGGGTCACTGATTGCCCTATCCTAGAAGTTTAGTAGTGTATTTTACTCGACATCTCATGCGCTTTAAGATGCCGCTTAGTACAATACGCTATCTAAAGTTGGAGCGACGTAAATTGAACAAATGTGATAGAATTACGTTGAATTCTTATATTAACCATAATATAAAATGATCTAATCGGGTCTCTGATTGACTTATCCGTGAAGTTTAGTAGTGCATTTTGCTCGGCATTTCATGCGCTTTAAGATGCCGCCTAGCCCAATACGCTATCTGAAACTGGAGCTACGTAAATTGATCAAACGTGATAGAATTACGCAGAATTCTTATATTAACCATAATATAATACGATCTATTCGGGTGTCTGATTGGCCTATCATAGAAGTATAATACTGCATTTTACTCGACATTTCATGCGCTCTAAGGTGCCGCCTAGCCCAATACGCTATCTAAACTAGGAGCGACATAAATTGAACAAATGTGAAAGAATTACGCAGAATTCTTGTATTAACCGTAATATAATACGATCTATTCGGGTCTCCGATTGCCGTATCATAGAAGTTTAATAGTGCATGTTACTCGTCATTTCATGCGATTTAAGGTGCCGCTTGGCCCAATACGCTATATGAAATAGGAGCGACGTAAATTGAACAAATGTGATAGAATTACACAGAATTCTTATATTAACCATAATATAACATCATCTAATCGGGTCTCTGATTGCCTTATCATAGAAGGTTAGTACTGCATTTTACTTGTCATTGCACGCGCTTTAAGATGCCGCTTAGCGCAATACGCTATCTGAGACAGGAGCGACGTAAATTGAACAAATGTGATAGAATTACGCAGAATCCTTATATGAACCATAATATAAGATGATCTAATCGGGTCTTTGATTGCCCCGTCATAGATGGTTAGTAGTGCATTTTACTCGTCATTCCATGCGCTTTGAGATGCCGCCTATTCCAATACGCTATCTGAAATAGGAGCGACGTAAATTGATCAAATGTGATACAATTACGCTGAATTCTTAAATTAACCATAATATAAGATGATCTAATCGGGACTCTGATTGCCCTATCGTAGAAGGTTAGTAGTGCATTTTACTCGCCATTCCACGCGCTTTAAGATGCCGCATAGCCCAATACGCTATCTGAAATAGGGGCGACGTAAATTGAACAAATGTGATAAAATTACGCTGCATTCTTATATTAACAATAATATAAAATGATCTAAACGGGTCTCTGATTGCCCTATGATAGAAGTTTAATAGTGTATTTTACTCGTCATTGCATGCGCTCTAAGGTGCCGCCTAGCCCAAATCGCTGTCTGGAATAGGAGCGACGTAAATTGAACAAATGTGATAGAATTATGCAGAATTCTTACATTAACCATAATATAGAATGATCTAATCGGGTCTCTGATTGCCCTATCATAGAAGTTTAGTAGTGCATTTTACTCGCTATTTCATGCGCTTTAAGGTGCGGCCTAGCCCAATACGCTATCTGAAATTGGAGCTACGTAAATTGAACAAGTGTGATAAAGCTTCGCTGAATTCTTAAATTAACCATAATATAAAATGATCTAATCGGGTCTCTGATTACACTATCATCGAAGCTTAATAGTGCATTTTACTCATCATTTCATGCGCTTTAAGGTGTCGCCTAGCCCAATACGCTACCTGAAATAGGAGCGACGTAAATTGAACAAATGTGCGAGAATTACGCAGCATTCTTATATTAACCACAATATAATACGATCTATTCGGGTCTCTGATTGCCCTATCATAGAAGTTTAACAGTGCATTTCACTCGATATATCATGCGCTTTAAGATGCCGCCTAGTACAGTGCGCTATCTGAAATTGGAGCTACGTACATTGAACAAACGTGATAGAATTACGCAGAATTCTTATATTAACCATAATATAATACGATCAATTCGGGTCACTGATTGCCCTATCCTAGAAGTTTAGTAGTGTATTTTACTCGACATCTCATGCGCTTTATGATGCCCCTTAGCACAATACGCTATCTAAAGTTGGAGCGACGTAAATTGAACAAATGTGATAGAATTACGTTGAATTCTTATATTAACCATAATATAAAATGATCTAATCGGGTCTCTGATTGACTTAACCGTGAAGTTTAGTAGTGCATTTTGCTCGGCATTTCATGCGCTTTAAGATGCCGCCTAGCCCAATACGCTATCTGAAACTGGAGCTACGTAAATTGATCAAACGTGATAGAATTACGCAGAATTCTTATACTAACCATAATATAATACGATCTATTCGGGTGTCTGATTGGCCTATCGTAGAAGTATAATACTGCATTTTACTCGACATTTCATGCGCTCTAAGGTGCCGCCTAGCCCAATACGCTATCTAAACTAGGAGCGACATAAATTGAACAAATGTGAAAGAATTACGCAGAATTCTTGTATTAACCGTAATATAATACGATCTATTCGGGTCTCCGATTGCCGTATCATAGAAGTTTAATAGTGCATGTTACTCGTCATTTCATGCGATTTAAGGTGCCGCTTGGCCCAATACGCTATCTGAAATAGAAGCGACGTGAAGTGAACAAATGTGATAGAATTACGCTGAATTCTTATAATAACAATAATATAAAATGATCTAATCGGGTCTTTGATTGCCCTATCATAGAGGTTTAATAGTGCATTTTACTCCTCATTTCATGCGCTTTAAGATGTCGCCTAGTCCAATACGCTATCTGAAATAGGAGCGACGTGAAGTGAACAAATGTGATAGAATTAAGCTGAATTCTAATATTAACCATGATTTAAAGTGATCTAATCGGGTCTCTGATTGCCCTATCATAGACGTTTAATAGTGCATTTTACTCGCCATTCCACGCGCTTTAAGATGCCGCCTCTTCCAATACGCTATCTGAAATTGGAGCTACGTAAATTGAACAAGTGTGATAGAGATTTGCTGAATTCTTAAATGAACCATAATATAAAATGATCTAATCTGGTCTCTGGTCGCCCTATCATAGAAGTTTAATAGTGCATTCTACTCGACATTTCATGCGCTTTAAGATGCCACCTAGCCCAATACGCTATCTGAAATATGGGCGACGTAAATTGAACAAATGTGATAAAATTTCGCAGAATTCTTATACAAACCATAATATAATACGATCTATTCGGGTCTCTGATTGCCCTATCATAGAAGTTGAATAGTGCATTTTACTCGTCAATTCATGCGCTTTAAGGTGTCGCCCAGCCCAATATGCTATCTGAAATTGGAGCGATATAAATTGAACAAGTGTGATAAAATTACGTTGAATTCTTAAATTAACAATAATATAAAATGATCTAATCGGCTCTCTGTTTGCCCTACCCTAGAAGTTTAATACTGCATTTTACTCGACATTTCATGCTCTTTAGGATGCCATCTAGCTCAATACGATATCTGAAATAGGAGCGACGTAAATTGAACAAATGTGATAGAATTTCGCTGAATTCTTGTGTTAACCATAATATATAATGATCTAATCGGGTCTCTGGTTGCCCTATCAAAGAAGTTTAGTGGTGCATTTTACTCGTCATTCCACGTGTTTTAAGATGCCGCCTAGCCCCATATACTATCTGAAATAGGAGCGACGTAAATTGAACAAGTGTGATAGAATTACGCATAATTCTTATATTAACCATAATATAAAATGATCTAATGAGATCTCCGATTACCCTATCGTAGAAGTTTAATAGTGCATGTTACTCGTCATTTCATGAGCCTTAAGATGCCGCCTGTCCCAATACGCTATCTGAAGTAGGAGCTACGTAAATTGGACAAATGTGATAGAATTACCCTGAATTCTTATATTAACAATAATACAAAATGATTTAATTGTGTCTCTGATGGCCGAATCCGAGAAGCTTAAGAGATCATTTTACTCGCCATTTCATGCGCTTTAAGATGCCACGTAGCCGAATACGATATCTGAAATAGGAGGGACGTAAATTGAACAAAGGTGATAGAATTTCGCTGAATCTTATATTAACCATAATATAAAATGATCTAATCGGGTGTCAGATTGCCCTATCATAGAACGTTAGTAGTGCGTTTTACTCGAAATTTCATGCGCTTTAATATGCCGCTTAGCTCAATACGATATCTGAAATAGGAGCGACATAAATTGAACAAATGTGATAGAATTACGCAGAATTCTTATATTAACCATAATATAAAATGATCTAATCGGGTCCCTGATTGCCCTATCACAGAAGGTTAGTAGCGCATTTTACTCGTAATTGCACGCGCTTTAAGATGCCACCTAGCCCAATACGCTATCTCAAATAGGGACGACGTAAATTGAACAAATGTCATAAAATTACGCTGAATTCTTATAATAACAATAATATAAAATGATCTAATCGGGTCTCCGATTGCCCTATCATAGAAGTTTAATAGTGCGTGTTACTCGTCAGCCCATGCACTTTAAGATGCCGCCTACCCCAATACGCTATCTGAAATAGAAGCGACGTAAATGGAACAAATGTAATAGAATTACGCAGAATTCTTATATTAACCATAATATAGAATGATCTAATCGGGTCTCTGGTTGCCCTATCATAGAAGCTTAATAGTGCATTTTACTGGTCATTCCATGCGCTTTAAGGTGCCGCCTATCCCAATACGCTATCTGAAATAGGAGCGACGTCAATTGAACAAATCTGATAGAATTACGCTGAATTCTTATATTAACCGTAATATAAAATGATCTAATCGGGTCTCTGTTTGCCTTACCTTAGACGTGTGATAGTGCATTTTACTCAACATTTCATGCGCTTTGAGATTCCGCTTAGCCCAATACGCTGTCTGAAATAGGAGCGACGTAAATTGAACAAACGTGATACAATTTCTCTGAAATCTTATATTAAACAAAATATAAAATGATCTAATCGGGTCTCTGATTGTCCTATCATAGACGTTTAATATTGCATTTTACTCGCCATTCCACGCGCTTTAAGGTGCCGCTTAGGCCAATACGCTATGTGAAACAGGAGCGACGTAAATTGAACAAATGTGATAGAATTTCGCTGAATTCTTATATTAACCGTATTATAAAATGATCTAGTCGGGCCTCTGTTTGCCTTAACCTACAAGTTTGATAGTGCATTTTACTCGCCATTTCATGCGCTTTGAGATGCCGCTTAGCCCAATACGCTTTCTGAAATAGGAGCGACGTAAATTGAACAAATGTGATAGAATTACGCTAAATTCTTATATTAATCGTAATATAAAATAATCTAATCGAGTCTCTGTTTGCCTTACCTTGAAGTTTAATAGTGTATTTTACTCGCCATTTCATGCGCTTTGAGATGCCGGATAGCCTAATACGATATCTGAAATAGGAGCGACGTAAATTGAACAAATCTGATAGAATTACGCTGAATTCTTATATTTACCGTAATATAAAATGATCTAATCGGGTCTCTGTTTGCCTTACCCTAGAAGTTTAATAGTGCATTTTACTCGCCATTTCATGCGCTTTGAGATGCCGCTTAGCCCAATACGCTATCTGAAATAGGAGCGACGTAAATGGAACAAATGTGATAGAATTTCGTTTTATTCTTATATTAACCATAATGTAAAATGATCTAATCGGGTCTCTGTTCGCCCTACCCTAGAAGTTTAATAGTGCATTTTACTCGCCATTTCATGCGCTTTGAGATGCCGCTTAGCCCAATACGCTAACTGAAATAGGAGCGACGTAAATTTTACAAATGTGATACAATTTCGCTGAATTCTTATATTAAACAAAATATTACATCATCTAATCGGGTCTCTGATTGTCCTATGATAGAAGTTTAATAGTGCATTTTGCTCACCATTCCACGCGCTTCAAGATGACGCCTAGCCGAGTACGCTATCTGAAATAGGAGCGACGTAAATTGAACAAATGTGATAGAATTACGCTGAATTCTAATATTAACCGAAATATAAAATGATCTAATCGGGTCACTGTTTGCCTTACCCTAGAAGTTTGATAGTGCAATTTTACTCGCCATTTCATGCGCTTTGAGATGCTGCTTAGCCCAATATGCTATCTGAAATAGCAGCGACACAAATTGAACAAATGTGATAGAATTACGCTGAATTCATATATTAACCGCAATATAAAATGATCTAATCGGGTCTCTGATTGCCCTATCATAGAAGTTTAATAGTGCATTCTACTCGCCATTCCACGCGCTTTAAGATGCCGCCTAGCCCAGTACGCTATCTGAAGTAGGAGCGACGTAAATTGAACAAATGTGATAGAACTTCGCTGAATTCTTATATTAACCATAACGTAAAATGATCTAATCGGGTCACTGTTCGCACTAACCTAGTAGTTTAATAGTGCATTTTACGCGCCATTCCGCTAGCTTTAATATGCCGCTTAGCCCAGTACGCTATCTGAAGTAGGAGCGACGTAAATTGAACAAATGTGATAGAACTTTGCTGAATTCTTATATTAAACATAATATAAAATGATCTAATCGGGTCTTTGTTTGCCCTACCCTAGAAGTTTAATAGCGCATTATATTCGCCATTCCACGCGCTTTAAGATGCCGCCTAGCCCAGGACGCTATCTGAAATAGGAGCGACGTAAATTGAACAAATGTGATAGAATTACACTGCATTCTTATATTGACCATAATGTAAAATGATCTAAACGGGTCTCTGTTTGCCTTACCCTAGAAGTTTCATAGTGCATTTTACTCGCCATTTCATGCGCTTTGAGATGCCGCTTAACCCAATACGCTATCTGAAACAGGAGCGACGTAAATTGAACAAATGTGATAGAATTTCGCTAAATTCTTAAATTAACCATAATATAAAATGATCTAATCGGGTCTCTGTTTGCCCTACCCTAGAAGTTTAATAGTGCATTTTACTCGCCATTTCTTGCGCTTTGAGATGCCGCTTAGCCCACTACGCTATCTGAAATATGAGCGACGTAAATTGAACAAATGTGATAGAATTTTGCTGAATTCTTATAATAACCTTAATATAAAATGATCTAATCGGGTCTCTGTTTGCCCTACCCTAGAAGTTTAATAGTGCATTTTACTCGCCATTTCTTGCGCTTTGAGATGCAGCTTAGACTAATACGCTATCAGAAATATGAGCGACGTAAATTGAACAAATGTGATAGAATTTCCATGAATTCTTATATTAACCAAAATATAAAATGATCTAGTCGGGTCTCTGATTGCCCTATCATAGACGTTTAATATTGCATTTTACTCGCCATTCCACGCGCTTTAAGATGCTGCATAGCCCAGTAGGCTATCTGAAATAGGAGCGACGTTAATTGAACTATTGTGATAGAATTTCGGTGAATTCTTATATTAACCTTAATGTAAAATGATCTAATCGGGTCTCTGTTAGCCCTACCCTAGAAGTTTAATAGTGCATTTCACTCGTCATTTCATGCGCTTTGAGATGCCGCTTAGCCCAATGCGCTATCTGAAATATGAGCGACGTAAATTGAACAAATGTGATAGAATTTCGCTGAATTCTTATATTAACCTTAATGTAAAATGATCTAATCGGGTCTCTGTTCGCCCTACCCTAGAAGTTTAATAGTGCATTTCACTCGTGACTTCATGCGCTTTGAGATGCCGCTTAGCCCAATAAGCTATCTAAAATAGGACCGACGTAAATTGAAAAAATGTGATAGAATTACACTGCATTCTTATATTAACCATAATGTAAAATGATGTAAACGTGTCTCTGTTTGCCTTACCCTAGAAGTTTGATAGTGCATTTTACTCGCCATTTCATGCGCTTTGAGATGCCGCTTAGCCCAATACGCTATCTGAAATCGGAGCGACGCAAATTTAACAAATGTGATAGAAGTGCGCTGAATTATTATATTAACCGTAATATAAAATGATGTAATCGGGTCTCTGTTTGCCTTACCCTACAAGTTTAATTGAGCATTTTACACAGTACTTCTTGCGCTTTGTGATGCCGCTTAGCCCAGTACGCTATCTGAAATAGGAGCGACATAAACTGAACAAATGTGATAGAATTTCGCTGAATTCTTATATTAACCATAATGTAAAATGATCTAATCGGCTCTCTGTTCGCCCAACCCTTAAAGTTTTGTAGTGCATATCACTCGTCATTTCATGCGCTTTGAGATGCCGCTTAGCCCAATACGCTATCTGAAATAGGAGCGACGTAAATTGAACAAATGTGATAGAATTACGCTGAATTCTTGTATTAACCATAATGTAAAATGATCTGATCCGGTCTCTGTGCTCCCTACCCTAGAAGTTTAATAGTGCATTTTACTCGCCGTTCCACGCGCTTTAAGATGCCGCCTAGCCCAGTACGCTATCTGAAATAGGAGCTACGTAAATTGAACAAATGTGATAGAATTTCGCTGAATTCTTATATTAACCATAATATAAAATGATCTAATCGGGTCTCTGTTTGCCTTACCCCAGAAGTTTAATAGTGCATTTTATTCGCCATTTCATGCGCTTTGTGATGCCGATTAGCCCAATACGCTTTCTGAAATAGGAGCGACGGAAATTGCACAAATGTGATAGAATTTCGCTGACTTCTCATATTAACCATAATATAAAATGATCTAATCGGGTCTCCGGTTGCCCTACCCTAGAAGTTTGATAGTGTATTTTATTCGCCATTTCATGCGCTTTGAGATGCCGCTTAGCCCAATACGCTATCTGAAATAGGAGCGTCGTAAATTGAACAAATGTGATAGAATTTCGCTGAATCCTTATACTAAACAAAATATAAAATGATCTAATCGGATCTCTGATTGCTCTATCATAGAAGTTTAATACTTCATTTTACTCGCCATTGCACACGCTTTAAGATGCCGCCTGGTCCAGTACGCTATCTGATATAGGAGCGACGTAAATTGAACGAATGTGATAGAATTACGCTGCATTCTTATATTAACCGTAATATAGAATGATCTATTCGGGTCTGTGTTTGCCTTACCCTAGAAGTTTAATAGTGCATTTTACTGGCCAATTCATGCGCTTTGAGATGCCGCTTATCCCAATACGCTAACTGAAATAGGAGCGACGTAAATTTTACAAATGTGATACAATTTCGCTGAATTCTTATATTAAACAAAATATTACATCATCTAATCGGGTCTCTGATAGTCCTATGATAGAAGTTTAATAGTGCATTTTACTCGCCATTCCACGCGCTTCAAGATGACGCCTAGCCGAGTACGCTATCTGAAATAGGAGCGACGTAAATTGAACAAATGTGATAGAATTACGCTGACATCTCATATTAACCAGAATGTAAAATGATCTAATCGGGTCTCTGTTCGCCCTACCCTAGAAGTTTAATAGTGCATTTCACTCGACATTTCATGCGCTTTGGGATGCCGCCTAGCCCAGTACGCTATCTGAAATAGGAGCGACGTAAATTGAACAAATGTGGTAGAATTATGCTGTATTCTTATATTAACCGTAATATAAAATGATATAATCGGGTCACTGTTCGCCCTAATCTAGAAGTTTAATAGTGTATTTTAGTCGCCATTTTATGCGCTTTGAGATGCCGCATAGCCTAATACGATATCTGAAATAGGAGCGACGTAAATTGAACAAATCTGATAGAATTACGCTGAATTCTTATATTAACCGTAATATAAAATGATCTAATCGGGTCTCTGATTGCCCCACCCTAGAAGTTTAGTAGCGCATTTTACGAGCCATTTCATGCGCTTTGAGATGCCGCTCAGCCCAATACGCTATCTGAAATAGGAGCGACGTAAATTGGACAAATGTGATAGAATTTCGCTGAATTCTTATATTAACCATAATGTAAAATGATCTAAACGGGTCTCTGTTCGCCCTACCCTAGAAGTTTAATAGTGCATTTTACTCCCCATTTCATGCGCTTTGAGATGCCGCTTTGCCCAATACGCTATCTGAAATAGAAACGACGTAAATTGAACGATTGTGATATAATTCCGCTTAATTCTTATATTAACCATAATGTAAAATGATCTAATCGGGTCACTGTTCGCCCTACCCTAGAAGTTTAATAGCGCATTATATTCGCCATTCCACGCGCTTTAAGGTGCCGCCTAGCCCAGGACGCTATCTGAAATAGGAGCGACGTAAATTGGACAAATGTGATTGAATCACACTGCATTCTTATATTAACCATAATGTAAAATGATCTAAACGGGTCTCTGTTTGCCTTACCCTAGAAGTTTGATAGTGCATTTTACTCGCCATTTCATGCGCTATGTGGTGCCGCTTAGCCCAATACCCTATCTGAAATAGGAGCGACGTAAATTGAACGAATGTGATATAATTTCGCTGAATTCTTAAATTAACCATAATATAAAATGATCTAATCGGGTCTCTGGTTGCCCTACCCTAGAAGTTTAATAGCGCATTTTACTCGGCATTTCATGCGCTTTGAGATGCCGCTTAGCCCAATACGCTATCTGAAATAGGAGCGACGTAAATTGAACGAATGTGATAGAATTTCGCTGAATTCTTAAATTAACCATAATATAAAATGATCTAATCGGGTCTCTGGTTGCCCTACCCTAAAAGTTTGATAGGGCATTTTATTCGCCATTTCATGCGCTTTGAGATGCCGCTTAGCCCAATACGCTATCTGAAATAGGAGCGACGTAAATTGAACAAATGTGATAGAATTTCGCTGACTTCTCATATTAACCATAATGTAAAATGATCTAATCGGCTCTCTGTTCGCCCTACCCCAGAGGTTTAATAGTGCATTTTACTCGCCATTTCAAGCGCTTTGAGATGCCGCTTAGCCCAATACGCTATCTGAAGTAGGAGCGACGTAAATTGAACAAATGTGATAGAACTTCGATGAATTCTTAAATTAACAATAATATAAAATGACCTAATCGGGTCTCCGTTTGCCCTACCCTAGAAGTTTAATAGTGCATTTTACTCGCCATTTCATGCGCTTTGAGATGGCGCTTAGCCCAATGCGCTAGCTGAAATATGAGCGTCGTGAATTGAACAAATGTGATACAATTCCGCTGAATTCTTATATTAACCATAATGTAAAATGATCTAATCGGGTCTTTGTTTGCCCTACCCTAGAAGGTTAATAGTTCATTTTACTCGCCATTCCACGCGCTTCAAGACGCCGCCTAGCCGAGTACGCTATCTGAAATAGGAGCGACGTAAATTGAACAAATGTGATAGAATTACGCTGAATTCTTATATTAACAATAATGTAAAATGATCTAATCGGCTCTCTGTTCGCCCTACCCCAGAGGTTTAATAGTGCATTTTACTCGCCAGTTCATGCGCTTTGAGATGCCGCTTAGCCCAATACGCTATCTGAAGTAGGAGCGACGTAAATTGAACAAATGTGATAGGATTACGCTGAATTCTTATATTAACCGTAATATAATATGATCTAAGCAGATCTCTCTTTGCCTTACCGTAGAAGTTTAATAGTGCATTTCAGTAGTCATTTCATGCGCTTTCAGATGCCGCGTAGTCCAATAAGCTATCTGAAATAGGAGCGACGTAAATTGAACAAATGTGATACAATTTTGCTGAATTCTTAAATTAACTATAATATAAAATGATCTAATCGGGTCTCTGTTTGCCCTACCCTACAAGTTTAATAGTGCATTTTATTCGCCATTTCATGCGCTTTGAGATGCCGCTTAGCGCAATACGCTATCTGAAATAGGAGCGACGGAAATTGAACGAATGTGATAGAACTTCGATGAATTCTTAAATTAACAATAATATAAAATGATCTAATCTGGTCTCCGTTTGCCCTACCCTAGAAGTTTAATAGTGCACTTTACTCGCCATTTCATGCGCTTTGAGATGGCGCTTAGCCCAATGCGCTAGCTAAAATATGAGCGTCGTAAATTGAACAAATGTGATACAATTTCGCTGAATTCTTATATTAACCATAATGTAAAATGATCTAATCGGGTCTTTGTTTTCCCTACCCTAGAAGGTTAATAGTGCGTTTTACTCGCAATTTCATGCGCTTTAAGATGCCGCCTGTCCCAGTACGCTATCTGAAATAGGAGCGACGTAAATTGAACAAATGTGATAGAATTTCGCTGAATTCTTATATTAACCATAACGTAAATTGATCTAATCGGGTCACTGTTCGCCCTAACCTAGAAGTTTAATAGTGTATTTTACTCGCCATTTCATGCGCTTTGAGATGCCGGATAGCCTAATACGATATCTGAAATAGGAGCGACGTAAATTGAACAAATCTGATAGAATTACGCTGAATTCTTATATTTACCGTAATATAAAATGATCTAATCGGGTCTCTGTTTGCCTTACCCTAGAAGTTTAATAGTGCATTTTACTCGCCATTTCATGCGCATTGAGATGCCGCTTAGCCCAATACGCTATCTGAAATAGGAGCGACGTAAATGGAACAAATGTGATAGAATTTCGCTTTATTCTTATATTAACCATAATGTAAAATGATCTAATCGGGTCTCTGTTCGCCCTACCCTAGAAGTTTAATAGCGCATTTTACTCGCCATTTCATGCGCTTTGAGATGCCGCTTAGCCTAATACGCTGTCTGAAATAGGAGCGACGTAAATTGAACAAATGTGATAGAATTTCGCTGAATTCTTATATTAACCAAAATATAAAATGATCTAATCGGGTCTCTGATTGCCCCACCCTAGAAGTTTAATAGTGCATTTTACTCGCCATTTCATGCGCTTTGAGATGCCGCTTAGCGCAATACGCTATCTGAAATAGGAGCGTCGTAAATTTAACAAATGTGATAGAAGTACGCTGAATTATTATATCAACCGTAATATAAAATGATGTAATCGGGTCTCTGTTTGCCTTACCCTAGAAGTTTAATTGTGCATTTTACACACCATTTCATGCGCTTTGTGATGCCGCTTAGCCCAGTACACTATCTGAAATGGGAGCGACGTAAATTGAACAAATGTGATAGAATTTCGCAGAATTCTTATATTAAAGAAAATATAAAATGATCTAATCGGGTCTCTGATTGCCCTACCCTACAAGTTTAATAGTGCATTTTACTCGCCATTTCATGCGCTTTGAGGTGCCGCTTTGCCGATTACGCGAACTGAAATAGGAGCGACGTAAATTGAACAAATGTGATAGAATTTCGCTGAATTCTTATATTAACCATAATGTAAAATGATCTAATCGGGTCTCTGTTCGCCCCACCCTAGAAGTTTAATAGTGCATTTTACTCGCCATTTCATGCGCTTTGAGATGCCGCTTAGCCCAATACGCTAGCTGAAATAGGAGCGTCGTAAATTGAACAGATGCGATACAATTTCGCTGAATTCTTAAATTAACCATAATATAAAATGATCTAATCGGGTCTCTGTTTGCCCTACCCAACAAGTTTAATACTGCATTTTATTCGCCATTTCTCGCGCTTTGAGATGCCGCTTAGCCCAATACGCTATCTGAAACAGGAGCGACGTAAGTTGGACAAATGTGATATAATTTCGCTGAATTCTTAAATTAACCATAATATAAATTGATCTAATCGGGTCTCTGTTTGCCCTACCCTACAAGTTTAATAGTGCATTTTATTCGCCATTTCACGCGCTTTGAGATGCCGCCTAGCCCAGTACGCTATCTGAAATAGGAGCGACGTAAATTGGACAAATGTGATAGAATTACACTGCATTCTTATTTTAACCATAATGTAAAATGATCTAAACGGGTCTCTGATTGCCCTATCATAGAAGTTTGATAGTACATTTTATTCGCCATTTCATGCTCTTTGAGATGCCGCTTAGCCCAATACGCTATCTGAAATAGGAGCGACGTAAATTGAACAAATGTGATAAAATTTCGCTGAATACTTATATTAACCATAATATATAATGATCTAATCGGGTCTCTGATTGCCCTATCGTAGAAGGTTAGTAGGGCATTTTACTCGTCATTCCACGCGCTTTAAGATGCCGCCTAGCCCATTACGCTATCTGAAACAGGAGCGACGTAGATTGAATAAATGTGATAGAATTACGCTGAATTCTTATATTAACCGTAATATGAAATGATGTAATCGGGTCCCTGTTTGCCTTACCCTACAAGTTTAATTGAGCATTTTGCACACCATTTCATGCGCTTTGTGATGCCGCTTAGCCCAGTACGCTATCTGAAATAGGAGCGACATAAATTGAACAAATGTGATAGAATTTCGCTGAATTCTTATATTAACCATAACGTAAATTGATCTAATCGGGTCACTGTTCGCCCTAACCTAGAAGTTTAATAGTGTATTTTACTCGCCATTTCATGCGCTTTGAGATGCCGGATAGCCTAATACGATATCTGAAATAGGAGCGACGTAAATTGAAAAAATCTGATAGAATTACGCTGAATTCTTATATTTACCGTAATATAAAATGATCTAATCGGGTCTCTGTTTGCCTTACCCTAGAAGTTTAATAGTGCATTTTACTCGCCATTTCATGCGCTTTGAGATGGCGCTTAGCCCAATGCGCTAGCTGAAATATGAGCGTCGTGAATTGAACAAATGTGATACAATTCCGCTGCATTCTTATATTAACCATAATGTAAAATGATCTAATCGGCTCTCTGTTCGCCCTACCCCAGAGGTTTAATAGTGCATTTTACTCGCCAGTTCATGCGCTTTGAGATGCCGCTTAGCCCAATACGCTATCTGAAGTAGGAGCGACGTAAATTGAACAAATGTGATAGGATTACGCTGAATTCTTATATTAACCGTAATATAATATGATCTAAGCAGATCTCCCTTTGCCTTACCCTAGAAGTTTAATAGTGCATTTCACTAGTCATTTCATGCGCTTTCAGATGCCGCGTAGTCCAATAAGCTATCTGAAATAGGAGCGACGTAAATTGAACAAATGTGATACAATTTTGCTGAATTCTTAAATTAACTATAATATAAAATGATCTAATCGGGTCTCTGTTTGCCCTACCCTACAAGTTTAATAGTGCATTTTATTCGCCATTTCATGCGCTTTGAGATGCCGCTTAGCGCAATACGCTATCTGAAATAGGAGCGACGCAAATTGAACAAATGTGATAGAACTTCGATGAATTCTTAAATTAACAATAATATAAAATGATCTAATCTGGTCTCCGTTTGCCCTACCCTAGAAGTTTAATAGTGCACTTTACTCGCCATTTCATGCGCTTTGAGATGGCGCTTAGCCCAATGCGCTAGCTAAAATATGAGCGTCGTAAATTGAACAAATGTGATACAATTTCGCTGAATTCTTATATTAACCATAATGTAAAATGATCTAATCGGGTCTTTGTTTTCCCTACCCTAGAAGGCTAATAGTGCGTTTTACTCGCAATTTCATGCGCTTTAAGATGCCGCCTATCCCAGTACGCTATCTGAAATAGGAGCGACGTAAATTGAACAAATGTGATAGAATTTCGCTGAATTCTTATATTAACCATAACGTAAATTGATCTAATCGGGTCACTGTTCGCCCTAACCTAGAAGTTTAATAGTGTATTTTACTCGCCATTTCATGCGCTTTGAGATGCCGGATAGCCTAATACGATATCTGAAATAGGAGCGACGTAAATTGAAAAAATCTGATAGAATTACGCTGAATTCTTATATTTACCGTAATATAAAATGATCTAATCGGGTCTCTGTTTGCCTTACCCTAGAAGTTTAATAGTGCATTTTACTCGCCATTTCATGCGCTTTGAGATGGCGCTTAGCCCAATGCGCTAGCTGAAATATGAGCGTCGTGAATTGAACAAATGTGATACAATTCCGCTGCATTCTTATATTAACCATAATGTAAAATGATCTAATCGGCTCTCTGTTCGCCCTACCCCAGAGGTTTAATAGTGCATTTTACTCGCCAGTTCATGCGCTTTGAGATGCCGCTTAGCCCAATACGCTATCTGAAGTAGGAGCGACGTAAATTGAACAAATGTGATAGGATTACGCTGAATTCTTATATTAACCGTAATATAATATGATCTAAGCAGATCTCCCTTTGCCTTACCCTAGAAGTTTAATAGTGCATTTCACTAGTCATTTCATGCGCTTTCAGATGCCGCGTAGTCCAATAAGCTATCTGAAATAGGAGCGACGTAAATTGAACAAATGTGATACAATTTTGCTGAATTCTTAAATTAACTATAATATAAAATGATCTAATCGGGTCTCTGTTTGCCCTACCCTACAAGTTTAATAGTGCATTTTATTCGCCATTTCATGCGCTTTGAGATGCCGCTTAGCGCAATACGCTATCTGAAATAGGAGCGACGCAAATTGAACAAATGTGATAGAACTTCGATGAATTCTTAAATTAACAATAATATAAAATGATCTAATCTGGTCTCCGTTTGCCCTACCCTAGAAGTTTAATAGTGCACTTTACTCGCCATTTCATGCGCTTTGAGATGGCGCTTAGCCCAATGCGCTAGCTAAAATATGAGCGTCGTAAATTGAACAAATGTGATACAATTTCGCTGAATTCTTATATTAACCATAATGTAAAATGATCTAATCGGGTCTTTGTTTTCCCTACCCTAGAAGGCTAATAGTGCGTTTTACTCGCAATTTCATGCGCTTTAAGATGCCGCCTATCCCAGTACGCTATCTGAAATAGGAGCGACGTAAATTGAACAAATGTGATAGAATTTCGCTGAATTCTTATATTAACCATAACGTAAATTGATCTAATCGGGTCACTGTTCGCCCTAACCTAGAAGTTTAATAGTGTATTTTACTCGCCATTTCATGCGCTTTGAGATGCCGGATAGCCTAATACGATATCTGAAATAGGAGCGACGTAAATTGAACAAATCTGATAGAATTACGCTGAATTCTTATATTTACCGTAATATAAAATGATCTAACCGGGTCTCTGTTTGCCTTACCCTAGAAGTTTAATAGTGCATTTTACTCGCCATTTCATGCGCTTTGAGATGCCGCTTAGCCCAATACGCTATCTGAAATAGGAGCGACGTAAATGGAACAAATGTGATAGAATTTCGCTTTATTCTTATATTAACCATAATGTAAAATGATCTAATCGGGTCTCTGTTCGCCCTACCCTAGAAGTTTAATAGTGCATTTTACTCGCCATTTCATGCGCTTTGAGATGCCGCTTAGCCTAATACGCTGTCTGAAATAGGAGCGACGTAAATTGAACAAATGTGATAGAATTTCGCTGAATTCTTATATTAACCAAAATATAAAATGATCTAATCGGGTCTCTGATTGCCCCACCCTAGAAGTTTAATAGTGCATTTTACTCGCCATTTCATGCGCTTTGAGATGCCGCTTAGCGCAATACGCTATCTGAAATACGAGCGTCGTAAATTTAACAAATGTGATAGAAGTACGCTGAATTATTATATCAACCGTAATATAAAATGATGTAATCGGGTCTGTGTTTGCCTTACCCTAGAAGTTTAATTGTGCATTTTACACACCATTTCATGCGCTTTGTGATGCCGCTTAGCCCAGTACACTATCTGAAATGGGAGCGACGTAACTTGAACAAATGTGATAGAATTTCGCAGAATTCTTATATTAAAGAAAATATAAAATGATCTAATCGGGTCTCTGATTGCCCTACCCTACAAGTTTAATAGTGCATTTTACTCGCCATTTCATGCGCTTTGAGGTGCCGCTTTGCCGATTACGCGAACTGAAATAGGAGCGACGTAAATTGAACAAATGTGATAGAATTTCGCTAAATTCTTATATTAACCATAATGTAAAATGATCTAATCGGGTCTCTGTTCGCCCCACCCTAGAAGTTTAATAGTGCATTTTACTCGCCATTTCATGCGCTTTGAGATGCCGCTTAGCCCAATACGCTATCTGAAACAGGAGCGACGTAAGTTGGACAAATGTGATATAATTTCGCTGAATTCTTAAATTAACCATAATATAAATTGTTCTAATCGGGTCTCTGTTTGCCCTACCCTACAAGTTTAATAGTGCATTTTATTCGCCATTTCACGCGCTTTGAGATGCCGCCTAGCCCAGTACGCTATCTGAAATAGGAGCGACGTAAATTGAACAAATGTGATAGAATTACACTGCATTCTTATTTTAACCATAATGTAAAATGATCTAAACGGGTCTCTGTTTGCCTTACCCTAGAAGTTTAATAGCGCATCTTACTCGCCATTTCATGCTCTTTGAGATGCCGCTTAGCCAAATACGCTATCTGGAATAGGAGCGACGTAAATTGAACGAATGTGATAGAATTTCGCTGAATTCTTAAATTAACCATAATATAAAATGATCTAATCGGGTTTCTGATTGCCCTATCATAGAAGTTTGATAGTACATTTTATTCGCCATTTCATGCTCTTTGAGATGCCGCTTAGTCCAATACGCTATCTGAAATAGGAGCGACGTAAATTGAACAAATGTGATAAAATTTCGCTGAATACTTATATTAACCATAATATATAATGATCTAATCGGGTCTCTGATTGCCCTATCGCAGAAGGTTAGTAGGGCATTTTACTCGTCATTCCACGCGCTTTAAGATGCCGCCTAGCCCATTACGCTATCTGAAACAGGAGCGACGTAGATTGAATAAATGTGATAGAATTACGCTGAATTCTTATATTAACCGTAATATAAAATGATCTAATCGGGTCTCTGTTTGCCTTACCTTAGAAGTTTTATAGTTGATTGTACTCGCCATTTCATGCGCTTTGAGATGCTGCTTAGCCCAATACGCTATCTGAAATAGGTGTGACGTAAATTGAACAAATGTGATAGAATTTCGCAGAATTCTTATATTAACCATAATGTAAAATGATCTAATCCGGTCTCTGTGCTCCCTACCCTAGAAGCTTAATAGTGCATTTTACTCGCCATTTCATGCGCTTTGAGATGCCGCTTATCCCAATACGGTATCTGAAATAGGACCGACGTAAATTGAACAAATGTGATAGAATTACGCTGAATTCTTATATTACCAGTAATATAAAATGATATAATCGGGTCTCTGTTTGCCCTACCCTAGAAGTTTAATAGTGCATTTTACTCGCGATTTCATGCGCTTTGATATGCCTCTTAGCCCAATACGCTATCTGAAATAGGAGCGACGTAGATTGAACAAATGTGATACAATTTCGCTGAATTCTGAAATTAACCATAATATAAAATGATCTAATCGGGTCTCTGATTGCCCTATCATAGAAGTTTAATAGCGCATTTTACTCGCCATTCCACGCGCTTTAAGATGGCGCTTAGCCCAGTACGCTATCTGAAATAGGAGCGACGTAAATTGAACAAATGTGATAGAATTTCGCAGAATTCTTATATTAAACAAAATATAAAATGATCTAATCGGGTCTCTGATTGCCCTACCCTACAAGTTTAATAGTGCATTTTACTCGCCATTTCATGCGCTTTGAGGTGCCGCTTTGCCGAATACGCAAACTGAAATAGGAGCGACGTAAATTGAACAAATGTGATAGAATTCCGCTGCATTCTTATATTAACCATAATGTAAAATGATCTAATTGGCTCTCTGTTCGCCGTACCCCAGAAGTTTAATAGTGCATTTCACACGTCATTCCACGCGCTTTAGGATGCCACCTAGCCCAGTAGGCTATCTGAAACAGGAGCGACGTAAATTGAACAAATGTGATAGAATGTCGCTGAATTCTTATATTAACCGTAATATAAAATGATCTAATCGGGTCTCTGTTTGCCCTACCCTAGAAGTTTAATAGCGCATTTTACTCGCCATTTCATGCGCTTTGAGATGCCGCTTAGCCCAATACGCTGTCTGAAATAGGAGCGACGTAAATTGAACGAATGTGATAGAATTTCGCTGAATTCTTAAATTAACCACAATATAAAATGATCTAATCGGGTCTCTGTTTGCCTTATCATAGAAGCTTAATAGTGCATTTTACTCGCCATTTCACGCGCTTTAAGATGCCGCTTAGCCCAGGACGCTATCTGAAATAGGAGCGCCGTAAATTGAACAAATGTGATAGAATTACGCTGCACTCTTATATTAACCGTAAAATAAAATGATCTATTCGGGTCTCTGTTTGCCTTACTCTAGAAGCTTCATAGTGCGTTTTACTCGCCATTTCATGCGCTTTGAGATGCCCCTTAGGCCAATACGCTATCTGAAGTAGGAGCGACGTAAATTGAATAAATGTGATAGAATGTCGCTGAATTCTTAAGTTAACCATAATATAAAATTATCTAATCTGATCTCTGTTCGCCTTACCCCAGAAGTTTAATATTGCATTTTACTCGCCATTTCATGCGCTTTGAGATGCCGCTTACCCCAATACGCTATCTGAAATGGGAGCGACGTAAATTGAACAAATGTGATAGAATTTTGCTGGATTCTTATATGACACAAAATATAAAATGATCTAATCGGGTCTCTGATTGCCCTATCACAGAACATTAATAGTGCATTTCACTCGCCATTCCACGCGCTTCAAGATGCCGCCTAGTCCAATACGCTATCTGAAATAGGAGCGACGTAAATTGAACAAATGTGAAAGAATTTCGCTGAATTATTAAATTAACCATAATATAAAATGATCTAATCTGATCTCTGTTTGCCTTACCCCAGAAATTTAATAGTGCATTTTACTCGACATTTCATGCGCTTTAAGATGCCGCCTAGTCCAATGCGCTATCTGAAATTGGAGCTACGTAAATTGAACAAATGTGATAGAATTTCGCTGAATTCTTAAATTAACCATAATATAAAATGATCTAATAGGGTCTCTGTTTGCCTTACCCTAGAAGTTTAATAGTGCATTTTACTCGCCATTTCATGCGCTTTGAGATGCCCCTTAGGCCAATACGCTATCTGAAGTAGGAGCGACGTAAATTGAATAAATGTGATAGAATGTCGGTGAATTCTTAAATTAACCATAATATAAAATGATCTATTCTGATCTCTGTTCGCCTTACCCCAGAAGTTTAATAGTGCATTTTACTCGCCATTTCATGCGCTTTGAGATGCCGCTTAGCCCAATACGCTATCTGAAATAGGAGCGACGTAAATTGAACAAATGTGATAGAATTTTGCTGGATTCTTATATTAAACAAAATATAAAATGATCTAATCGGGTCTCTGATTGCCCTATCACAGAACATTAATAGTGCATTTCACTCGCCATTCCACGCGCTTCAACATGCCGCCTAGTCCAATACGCTATCTGAAATAGGAGCGACGTAAATTGAACAAATGTGAAAGAATTTCGCTGAATTATTAAATTAACCATAATATAAAATGATCTAATCTGATCTCTGTTTGCCTTACCCCAGAAGTTTAATAGTGCATTTTACTTGAGATTTCATGCGCTTTAAGGTGCCGCCTAGCCCAATACGCTATCTGAAATAGGAGCGACATAAATTGAACAAATGTGATAAAATTACGTTGAATTCTTATATTAACAATAATATAAAATGATCTATTCGGATCTCTGATTGCCCTATCCGAGAAGTTTAGTAGTGCATTTTACTCGATATTTCACGCGCTTTAAGATGCCGCCTAGTCCAATACGCTATCTGAAATTGGAGCTACGTAAATTGAACAAACGTGATTGAATTACGCAGAATTCTTATATTGACCATAATATAATACGATCTATTCGGGTCTCTGATTGCCCTATCATAGAAGTCTAGTAGTTCATTTTACTCGGCATTTCATGCGCTTTAAGATGCCGCCTAGTCCAATGCGCTATCTCAAATCGGAGCTACGTAAATTGAACAAACGTGATAGAATTACGCAGAATTCTTATATTAACCATAATATAATACGATGTATTCGGGTCACAGATTGCCCTATCATAGAAGTTTAATAGCGCATTTTACTCGTCATTGCACGCGCTTTAAGATGCCGCCAAGCCCAATACGCTATCTGAAATAGGAGCGACATAAATTGAACAAATATGATAAAATTACGTTGAATTCGTATATTAACAATAATATAAAATGATCTCATCGGGTCTCTGTTCACCCTACCCTAGAAGCTTGATGGTGCATTTTACTCGTCATTTCATGCGCTTTGAGATGCCGCTTAGACTAATACGCTATCTGAAATAGGAGCGACGTATATTGAACAAATGTGATTGAATTTCGCTGAATTCTTATATTAACCATAATGTAAAATGATCTAATCGGCTCTCTGGTTGCCCTACCCTAGAAGTTTAATAGTGCATTTTACTCGCCATTTCATGCGCTTTGAGATGCCGCTTAGCCCAATACGCTATCTGAAATAGGAGCGATGTAAATTGAACAAATGTGATAGAATTTCGCTGAATTCTTAAATTAACCGTAATATAAAATGATCTAATCGGGTCTCTGTTTGCCCTACGCTAGAAGTTCGAAAGTGCATTTTACTCGCCATTGCATGCGCTTTGAGATGCCGCTTAGACCAATACGCTATCTGAAATAGGAGCGGCGTAAATTGAACAAATGTGATAGAATTTCGCTGAATTCTTATATTATCCATAATGTAAAATGATCTAATCGGCTCTCTGTTCGCCCTACCCTAGAAGTTTAATAGTGCATTTTACTCGCCAGTTCATGCGCTTTGAGATGCCGCTTAGACCAATACGCTATCTGAAATAGGAGCGACGTAAATTGAACAAATGTGATAGAATTAAGCTGAATTCTTAAATTAACCATAATATAAAATGATCTAATCGGGTCTCGGTTTGCACTACCCTAGAAGTTTAATAGTTCATTTTACTCGCCATTTCATGCGCTTTGAGATGCCGCTTAGACCAATACGCTATCTGAAATGGGAGCGACGTAAATTCAACAAATGTGATAGATCTACGCTGAATTCTTATATTAACCGTAATATAAAATGATATCATCGGGTCTCTGTTGGCCTTACCCTAGAAGTTTGATAGTGCATTTTACTCGCCATTTCATGCGCTTTGAGATTCCGCTTAGACCAATACGCTATCTGAAATAGGAGCGACGTAAGTTGAACAAATGTGATAGAATTTCGCTGAATTCTTAAATTAACCATAATATAAAATAATCTAATCGGGTCTCTGTTTGCCCTACCCTAGAAGTTTAACAGTTCATTTTACTCGCCATTTCATGCGCTTTGAGATGCCGCTTAGCCCAAGACGCTATCTGAAATAGGTGCGACGTAAATTGAACAAATGTGATAGAATTTCGCTGAATTCTTAAACTAACCATAATATAAAATGATGTAATCGGGTCTCTGCTTGCCCGACCCTAGAAGTTTAATAGTTCATTTTACTCGCCATTCCACGCGCTTCAAGACGCCGCCTAGCCGTGTACGCTATCTGAAATAGGAGCGACGTAAATTGAACAAATGTGATAGAATTACGCTGAATTCTTATATTAACCATAATGTAAAATGATCTAATCGGCTCTCTGTTCGCCCTACCCCAGAGGTTTAATAGTGCATTTTACTCGCCAGTTCATGCGCTTTGAGATGCCGCTTAGCCCAATACGCTATCTGAAGTAGGAGCGACGTAAATTGAACAAATGTGATAGGATTACGCTGAATTCTTATATTAACCGTAATATAAAATGATCTAAGCAGATCTCTCTTTGCCTTACCCTAGAAGTTTAATAGTGCATTTCACTAGTCATTTCATGCGCTTTCAGATGCCGCGTAGTCCAATAAGCTATCTGAAATAGGAGCGACGTAAATTGAACAAATGTGATAGAATTTCGCTGAATTCTTATATTAACCACAATATAAAATGATCTAATCGGGTCTCTGATTGCCCCACCCTAGAAGTTTAATAGTGCATTTTACTAGCCATTTCATGCGCTTTGAGATGCCGCTTAGCGCAATACGCTATCTGAAATAGGAGCGTCGTAAATTTAACTAATGTGATAGAAGTACGCTGAATTATTATATTAACCGTAATATAAAATGATGTAATCGGGTCTCTGTTTGCCTTACCCTAGAAGTTTAATTGCGCATTTTACACACCATTTCATGCGCTTTGTGATGCCGCTTAGCCCAGTACACTATCTGAAATGGGAGCGACGTAAATTGAACAAATGTGATAGAATTTCGCAGAATTCTTATATCAAAGAAAATATAAAATGATCTAATCGGGTCTCTGATTGCCCTACCCTACAAGTTTAATAGTGCATTTTACTCGCCATTTCATGCGCTTTGAGGTGCCGCTTTGCCGATTACGCGAAAAGAAATAGGAGCGACGTAAATTGAACAAATGTGATAGGATTACGCTGAATTCTTATATTAACCGTAATATAAAATGATCTAAGCAGATCTCTCTTTGCCTTACCCTAGAAGTTTAATAGTGCATTTCACTAGTCATTTCATGCGCTTTCAGATGCCGCGTAGTCCAATAAGCTATCTGAAATAGGAGCGACGTAAATTGAACAAATGTGATAGAATTTCGCTGAATTCTTATATTAACCACAATATAAAATGATCTAATCGGGTCTCTGATTGCCCCACCCTAGAAGTTTAATAGTGCATTTTACTCGCCATCTCATGCGCTTTGAGATGCCGCTTAGCCCAATACGCTAGCTGAAATAGGAGCGTCGTAAATTGAACAGATGCGATACAATTTCGCTGAATTCTTAAATTAACCATAATATAAAATGATCTAATCGGGTCTCTGTTTGCCCTACCCAACAAGTTTAATACTGCATTTTATTCGCCATTTCTCGCGCTTTGAGATGCCGCTTAGCCCAATGCGCTATCTGAAACAGGAGCGACGTAAGTTGGACAAACGTGATATAATTTCGCTGAATTCTTAAATTAACCATAATATAAATTGATCTAATCGGGTCTCTGTTTGCCCTACCCGAAAAGTTTAATAGTGCATTTTATTCGCCATTTCACGCGCTTTGAGATGCCGCCTAGCCCAGTACGCTATCTGAAATAGGAGCGACGTAAATTGAACAAATGTGATAGAATTTCGATGAATTCTTAAATTAACAATAATATAAAATGATCTAATCGGGTCTCTGTTTGCCCTACCCTACAAGTTTAATAGTGCATTTTACTCGACATTTCATGCGCCTTGAGATGCCGCTTAGCCCAATGCGCTATTTGAAATAGGAGCGACGTAAGTTAAACAAATGTGATATAACTTCGCAGAATTCTTAAGTTAACCGTAATATAAAATGATCTAATCGGGTCTCTGTTCGCCTTACCCTAGAAGCTTAATAGTGCATTTTACTCGCCATTTCATGCGCTTTGATATGCCGCTTATCCCAATACGGTATCTGAAATAGGACCGACGTAAATTGAACAAATGTGATAAAATTTCGCTGAATACTTATATTAACCATAATATATAATGATCTAATCGGGTCTCTGATTGCCCTATCGTAGAAGGTTAGTAGGGTACTTTACTCGTCATTCCACGCGCTTTAAGATGCCGCCTAGCCCATTACGCTATCTGAAATAGGAGCGACGTAGATTGAATAAATGTGACAGAATTACGCTGAATTATTATATTAACCGTAATATAAAATGATCTAATCGGGTCTCTGTTTGCCTTACCTTAGAAGTTTTATAGTTGATTTTACTCGCCATTTCATGCGCTTTGAGGTGCCGCTTAGCCCAATACGCTATCGGAAATAGGTGTGACGTAAATTGAACAAATGTGATAGAATTTCGCAGAATTCTTATATTAACCATAATGTAAAATGATCTGATCCGGTCTCTGTGCTCCCTACCCTAGAAGTTTAATAGTGCATTTAACTCGCCATTTCATGCGCTTTGAGATGCCGCTTAGCCCAATACGCTATCTGAAATAGGAGCGACGTAAATTGAACAAATGTGATAGAATTTCGCTGAATTCTTATAATAAACGAAATATAATATGATCTAATCGGGTATCTGATTGCCCTATCATAGAAGTTTAATAGTGCATTTTACTCGCCATTCCAAGCGCTTTAAGATGCCGCCTAGCCCAGTACGCTATCTGAAATGGGAGCGACGTAAATTGAACAAATGTGATATAATTTCGCTGAATTCTGAAATTAACCATAATATAAATTGATCTAATCGGGTCTCTGTTTGCCCTACCCTACAAGTTTAATAGTGCATTTTATTCGCCATTTCACGCGCTTTGAGATGCCGCCTAGCCCAGTACGCTATCTGAAATAGGAGCGACGTAAATTGAACAAATGTGATAGAATTACACTGCATTCTTATTTTAACCATAATGTAAAATGATCTAAACGGGTCTCTGTTTGCCTTACCCTAGAAGTTTAATAGCGCATCTTACTCGCCATTTCATGCTCTTTGAGATGCCGCTTAGCCCAATACGCTATCTGGAATAGGAGCGACGTAAATTGAACGAATGTGATAGAATTTCGCTGAATTCTTAAATTAACCATAATATAAAATGATCTAATCGGGTTTCTGATTGCCCTATCATAGAAGTTTGATAGTACATTTTATTCGCCATTTCATGCTCTTTGAGATGCCGCTTAGTCCAATACGCTATCTGAAATAGGAGCGACGTAAATTGAACAAATGTGATAAAATTTCGCTGAATACTTATATTAACCATAATATATAATGATCTAATCGGGTCTCTGATTGCCCTATCGTAGAAGGTTAGTAGGGCATTTTACTCGTCATTCCACGCGCTTTAAGATGCCGCCTAGCCCATTACGCTATCTGAAACAGGAGCGACGTAGATTGAATAAATGTGATAGAATTACGCTGAATTCTTATATTAACCGTAATATAAAATGATCTAATCGGGTCTCTGTTTGCCTTACCTTAGAAGTTTTATAGTTGATTGTACTCGCCATTTCATGCGCTTTGAGATGCTGCTTAGCCCAATACGCTATCTGAAATAGGTGTGACGTAAATTGAACAAATGTGATAGAATTTCGCAGAATTCTTATATTAACCATAATGTAAAATGATCTACTCCGGTCTCTGTGCTCCCTACCCTAGAAGCTTAATAGTGCATTTTACTCGCCATTTCATGCGCTTTGAGATGCCGCTTATCCCAATACGGTATCTGAAATAGGACCGACGTAAATTGAACAAATGTGATAGAATTACGCTGAATTCTTATATTACCAGTAATATAAAATGATATAATCGGGTCTCTGTTTGCCCTACCCTAGAAGTTTAATAGTGCATTTTACTCGCGATTTCATGCGCTTTGATATGCCTCTTAGCCCAATACGCTATCTGAAATAGGAGCGACGTAGATTGAACAAATGTGATACAATTTCGCTGAATTCCTAAATTAACCATAATATAAAATGATCTAATCGGGTCTCTGTTTGCCCTATCATAGAAGTTTGATAGTGCATTTTACTCGCCATTTCATGCGCTTTGTGATGCCGCTTAGCCCAATACCCTCTCTGAAACAGGAGCGACGTAAATTGAACAAATGTGATATTATTTCGCTGAATTCATAAATTAACCATAATATAAAATGATCTAATCGGGTCTCTGATTGCCCCACCCTAGAAGTATAATAGTGCATTGTACTCGGCATTTCATGCGCTTTGAGATCCCGCTTAGCCCAATACGCTATCTGAAATAGGAGCGTCGTAAATTGAACAAATGTGATAGAATTTCGCTGAATCCTTATATTAAACAAAATATAAAATGATCTAATCGGATCTCTGATTGCTCTATCATAGAAGTTTAATACTTCATTTTACTCGCCATTGCACACGCTTTAAGATGCCGCCTGGTCCAGTACGCTATCTGATATAGGAGCGACGTAAATTGAACGAATGTGATAGAATTACGCTGCATTCTTATATTAACCGTAATATAGAATGATCTATTCGGGTCTGTGTTTGCCTTACCCTAGAAGTTTAATAGTGCATTTTACTCGCTATTTCATGCGCTTCGAGATGCCGCTTAGCCCAATACGCTAACTGAAATAGGAGCGACGTAAATTTTACAAATGTGATACAATTTCGCTGAATTCTTATATTAAACAAAATATTACATCATCTAATCGGGTCTCTGATTGTCCTATGATAGAAGTTTAATAGTGCATTTTACTCGCCATTCCACGCGCTTCAAGATGACGCCTAGCCGAGTACGCTATCTGAAATAGGAGCGACGTAAATTGAACAAATGTGATAGAATTACGCTGAATTCTAATATTAACCGTAATATAAAATGATCTAATCGGGTCACTGTTTGATTTACCCTAGAAGTTTGATAGTGCAATTTTACTCGCCATTTCATGCGCTTTGAGATGCCGCTTAGCCCAATACGCTATCTGAAATAGGAGCGACGTAAATGGAACAAATGTGATAGAATTTCGCTTTATTCTTATATTAACCATAATGTAAAATGATCTAATCGGGTCTCTGTTCGCCCTACCCTAGAAGTTTAATAGTGCATTTTACTCGCCATTTCATGCGCTATGAGATGCCGCTTAGCCTAATACGCTGTCTGAAATAGGAGCGACGTAAATTGAACAAATGTGATAGAATTTCGCTGAATTCTTATATTAACCAAAATATAAAATGATCTAATCGGGTCTCTGATTGCCCCACCCTAGAAGTTTAATAGTGCATTTTACTCGCCATTTCATGCGCTTTGAGATGCCGCTTAGCGCAATACGCTATCTGAAATAGGAGCGTCGTAAATTTAACAAATGTGATAGAAGTACGCTGAATTATTATATCAACCGTAATATAAAATGATGTAATCGGGTCTCTGTTTGCCTTACCCTAGAAGTTTAATTGTGCATTTTACACACCATTTCATGCGCTTTGTGATGCCGCTTAGCCCAGTACGCTATCTGAAGTAGGAGCGACGTAAATCGAACAAATGTGATAGGATTACGCTGAATTCTTATATTAACCGTAATATAAAATGATCTAAGCAGATCTCTCTTTGCCTTACCCTAGAAGTTTAATAGTGCATTTCACTAGTCATTTCATGCGCTTTCAGATGCCGCGTAGTCCAATAAGCTATCTGAAATAGGAGCGACGTAAATTGAACAAATGTGATAGAATTTCGCTTAATTCTTATATTAACCATAATGTAAAATGATCTAATCGGGTCTCTGTTCGCCCTACCCTAGAAGTTTAATAGTGCATTTTACTCGCCATTTCATGCGCTTTGAGATGCCGCTTAGCCCAATACGCTAGCTGAAATAGGAGCGACGTAAATTGAACAAATGTGATAGAATTACACTGCATTCTTATTTTAACCATAATGTAAAATGATCTAAACGGGTCTCTGTTTGCCTTACCCTAGAAGTTTAATAGCGCATCTTACTCGCCATTTCATGCTCTTTGAGATGCCGCTTAGCCCAATACGCTATCTGGAATAGGAGCGACGTAAATTGAACGAATGTGATAGAATTTCGCTGAATTCTTAAATTAACCATAATATAAAATGATCTAATCGGGATTCTGATTGCCCTATCATAGAAGTTTGATAGTACATTTTATTCGCCATTTCATGCTCTTTGAGATGCCGCTTAGCCCAATACGCTATCTGAAATAGGAGCGACGTAAATTGAACAAATGTGATAAAATTTCGCTGAATACTTATATTAACCATAATATATAATGATCTAATCGGGTCTCTGATTGCCCTATCGTAGAAGGTTAGTAGGGCATTTTACTCGTCATTCCACGCGCTTTAAGATGCCGCCTAGCCCATTACGCTATCTGAAACAGGAGCGACGTAGATTGAATAAATGTGATAGAATTACGCTGAATTCTTATATTAACCGTAATATAAAATGATGTAATCGGGTCTCTGTTTGCCTTACCCTACAAGTTTAATTGAGCATTTTGCACACCATTTCATGCGCTTTGTGATGCCGCTTAGCCCAGTACGCTATCTGAAATAGGAGCGACATAAATTGAACAAATGTGATAGAATTTCGCTGAATTCTTATATTAACCATAATGTAAAATGATCTAATCGGCTCTCTGTTCGCCCTACCCCAGAGGTTTAATAGTGCATTTTACTCGCCATTTCATGCGCTTTGAGATGCCGCTTAGCCCAATACGCTATCTGAAGTAGGAGCGACGTAAATTGAACAAATGTGATAGAACTTCGATGAATTCTTAAATTAACAATAATATAAAATGACCTAATCGGGTCTCCGTTTGCCCTACCCTAGAAGTTTAATAGTGCATTTTACTCGCCATTTCATGCGCTTTGAGATGGCGCTTAGCCCAATGCGCTAGCTGAAATATGAGCGTCGTGAATTGAACAAATGTGATACAATTCCGCTGAATTCTTATATTAACCATAATGTAAAATGATCTAATCGGGTCTTTGTTTGCCCTACCCTAGAAGGTTAATAGTTCATTTTACTCGCCATTCCACGCGCTTCAAGACGCCGCCTAGCCGAGTACGCTATCTGAAATAGGAGCGACGTAAATTGAACAAATGTGATAGAATTACGCTGCATTCTTATATTAACCATAATGTAAAATGATCTAATCGGCTCTCTGTTCGCCCTACCCCAGAGGTTTAATAGTGCATTTTACTCGCCAGTTCATGCGCTTTGAGATGCCGCTTAGCCCAATACGCTATCTGAAGTAGGAGCGACGTAAATTGAACAAATGTGATAGGATTACGCTGAATTCTTATATTAACCGTAATATAATATGATCTAAGCAGATCTCTCTTTGCCTTACCCTAGAAGTTTAATAGTGCATTTCACTAGTCATTTCATGCGCTTTCAGATGCCGCGTAGTCCAATAAGCTATCTGAAATAGGAGCGACGTAAATTGAACAAATGTGATAGAATTACACTGCATTCTTATTTTAACCATAATGTAAAATGATCTAAACGGGTCTCTGTTTGCCTTACCCTAGAAGTTTAATAGCGCATCTTACTCGCCATTTCATGCTCTTTGAGATGCCGCTTAGCCCAATACGCTATCTGGAATAGGAGCGACGTAAATTGAACGAATGTGATAGAATTTCGCTGAATTCTTAAATTAACCATAATATAAAATGATATAATCGGGATTCTGATTGCCCTATCATAGAAGTTTGATAGTACATTTTATTCGCCATTTCATGCTCTTTGAGATGCCGCTTAGCCCAATACGCTATCTGAAATAGGAGCGACGTAAATTGAACAAATGTGATAAAATTTCGCTGAATACTTATATTAACCATAATATATAATGATCTAATCGGGTCTCTGATTGCCCTATCGTAGAAGGTTAGTAGGGCATTTTACTCGTCATTCCACGCGCTTTAAGATGCCGCCTAGCCCATTACGCTATCTGAAACAGGAGCGACGTAGATTGAATAAATGTGATAGAATTACGCTGAATTCTTATATTAACCGTAATATAAAATGATGTAATCGGGTCTCTGTTTGCCTTACCCTACAAGTTTAATTGAGCATTTTGCACACCATTTCATGCGCTTTGTGATGCCGCTTAGCCCAGTACGCTATCTGAAATAGGAGCGACATAAATTGAACAAATGTGATAGAATTTCGCTGAATTCTTATATTAACCATAATGTAAAATGATCTAATCGGCTCTCTGTTCGCCCTACCCCAGAGGTTTAATAGTGCATTTTACTCGCCATTTCATGCGCTTTGAGATGCCGCTTAGCCCAATACGCTATCTGAAGTAGGAGCGACGTAAATTGAACAAATGTGATAGAACTTCGATGAATTCTTAAATTAACAATAATATAAAATGACCTAATCGGGTCTCCGTTTGCCCTACCCTAGAAGTTTAATAGTGCATTTTACTCGCCATTTCATGCGCTTTGAGATGGCGCTTAGCCCAATGCGCTAGCTGAAATATGAGCGTCGTGAATTGAACAAATGTGATACAATTCCGCTGAATTCTTATATTAACCATAATGTAAAATGATCTAATCGGGTCTTTGTTTGCCCTACCCTAGAAGGTTAATAGTTCATTTTACTCGCCATTCCACGCGCTTCAAGATGCCGCCTAGCCGAGTACGCTATCTGAAATAGGAGCGACGTAAATTGAACAAATGTGATAGAATTACGCTGCATTCTTATATTAACCATAATGTAAAATGATCTAATCGGCTCTCTGTTCGCCCTACCCCAGAGGTTTAATAGTGCATTTTACTCGCCAGTTCATGCGCTTTGAGATGCCGCTTAGCCCAATACGCTATCTGAAGTAGGAGCGACGTAAATTGAACAAATGTGATAGGATTACGCTGAATTCTTATATTAACCGTAATATAAAATGATCTAAGCAGATCTCTCTTTGCCTTACCCTAGAAGTTTAATAGTGCATTTCACTAGTCATTTCATGCGCTTTCAGATGCCGCGTAGTCCAATAAGCTATCTGAAATAGGAGCGACGTAAATTGAACAAATGTGATACAATTTTGCTGAATTCTTAAATTAACTATAATATAAAATGATCTAATCGGGTCTCTGTTTGCCCTACCCTACAAGTTTAATAGTGCATTTTATTCGCCATTTCATGCGCTTTGAGATGCCGCTTAGCGCAATACGCTATCTGAAATAGGAGCGACGCAAATTGAACAAATGTGATAGAACTTCGATGAATTCTTAAATTAACAATAATATAAAATGATCTAATCTGGTCTCCGTTTGCCCTACCCTAGAAGTTTAATAGTGCACTTTACTCGCCATTTCATGCGCTTTGAGATGGCGCTTAGCCCAATGCGCTAGCTAAAATATGAGCGTCGTAAATTGAACAAATGTGATACAATTTCGCTGAATTCTTATATTAACCATAATGTAAAATGATCTAATCGGGTCTTTGTTTTCCCTACCCTAGAAGGTTAATAGTGCGTTTTACTCGCAATTTCATGCGCTTTAAGATGCCGCCTATCCCAGTACGCTATCTGAAATAGGAGCGACGTAAATTGAACAAATGTGATAGAATTTCGCTGAATTCTTATATTAACCATAACGTAAATTGATCTAATCGGGTCACTGTTCGCCCTAACCTAGAAGTTTAATAGTGTATTTTACTCGCCATTTCATGCGCTTTGAGATGCCGGATAGCCTAATACGATATCTGAAATAGGAGCGACGTAAATTGAACAAATCTGATAGAATTACGCTGAATTATTATATCAACCGTAATATAAAATGATGTAATCGGGTCTCTGTTTGCCTTACCCTAGAAGTTTAATTGTGCATTTTACACACCATTTCATGCGCTTTGTGATGCCGCTTAGCCCAGTACACTATCTGAAATGGGAGCGACGTAAATTGAACAAATGTGATAGAATTTCGCAGAATTCTTATATCAAAGAAAATATAAAATGATCTAATCGGGTCTCTGATTGCCCTACCCTACAAGTTTAATAGTGCATTTTACTCGCCATTTCATGCGCTTTGAGGTGCCGCTTTGCCGATTACGCGAACTGAAATAGGAGCGACGTAAATTGAACAAATGTGATAGAATTTCGCTAAATTCTTATATTAACCATAATGTAAAATGATCTAATCGGGTCTCTGTTCGCCCCACCCTAGAAATTTAATAGTGCATTTTACTCGCCATTTCATGCGCTTTGAGATGCCGCTTAGCCCAATACGCTAGCTGAAATAGGAGCGTCGTAAATTGAACAGATGCGATACAATTTCGCTGAATTCTTAAATTAACCATAATATAAAATGATCTAATCGGGTCTCTGTTTGCCCTACCCAACAAGTTTAATACTGCATTTTATTCGCCATTTCTCGCGCTTTGAGATGCCGCTTAGCCCAATACGCTATCTGAAACAGGAGCGACGTAAGTTGGACAAATGTGATATAATTTCGCTGAATTCTTAAATTAACCATAATATAAATTGATCTAATCGGGTCTCTGTTTGCCCTACCCTACAAGTTTAATAGTGCATTTTATTCGCCATTTCACGCGCTTTGAGATGCCGCCTAGCCCAGTACGCTATCTGAAATAGGAGCGACGTAAATTGAACAAATGTGATAGAATTACACTGCATTCTTATTTTAACCATAATGTAAAATGATCTAAACGGGTCTCTGTTTGCCTTACCCTAGAAGTTTAATAGCGCATCTTACTCACCATTTCATGCTCTTTGAGATGCCGCTTAGCCCAATACGCTATCTGGAATAGGAGCGACGTAAATTGAACGAATGTGATAGAATTTCGCTGAATTCTTAAATTAACCATAATATAAAATGATCTAATCGGGTTTCTGATTGCCCTATCATAGAAGTTTGATAGTACATTTTATTCGCCATTTCATGCGCTTTGAGATGCCGCTTAGTCCAATACGCTATCTGAAATAGGAGCGACGTAAATTGAACAAATGTGATAAAATTTCGCTGAATACTTATATTAACCATAATATATAATGATCTAATCGGGTCTCTGATTGCCCTATCGTAGAAGGTTAGTAGGGCATTTTACTCGTCATTCCACGCGCTTTAAGATGCCGCCTAGCCCATTACGCTATCTGAAACAGGAGCGACGTAGATTGAATAAATGTGATAGAATTACGCTGAATTCTTATATTAACCGTAATATAAAATGATCTAATCGGGTCTCTGTTTGCCTTACCTTAGAAGTTTTATAGTTGATTGTACTCGCCATTTCATGCGCTTTGAGATGCTGCTTAGCCCAATACGCTATCTGAAATAGGTGTGACGTAAATTGAACAAATGTGATAGAATTTCGCAGAATTCTTATATGAACCATAATGTAAAATGATCTAATCCGGTCTCTGTGCTCCCTACCCTAGAAGCTTAATAGTGCATTTTACTCGCCATTTCATGCGCTTTGAGATGCCGCTTATCCCAATACGGTATCTGAAATAGGACCGACGTAAATTGAACAAATGTGATAGAATTACGCTGAATTCTTATATTACCAGTAATATAAAATGATATAATCGGGTCTCTGTTTGCCCTACCCTAGAAGTTTAATAGTGCATTTTACTCGCGATTTCATGCGCTTTGATATGCCTCTTAGCCCAATACGCTATCTGAAATAGGAGCGACGTAGATTGAACAAATGTGATACAATTTCGCTGAATTCCTAAATTAACCATAATATAAAATGATCTAATCGGGTCTCTGTTTGCCCTATCATAGAAGTTTGATAGTGCATTTTACTCGCCATTTCATGCGCTTTGTGATGCCGCTTAACCCAATACCCTCTCTGAAACAGGAGCGACGTAAATTGAACAAATGTGATATTATTTCGCTGAATTCATAAATTAACCATAATATAAAATGATCTAATCGGGTCTCTGATTGCCCCACCCTAGAAGTATAATAGTGCATTGTACTCGGCATTTCATGCGCTTTGAGAGCCCGCTTAGCCCAATACGCTATCTGAAATAGGAGCGTCGTAAATTGAACAAATGTGATAGAATTTCGCTGAATCCTTATATTAAACAAAATATAAAATGATCTAATCGGATCTCTGATTGCTCTATCATAGAAGTTTAATACTTCATTTTACTCGCCATTGCACACGCTTTAAGATGCCGCCTGGTCCAGTACGCTATCTGATATAGGAGCGACGTAAATTGAACGAATGTGATAGAATTACGCTGCATTCTTATATTAACCGTAATATAGAATGATCTATTCGGGTCTGTGTTTGCCTTACCCTAGAAGTTTAATAGTGCATTTTACTCGCCATTTCATGCGCTTCGAGATGCCGCTTAGCCCAATACGCTAACTGAAATAGGAGCGACGTAAATTTTACAAATGTGATACAATTTCGCTGAATTCTTATATTAAACAAAATATTACATCATCTAATCGGGTCTCTGATTGTCCTATGATAGAAGTTTAATAGTGCATTTTACTCGCCATTCCACGCGCTTCAAGATGACGCCTAGCCGAGTACGCTATCTGAAATAGGAGCGACGTAAATTGAACAAATGTGATAGAATTACGCTGAATTCTAATATTAACCGTAATATAAAATGATCTAATCGGGTCACTGTTTGATTTACCCTAGAAGTTTGATAGTGCAATTTTACTCGCCATTTTATGCGCTTTGAGATGCTGCTTAGCCCAATATGCTATCTGAAATAGCAGCGACACAAATTGAACAAATGTGATAGAATTACGCTGAATTCTTATATTAACCGCAATATAAAATGATCTAATCGGGTCTCTGATTGCCCTATCATAGAAGTTTAATAGCGCATCTTACTCGCCATTCCACGCGCTTTAAGATGCCGCCTAGCCCAGTACGCTATCTGAAGTAGGAGCGACGTAAATTGAACAAATGTGATAGAATTTCGCTGAATTCTTATATTAACCATAACGTAAAATGATGTAATCGGGTCACTGTTCGCACTAACCTAGTAGTTTAATAGTGCATTTTACTCGCCATTCCGCTAGCTTTAATATGCCGCTTAGCCCAGTACGCTATCTGAAGTAGGAGCGACGTAAATTGAACAAATGTGATAGAACTTTGCTGAATTCTTATATTAACAATAATATAAAATGATCTAATCGGGTCTTTGTTTGCCCTACCCTAGAAGTTTAATAGCGCATTATATTCGCCATTCCACGCGCTTTAAGATGCCGCCTAGCCCAGGACGCTATCTGAAATAGGAGCGACGTAAACTGAACAAATGTGATAGAATTACGCTGAATTCTTATATTACCAGTAATATAAAATGATATAATCGGGTCTCTGTTTGCCCTACCCTAGAAGTTTAATAGTGCATTTTACTCGCGATTTCATGCGCTTTGAGATGCCTCTTAGCCCAATACGCTATCTGAAATAGGAGCGACGTAGATTGAACAAATGTGATACAATTTCGCTGAATTCCTAAATTAACCATAATGTAAAATGATCTAATCGGGTCCCTGTTCGACCTACCCTAGAAGTTTAATAGTACATTTCACTCGTCATTTCATTCGCTTTGAGATGCCGCTTAGCCCAATACGCTATCTGAAATAGGAGCGAAGTAAATTGAACAAATGCGATAGAATTTCGCTGTATTCTTAAATTAACCATAATATAAAATGATCTAATCGGGTCTCTGATTGCCCCACCCTAGAAGTTTAATAGTGCATTTTACTAGCCATTTCATGCGCTTTGAGATGCCGCTTAGCCCAATACGCTATCAGAAATAGGAGCGACGTAAATTTAACAAATGTGATAGAAGTACGCTGAATTATTATATTAACCGTAATATAAAATGATGTAATCGGGTCTCTGTTTCCCTTACCCTACAAGTTTAATTGAGCATTTTGCACACCATTTCATGCGCTTTGTGATGCCGCTTAGCCCAGTACGCTATCTGAAATAGGAGCGACGTAAATTGAACGAATGTGATAGAATTACGCTGCACTCTTATATTAAGCGTACAATAAAATGATCTAATCGGGTCTCTGTTTGCATTACCCTAGAAGTTTGATAGTGTATTTCACTCGCAATTTCATGCGGTTTGTGATGCCGCTTAGCCCAATGCGCTATCTGAAATAGGAGCGACGTAAATTGAACAAATGTGATAGAATTTCGCTGAATTCTTATATTAACCATAATGTAAAATGATCTAATCGGGTCTCTGTGCTCCCTAACCTAGAAGTTTAATACTGCATTTCACTCGCCATTTCATGCGCTTTCAGATGCCGCTTAGCCCAATACGCTATCTGAAATAGGAGCGACGTAAATTGTTCAAATGTGATAGAATTTCGCTGAATTCTTATATTAAACGAAATATAAAATGATATAATCGGGTATCTGATTGCCCTTTCATAGAAGTTTAATAGTGCATTTTACTCGCCATTTCATGCGCTTTGAGATGCTGCTTAGCCCAATACGCTATCTGAAATAGGAGCGACGCAAATTGAACAAATGTGATAGAATTTTGCTGAATTCTTATATTAACCGTAATATAAAATGATCTAATCGGGTCTCTGTTTGCCTTACCCTAGAAGCTTCATAGTGCATTGTACTCGCCACTTCATGCGCTTTGAGATGCCGCTTAGCCCAATACGCTATCTGAAATAGGAGCGACGTAAATTGAACGAATGTGATATAATTTCGCTGAATTCTTAAATTAACCATAATATAAAATGATCTAATTGGATCTCTGTTTGCCCTACCCTAGAAGTTTAATAGCGCATTTTACTCGCCATTTCATGCGCTTTGAGATGCCGCTTAGCCCAATACGCTATCCGAAATAGGAGCCACGTAAATTGAACAAATGTGATAGAATTACGCTGAATTCTTAAATTAACCATAATATTAAATGATCTAATAGGGTCTCTGGTTGCCCTACCCTAGAAGTTTAACAGCGCATTTTACTCGGCATTTCATGCGCTTTGAGATGCCGCTTAGCCCAATACGCTACCTGGAATAGGAGCGAGGTAAATTGATCAAATGTGATAGAATTTCGCAGAATTCTTATTTTGAACGAAATATAAAATGATATAATCGTGTATCTGATTGCCCTTTCATAGAAGTTAAATAGTGCATTTTACTCGCCATTTCATGCGCTTTGAGATGCTGCTTAGCCCAATACGCTATCTGAAATAGGAGCGACGTAAATTGATCGATTGTGATATAATTTCGCTGAATTCTTGAATTAACCATAATATAAAATGATCTAATCGGGTCTCTGTTCGCCCTTCCCTAGAAGTTTAATAGTGCATTTCACTCGACATTTCATGCGCTTTGAGATGCCGCTTAGCCCAATACGCTGTCTGAAATAGGAGCGACGTAAATTGAACAAATGTGATAGAACAACCCTGCATTCTTATATTAACCATAATGTAAAATGATCTAATCGGGTCTTTGTTTGCCCTACCCTAGAAGTTTAACAGCGCATTATATTCGCCATTCCACGCGCTTTAAGATGCCGCCAAGCCCAGTACGCTATCTGAAATAGGGGCGACGTAAATTGAACAAATGTGATAGAATTACACTGCATTCTTATATTAACCATAATGTAAAATGATCTAAACGGGTCTCTGTTTGCCTTACCCTAGAAGTTTGATAGTGCATTTTACTCGCCATTTCATGCGCTTTGTGATGCCGCTTAGCCCAATACCCTCTCTGAAACAGGAGCGACGTAAATTGAACAAATGTGATATTATTTCGCTGAATTCTTAAATTAACCATAATATAAAATGATCTAATCGGGTCTCTGATTGCCCCACCCTAGAAGTATGATAGTGCATTTTACTCGCCATTTCATGCGCTTTGAGATACCGCTTAGCCCAATACGCTATCTGAAATCGGAGCGACGCAAATTTAACAAATGTGATAGAAGTACGCTGAATTATTATATTAACCGTAATATAAAATGATGTAATCGGGTCTCTGTTTGCCTTACCCTACAAGTTTAATTGAGCATTTTACACAGTATTTCTTGCGCTTTGTGATGCCGCTTAGCCCAGTACGCTATCTGAAATAGGAGCGACATAAATTGAACAAATGTGATAGAATTTCGCTGAATTCTTATATTAACCATAATGTAAAATGATCTAATCGGCTCTCTGTTCGCCCAACCCTAGAAGTTTAATACTGCATATCACTCGTCATTTCATGCGCTTTGAGATGCCGCTTAGCCCAATACGCTATCTGAAATAGGAGCGACGTAAATTGAACAAATGTGATAGAATTACGCTGAATTCTTATATTAACCATAATGTAAAATGATCTAATCCGGTCTCTGTGCTCCCTACCCTAGAAGTTTAATAGTGCATTTTACTCGCCGTTCCACGCGCTTTAAGATGCCGCCTAGCCCAGTACGCTATCTGAAATAGGAGCTACGTAAATTGAACAAATGTGATAGAATTTCGCTGAATTCTTAAATTAACCATAATATAAAATGATCTAATCGGGTCTCTGTTTGCCTTACCCCAGAAGTTTAATAGTGCATTTTATTCGCCATTTCATGCGCTTTGTGATGCCGCTTAGCCCAATACGCTATCTGAAATAGGAGCGACGGAAATTGAACAAATGTGATAGAATTTCGCTGAATCCTTATATTAAACAAAATATAAAATGATCTAATCGGATCTCTGATTGCTCTATCATAGAAGTTTAATACTTCATTTTACTCGCCATTGCACACGCTTTAAGATGCCGCCTGGTCCAGTACGCTATCTGATATAGGAGCGACGTAAATTGAACGAATGTGATAGAATTACGCTGCATTCTTATATTAACCGTAATATAGAATGATCTATTCGGGTCTGTGTTTGCCTTACCCTAGAAGTTTAATAGTGCATTTTACTCGCCATTTCATGCGCTTTGAGATGCCGCTTAGCCCAATACGCTAACTGAAATAGGAGCGACGTAAATTTTACAAATGTGATACAATTTCGCTGAATTCTTATATTAAACAAAATATTACATCATCTAATCGGGTCTCTGATTGTCCTATGATAGAAGTTTAATAGTGCATTTTGCTCACCATTCCACGCGCTTCAAGATGACGCCTAGCCGAGTACGCTATCTGAAATAGGAGCGACGTAAATTGAACAAATGTGATAGAATTACGCTGAATTCTAATATTAACCGTAATATAAAATGATCTAATCGGGTCACTGTTTGCCTTACCCTAGAAGTTTGATAGTGCAATTTTACTCGCCATTTCATGCGCTTTGAGATGCTGCTTAGCCCAATATGCTATCTGAAATAGCAGCGACACAAATTGAACAAATGTGATAGAATTACGCTGAATTCTTATATTAACCGCAATATAAAATGATCTAATCGGGTCTCTGATTGCCCTATCATAGAAGTTTAATAGTGCATTCTACTCGCCATTCCACGCGCTTTAAGATGCCGCCTAGCCCAGTACGCTATCTGAAGTAGGAGCGACGTAAATTGAACAAATGTGATAGAATTTCGCTGAATTCTTATATTAACCATAACGTAAAATGATCTAATCGGGTCACTGTTCGCACTAACCTAGTAGTTTAATAGTGCATTTTACTCGCCATTCCGCTAGCTTTAATATGCCGCTTAGCCCAGTACGCTATCTGAAGTAGGAGCGACGTAAATTGAACAAATGTGATAGAACTTTGCTGAATTCTTATATTAACCATAATATAAAATGATCTAATCGGGTCTTTGTTTGCCCTACCCTAGAAGTTTAATAGCGCATTATATTCGCCATTCCACGCGCTTTAAGATGCCGCCTAGCCCAGGACGCTATCTGAAATAGGAGCGACGTAAATTGAACAAATGTGATAGAATTACACTGCATTCTTATATTGACCATAATGTAAAATGATCTAAACGGGTCTCTGTTTGCCTTACCCTAGAAGTTTCATAGTGCATTTTACTCGCCATTTCATGCGCTTTGAGATGCCGCTTAACCCAATACGCTATCTGAAACAGGAGCGACGTAAATTGAACAAATGTGATAGAATTTCGCTAAATTCTTAAATTAACCATAATATAAAATGATCTAATCGGGTCTCTGTTTGCCCTACCCTAGAAGTTTAATAGTGCATTTTACTCGCCATTTCTTGCGCTTTGAGATGCCGCTTAGCCCACTACGCTATCTGGAATATGAGCGACGTAAATTGAACAAATGTGATAGAATTTTGCTGAATTCTTATAATAACCTTAATATAAAATGATCTAATCGGGTCTCTGTTTGCCCTAGCCTAGAAGTTTAATAGTGCATTTTACTCGCCATTTCTTGCGCTTTGAGATGCAGCTTAGACTAATACGCTATCAGAAATATGAGCGACGTAAATTGAACAAATGTGATAGAATTTCCATGAATTCTTATATTAACCAAAATATAAAATGATCTAGTCGGGTCTCTGATTGCCCTATCATAGACGTTTAATATTGCATTTTACTCGCCATTCCACGCGCTTTAAGATGCTGCATAGCCCAGTAGGCTATCTGAAATAGGAGCGACGTTAATTGAACTATTGTGATAGAATTTCGCTGAATTCTTATATTAACCTTAATGTAAAATGATCTAATCGGGTCTCTGTTAGCCCTACCCTAGAAGTTTAATAGTGCATTTCACTCGTCATTTCATGCGCTTTGAGATGCCGCTTAGCCCAATGCGCTATCTGAAATATGAGCGACGTAAATTGAACAAATGTGATAGAATTTCGCTGAATTCTTATATTAACCTTAATGTAAAATGATCTAATCGGGTCTCTGTTCGCCCTACCCTAGAAGTTTAATAGTGCATTTCACTCGTGACTTCATGCGCTTTGAGATGCCGCTTAGCCCAATAAGCTATCTAAAATAGGACCGACGTAAATTGAAAAAATGTGATAGAATTACACTGCATTCTTATATTAACCATAATGTAAAATGATGTAAACGTGTCTCTGTTTGCCTTACCCTAGAAGTTTGATAGTGCATTTTACTCGCCATTTCATGCGCTTTGAGATGCCGCTTAGCCCAATACGCTATCTGAAATCGGAGCGACGCAAATTTAACAAATGTGATAGAAGTACGCTGAATTATTATATTAACCGTAATATAAAATGATGTAATCGGGTCTCTGTTTGCCTTACCCTACAAGTTTAATTGAGCATTTTACACAGTACTTCTTGCGCTTTGTGATGCCGCTTAGCCCAGTACGCTATCTGAAATAGGAGCGACATAAATTGAACAAATGTGATAGAATTTCGCTGAATTCTTATATTAACCATAATGTAAAATGATCTAATCGGCTCTCTGTTCGCCCAACCCTTAAAGTTTAGTAGTGCATATCGCTCGTCATTTCATGCGCTTTGAGATGCCGCTTAGCCCAATACGCTATCTGAAATAGGAGCGACGTAAATTGAACAAATGTGATAGAATTACGCTGAATTCTTGTATTAACCATAATGTAAAATGATCTGATCCGGTCTCTGTGCTCCCTACCCTAGAAGTTTAATAGTGCATTTTACTCGCCGTTCCACGCGCTTTAAGATGCCGCCTAGCCCAGTACGCTATCTGAAATAGGAGCTACGTAAATTGAACAAATGTGATAGAATTTCGCTGAATTCTTAAATTAACCATAATATAAAATGATCTAATCGGGTCTCTGTTTGCCTTACCCCAGAAGTTTAATAGTGCATTTTATTCGCCATTTCATGCGCTTTGTGATGCCGATTAGCCCAATACGCTTTCTGAAATAGGAGCGACGGAAATTGCACAAATGTGATAGAATTTCGCTGACTTCTCATATTAACCATAATATAAAATGATCTAATCGGGTCTCCGGTTGCCCTACCCTAGAAGTTTGATAGTGTATTTTATTCGCCATTTCATGCGCTTTGAGATGCCGCTTAGCCCAACACGCTATCTGAAATAGGAGCGTCGTAAATTGAACAAATGTGATAGAATTTCGCTGAATCCTTATACTAAACAAAATATAAAATGATCTAATCGGATCTCTGATTGCTCTATCATAGAAGTTTAATACTTCATTTTACTCGCCATTGCACACGCTTTAAGATGCCGCCTGGTCCAGTACGCTATCTGATATAGGAGCGACGTAAATTGAACGAATGTGATAGAATTACGCTGCATTCTTATATTAACCGTAATATAGAATGATCTATTCGGGTCTGTGTTTGCCTTACCCTAGAAGTTTAATAGTGCATTTTACTGGCCAATTCATGCGCTTTGAGATGCCGCTTAGCCCAATACGCTAACTGAAATAGGAGCGACGTAAATTTTACAAATGTGATACAATTTCGCTGAATTCTTATATTAAACAAAATATTACATCATCTAATCGGGTCTCTGATAGTCCTATGATAGAAGTTTAATAGTGCATTTTACTCGCCATTCCACGCGCTTCAAGATGACGCCTAGCCGAGTACGCTATCTGAAATAGGAGCGACGTAAATTGAACAAATGTGATAGAATTACGCTGACATCTCATATTAACCAGAATGTAAAATGATCTAATCGGGTCTCTGTTCGCCCTACCCTAGAAGTTTAATAGTGCATTTCACTCGGCATTTCATGCGCTTTGAGATTTCGCATAGCCTAATACGGTATCTGAAATAGGAGCGTCGTAAATTGAACAAATGTGATAGAAGTACGCTGAATTATTATATTAACCGTAATATAAAATGATGTAATCGGGTCTCTGTTTGCCCTACCCTACAAGTTTAATAGTGCATTTTATTCGCCATTTCACGCGCTTTGAGATGCCGCCTAGCCCAGTACGCTATCTGAAATAGGAGCGACGTAAATTGAACAAATGTGATAGAATTACACTGCATTCTTATTTTAACCATAATGTAAAATGATCTAAACGGGTCTCTGTTTGCCTTACCCTAGAAGTTTAATAGCGCATCTTACTCGCCATTTCATGCTCTTTGAGATGCCGCTTAGCCCAATACGCTATCTGGAATAGGAGCGACGTAAATTGAACGAATGTGATAGAATTTCGCTGAATTCTTAAATTAACCATAATATAAAATGATCTAATCGGGTTTCTGATTGCCCTATCATAGAAGTTTGATAGTACATTTTATTCGCCATTTCATGGTCTTTGAGATGCCGCTGAGTCCAATACGCTATCCGAAATAGGAGCGACGTAAATTGAACAAATGTGATAAAATTTCGCTGAATACTTATATTAACCATAATATATAATGATCTAATCGGGTCTCTGATTGCCCTATCGTAGAAGGTTAGTAGGGCATTTTACTCGTCATTCCACGCGCTTTAAGATGCCGCCTAGCCCATTACGCTATCTGAAACAGGAGCGACGTAGATTGAATAAATGTGATAGAATTACGCTGAATTCTTATATTAACCGTAATATAAAATGATCTAATCGGGTCTCTGTTTGCCTTACCTTAGAAGTTTTATAGTTGATTGTACTCGCCATTCCATGCGCTTTGAGATGCTGCTTAGCCCAATACGCTATCTGAAATAGGTGTGACGTAAATTGAACAAATGTGATAGAATTTCGCAGAATTCTTATATTAACCATAATGTAAAATGATCTAATCCGGTCTGTGCTCCCTACCCTAGAAGCTTAATAGTGCATTTTACTCGCCATTTCATGCGCTTTGAGATGCCGCTTATCCCAATACGGTATCTGAAATAGGACCGACGTAAATTGAACAAATGTGATAGAATTACGCTGAATTCTTATATTACCAGTAATATAAAATGATATAATCGGGTCTCTGTTTGCCCTACCCTAGAAGTTTAATAGTGCATTTTACTCGCGATTTCATGCGCTTTGATATGCCTCTTAGCCCAATACGCTATCTGAAATAGGAGCGACGTAGATTGAACAAATGTGATACAATTTCGCTGAATTCCTAAATTAACCATAATATAAAATGATCTAATCGGGTCTCTGTTTGCCCTATCATAGAAGTTTGATAGTGCATTTTACTCGCCATTTCATGCGCTTTGTGATGCCGCTTAGCCCAATACCCTCTCTGAAACAGGAGCGACGTAAATTGAACAAATGTGATATTATTTCGCTGAATTCATAAATTAACCATAATATAAAATGATCTAATCGGGTCTCTGATTGCCCCACCCTAGAAGTATAATAGTGCATTGTACTCGGCATTTCATGCGCTTTGAGATCCCGCTTAGCCCAATACGCTATCTGAAATACGAGCGTCGTAAATTGAACAAATGTGATAGAATTTCGCTGAATCCTTATATTAAACAAAATATAAAATGATCTAATCGGATCTCTGATTGCTCTATCATAGAAGTTTAATACTTCATTTTACTCGCCATTGCACACGCTTTAAGATGCCGCCTGGTCCAGTACGCTATCTGATATAGGTGCGACGTAAATTGAACGAATGTGATAGAATTACGCTGCATTCTTATATTAACCGTAATATAGAATGATCTATTCGGGTCTGTGTTTGCCTTACCCTAGAAGTTTAATTGTGCATTTTACACACCATTTCATGCGCTTTGTGATGCCGCTTAGCCCAGTACACTATCTGAAATGGGAGCGACGTAAATTGAACAAATGTGATAGAATTTCGCAGAATTCTTATATTAAAGAAAATATAAAATGATCTAATCGGGTCTCTGATTGCCCTACCCTACAAGTTTAATAGTGCATTTTACTCGCCATTTCATGCGCTTTGAGGTGCCGCTTTGCCGATTACGCGAACTGAAATAGGAGCGACGTAAATTGAACAAATGTGATAGAATTTCGCTTAATTCTTATATTAACCATAATGTAAAATGATCTAATCGGGTCTCTGTTCGCCCTACCCTAGAAGTTTAATAGTGCATTTTACTCGCCATTTCATGCGCTTTGAGATGCCGCTTAGCCCAATACGCTAGCTGAAATAGGAGCGTCGTAAATTGAACAGATGCGATACAATTTCGCTGAATTCTTAAATTAACCATAATATAAAATGATCTAATCGCGTCTCTGTTTGCCCTACCCAACAAGTTTAATACTGCATTTTATTCGCCATTTCTCGCGCTTTGAGATGCCGCTTAGCCCAATACGCTATCTGAAACAGGAGCGACGTAAGTTGGACAAATGTGATATAATTTCGCTGAATTCTTAAATTAACCATAATATAAATTGATCTAATCGGGTCTCTGTTTGCCCTACCCTACAAGTTTAATAGTGCATTTTATTCGCCATTTCACGCGCTTTGAGATGCCGCCTAGCCCAGTACGCTATCTGAAATAGGAGCGACGTAAATTGAACAAATGTGATAGAATTACACTGCATTCTTATTTTAACCATAATGTAAAATGATCTAAACGGGTCTCTGTTTGCCTTACCCTAGAAGTTTAATAGTGCATTTTACTCGCCATTTCATGCGCTTTGAGATGGCGCTTAGCCCAATGCGCTAGCTGAAATATGAGCGTCGTGAATTGAACAAATGTGATACAATTCCGCTGAATTCTTATATTAACCATAATGTAAAATGATCTAATCGGGTCTTTGTTTGCCCTACCCTAGAAGGTTAATAGTTCATTTTACTCGCCATTCCACGCGCTTCAAGACGCCGCCTAGCCGAGTACGCTATCTGAAATAGGAGCGACGTAAATTGAACAAATGTGATAGAATTACGCTGCATTCTTATATTAACCATAATGTAAAATGATCTAATCGGCTCTCTGTTCGCCCTACCCCAGAGGTTTAATAGTGCATTTTACTCGCCAGTTCATGCGCTTTGAGATGCCGCTTAGCCCAATACGCTATCTGAAGTAGGAGCGACGTAAATTGAACAAATGTGATAGGATTACGCTGAATTCTTATATTAACCGTAATATAATATGATCTAAGCAGATCTCTCTTTGCCTTACCCTAGAAGTTTAATAGTGCATTTCACTAGTCATTCCACGCGCTTTAAGATGCCGCCTAGCCCATTACGCTATCTGAAACAGGAGCGACGTAGATTGAATAAATGTGATAGAATTACGCTGAATTCTTATATTAACCGTAATATAAAATGATGTAATCGGGTCTCTGTTTGCCTTACCCTACAAGTTTAATTGAGCATTTTGCACACCATTTCATGCGCTTTGTGATGCCGCTTAGCCCAGTACGCTATCTGAAATAGGAGCGACATAAATTGAACAAATGTGATAGAATTTCGCTGAATTCTTATATTAACCATAATGTAAAATGATCTAATCGGCTCTCTGTTCGCCCTACCCCAGAGGTTTAATAGTGCATTTTACTCGCCATTTCATGCGCTTTGAGATGCCGCTTAGCCCAATACGCTATCTGAAGTAGGAGCGACGTAAATTGAACAAATGTGATAGAACTTCGATGAATTCTTAAATTAACAATAATATAAAATGACCTAATCGGGTCTCCGTTTGCCCTACCCTAGAAGTTTAATAGTGCATTTTACTCGCCATTTCATGCGCTTTGAGATGGCGCTTAGCCCAATGCGCTAGCTGAAATATGAGCGTCGTGAATTGAACAAATGTGATACAATTCCGCTGAATTCTTATATTAACCATAATGTAAAATGATCTAATCGGGTCTTTGTTTGCCCTACCCTAGAAGGTTAATAGTTCATTTTACTCGCCATTCCACGCGCTTCAAGACGCCGCCTAGCCGAGTACGCTATCTGAAATAGGAGCGACGTAAATTGAACAAATGTGATAGAATTACGCTGAATTCTTATATTAACCATAATGTAAAATGATCTAATCGGCTCTCTGTTCGCCCTACCCCAGAGGTTTAATAGTGCATTTTACTCGCCAGTTCATGCGCTTTGAGATGCCGCTTAGCCCAATACGCTATCTGAAGTAGGAGCGACGTAAATTGAACAAATGTGATAGGATTACGCTGAATTCTTATATTAACCGTAATATAAAATGATCTAAGCAGATCTCTCTTTGCCTTACCCTAGAAGTTTAATAGTGCATTTCACTAGTCATTTCATGCGCTTTCAGATGCCGCGTAGTCCAATAAGCTATCTGAAATAGGAGCGACGTAAATTGAACAAATGTGATACAATTTTGCTGAATTCTTAAATTAACTATAATATAAAATGATCTAATCGGGTCTCTGTTTGCCCTACCCTACAAGTTTAATAGTGCATTTTATTCGCCATTTCATGCGCTTTGAGATGCCGCTTAGCGCAATACGCTATCTGAAATAGGAGCGACGCAAATTGAACAAATGTGATAGAACTTCGATGAATTCTTAAATTAACAATAATATAAAATGATCTAATCTGGTCTCCGTTTGCCCTACCCTAGAAGTTTAATAGTGCACTTTACTCGCCATTTCATGCGCTTTGAGATGGCGCTTAGCCCAATGCGCTAGCTAAAATATGAGCGTCGTAAATTGAACAAATGTGATACAATTTCGCTGAATTCTTATATTAACCATAATGTAAAATGATCTAATCGGGTCTTTGTTTTCCCTACCCTAGAAGGTTAGTAGTGCGTTTTACTCGCAATTTCATGCGCTTTAAGATGCCGCCTATCCCAGTACGCTGTCTGAAATAGGAGCGACGTAAATTGAACAAATGTGATAGAATTTCGCTGAATTCTTATATTAACCATAACGTAAATTGATCTAATCGGGTCACTGTTCGCCCTAACCTAGAAGTTTAATAGTGTATTTTACTCGCCATTTCATGCGCTTTGAGATGCCGGATAGCCTAATACGATATCTGAAATAGGAGCGACGTAAATTGAACAAATCTGATAGAATTACGCTGAATTCTTATATTTACCGTAATATAAAATGATCTAATCGGGTCTCTGTTTGCCTTACCCTAGAAGTTTAATAGTGCATTTTACTCGCCATTTCATGCGCTTTGAGATGCCGCTTAGCCCAATACGCTATCTGAAATAGGAGCGACGTAAATGGAACAAATGTGATAGAATTTCGCTTTATTCTTATATTAACCATAATGTAAAATGATCTAATCGGGTCTCTGTTCGCCCTACCCTAGAAGTTTAATAGTGCATTTTACTCGCCATTTCATGCGCTTTGAGATGCCGCTTAGCCTAATACGCTGTCTGAAATAGGAGCGACGTAAATTGAACAAATGTTACAGAATTTCGCTGAATTCTTATATTAACCAAAATATAAAATGATCTAATCGGGTCTCTGATTGCCCCACCCTAGAAGTTTAATAGTGCATTTTACTCGCCATTTCATGCGCTTTGAGATGCCGCTTAGCGCAATACGCTATCTGAAATAGGAGCGTCGTAAATTTAACAAATGTGATAGAAGTACGCTGAATTATTATATTAACCGTAATATAAAATGATGTAATCGGGTCTCTGTTTGCCTTACCCTAGAAGTTTAATTGTGCATTTTACACACCATTTCATGCGCTTTGTGATGCCGCTTAGCCCAGTACACTATCTGAAATGGGAGCGACGTAAATTGAACAAATGTGATAGAATTTCGCAGAATTCTTATATTAAAGAAAATATAAAATGATCTAATCGGGTCTCTGATTGCCCTACCCTAGAAGTTTAATAGTGCATTTTACTCGCCATTTCATGCGCTTTGAGGTGCCGCTTTGCCGATTACGCGAACTGAAATAGGAGCGACGTAAATTGAACAAATGTGATAGAATTTCGCTGAATTCTTATATTAACCATAATGTAAAATGATCTAATCGGGTCTCTGTTCGCCCCACCCTAGAAGTTTAATAGTGCATTTTACTCGCCATTTCATGCGCTTTGAGATGCCGCTTAGCCCAATACGCTAGCTGAAATAGGAGCGTCGTAAATTGAACAGATGCGATACAATTTCGCTGAATTCTTAAATTAACCATAATATAAAATGATCTAATCGGGTCTCTGTTTGCCCTACCCAACAAGTTTAATACTGCATTTTATTCGCCATTTCTCGCGCTTTGAGATGCAGCTTAGCCCAATACGCTATCTGAAACAGGAGCGACGTAAGTTGGACAAATGTGATATAATTTCGCTGAATTCTTAAATTAACCATAATATAAATTGATCTAATCGGGTCTCTGTTTGCCCTACCCTACAAGTTTAATAGTGCATTTTATTCGCCATTTCACGCGCTTTGAGATGCCGCCTAGCCCAGTACGCTATCTGAAATAGGAGCGACGTAAATTGAACAAATGTGATAGAATTACACTGCATTCTTATTTTAACCATAATGTAAAATGATCTAAACGGGTCTCTGTTTGCCTTACCCTAGAAGTTTAATAGCGCATCTTACTCGCCATTTCATGCTCTTTGAGATGCCGCTTAGCCCAATACGCTATCTGGAATAGGAGCGACGTAAATTGAACGAATGTGATAGAATTTCGCTGAATTCTTAAATTAACCATAATATAAAATGATCTAATCGGGTTTCTGATTGCCCTATCATAGAAGTTTGATAGTACATTTTATTCGCCATTTCATGCGCTTTGAGATGCCGCTTAGCCCAATACGCTATCTGAAATAGGAGCGACGTAAATTGAACAAATGTGATAAAATTTCGCTGAATACTTATATTAACCATAATATATAATGATCTAATCGGGTCTCTGATTGCCCTATCGTAGAAGGTTAGTAGGGCATTTTACTCGTCATTCCACGCGCTTTAAGATGCCGCCTAGCCCATTACGCTATCTGAAACAGGAGCGACGTAGATTGAATAAATGTGATAGAATTACGCTGAATTCTTATATTAACCGTAATATAAAATGATCTAATCGGGTCTCTGTTTGCCTTACCTTAGAAGTTTTATAGTTGATTGTACTCGCCATTTCATGCGCTTTGAGATGCTGCTTAGCCCAATACGCTATCTGAAATAGGTGTGACGTAAATTGAACAAATGTGATAGAATTTCGCTGAATTCTTATATTAACCATAATGTAAAATGATCTAATCCGGTCTCTGTGCTCCCTACCCTAGAAGCTTAATAGTGCATTTTACTCGCCATTTCATGCGCTTTGAGATGCCGCTTATCCCAATACGGTATCTGAAATAGGACCGACGTAAATTGAACAAATGTGATAGAATTACGCTGAATTCTTATATTACCAGTAATATAAAATGATATAATCGGGTCTCTGTTTGCCCTACCCTAGAAGTTTAATAGTGCATTTTACTCGCGATTTCATGCGCTTTGATATGCCTCTTAGCCCAATACGCTATCTGAAATAGGAGCGACGTAGATTGAACAAATGTGATACAATTTCGCTGAATTCCTAAATTAACCATAATATAAAATGATCTAATCGGGTCTCTGTTTGCCCTATCATAGAAGTTTGATAGTGCATTTTACTCGCCATTTCATGCGCTTTGTGATGCCGCTTAGCCCAATACACTCTCTGAAACAGGAGCGACGTAAATTGAACAAATGTGATATTATTTCGCTGAATTCATAAATTAACCATAATATAAAATGATCTAATCGGGTCTCTGATTGCCCCACCCTAGAAGTATAATAGTGCATTGTACTCGGCATTTCATGCGCTTTGAGATCCCGCTTAGCCCAATACGCTATCTGAAATAGGAGCGTCGTAAATTGAACAAATGTGATAGAATTTCGCTGAATCCTTATATTAAACAAAATATAAAATGATCTAATCGGATCTCTGATTGCTCTATCATAGAAGTTTAATACTTCATTTTACTCGCCATTGCACACGCTTTAAGATGCCGCCTGGTCCAGTACGCTATCTGATATAGGAGCGACGTAAATTGAACGAATGTGATAGAATTACGCTGCATTCTTATATTAACCGTAATATAGAATGATCTATTCGGGTCTGTGTTTGCCTTACCCTAGAAGTTTAATAGTGCATTTTACTCGCCATTTCATGCGCTTCGAGATGCCGCTTAGCCCAATACGCTAGCTGAAATAGGAGCGTCGTAAATTGAACAGATGCGATACAATTTCGCTGAATTCTTAAATTAACCATAATATAAAATGATCTAATCGGGTCTCTGTTTGCCCTACCCAACAAGTTTAATACTGCATTTTATTCGCCATTTCTCGCGCTTTGAGATGCCGCTTAGCCCAATGCGCTATCTGAAACAGGAGCGACGTAAGTTGGACAAACGTGATATAATTTCGCTGAATTCTTAAATTAACCATAATATAAATTGATCTAATCGGGTCTCTGTTTGCCCTACCCGAAAAGTTTAATAGTGCATTTTATTCGCCATTTCACGCGCTTTGAGATGCCGCCTAGCCCAGTACGCTATCTGAAATAGGAGCGACGTAAATTGAACAAATGTGATAGAATTTCGATGAATTCTTAAATTAACAATAATATAAAATGATCTAATCGGGTCTCTGTTTGCCCTACCCTAGAAGTTTAATAGTGCATTTTACTCGACATTTCATGCGCCTTGAGATGCCGCTTAGCCCAATGCGCTATTTGAAATAGGAGCGACGTAAGTTAAACAAATGTGATATAACTTCGCAGAATTCTTAAGTTAACCGTAATATAAAATGATCTAATCGGGTCTCTGTTCGCCTTACCCTAGAAGCTTAATAGTGCATTTTACTCGCCATTTCATGCGCTTTGATATGCCGCTTATCCCAATACGGTATCTGAAATAGGACCGACGTAAATTGAACAAATGTGATAAAATTTCGCTGAATACTTATATTAACCATAATATATAATGATCTAATCGGGTCTCTGATTGCCCTATCGTAGAAGGTTAGTAGGGTACTTTACTCGCCATTCCACGCGCTTTAAGATGCCGCCTAGCCCATTACGCTATCTGAAATAGGAGCGACGTAGATTGAATAAATGTGATAGAATTACGCTGAATTATTATATTAACCGTAATATAAAATGATCTAATCGGGTCTCTGTTTGCCTTACCTTAGAAGTTTTATAGTTGATTTTACTCGCCATTTCATGCGCTTTGAGGTGCCGCTTAGCCCAATACGCTATCGGAAATAGGTGTGACGTAAATTGAACAAATGTGATAGAATTTCGCAGAATTCTTATATTAACCATAATGTAAAATGATCTGATCCGGTCTCTGTGCTCCCTACCCTAGAAGTTTAATAGTGCATTTAACTCGCCATTTCATGCGCTTTGAGATGCCGCTTAGCCCAATACGCTACCTGAAATAGGAGCGACGTAAATTGAACAAATGTGATAGAATTTCGCTGAATTCTTATAATAAACGAAATATAATATGATCTAATCGGGTATCTGATTGCCCTATCATAGAAGTTTAATAGTGCATTTTACTCGCCATTCCAAGCGCTTTAAGATGCCGCCTAGCCCAGTACGCTATCTGAAATAGGAGCGACGTAAATTAAACAAATGTGATATAATTTCGCTGAATTCTGAAATTAACCATAATATAAAATGATCTAATCGGGTCTCTGATTGCCCTATCATAGAAGTTTAATAGCGCATTTTACTCGCCATTCCACGCGCTTTAAGATGGCGCTTAGCCCAGTACGCTATCTGAAATAGGAGCGACGTAAATTGAACAAATGTGATAGAATTTCGCAGAATTCTTATATTAAACAAAATATAAAATGATCTAATCGGGTCTCTGATTGCCCTACCCTACAAGTTTAATAGTGCATTTTACTCGCCATTTCATGCGCTTTGAGGTGCCGCTTTGCCGAATACGCAAACTGAAATAGGAGCGACGTAAATTGAACAAATGTGATAGAATTCCGCTGCATTCTTATATTAACCATAATGTAAAATGATCTAATTGGCTCTCTGTTCGCCGTACCCCAGAAGTTTAATAGTGCATTTCACACGTCATTCCACGCGCTTTAGGATGCCACCTAGCCCAGTAGGCTATCTGAAACAGGAGCGACGTAAATTGAACAAATGTGATAGAATTCCGCTGCATTCTTATATTAACCATAATGTAAAATGATCTAATTGGCTCTCTGTTCGCCGTACCCCAGAAGTTTAATAGTGCATTTCACACGTCATTCCACGCGCTTTAGGATGCCACCTAGCCCAGTAGGCTATCTGAAACAGGAGCGACGTAAATTGAACAAATGTGATAGAATTTCGCTGAATTCTTATATTAACCGTAATATAAAATGATCTAATCGGGTCTCTGTTTGCCTTACCCCAGAAATTTAATAGTGCATTTTACTCGACATTTCATGCGCTTTAAGATGCCGCCTAGTCCAATGCGCTATCTGAAATTGGAGCTACGTAAATTGAACAAATGTGATAGAATTTCGCTGAATTCTTAAATTAACCATAATATAAAATGATCTAATAGGGTCTCTGTTTGCCTTACCCTAGAAGTTTAATAGTGCATTTTACTCGCCATTTCATGCGCTTTGAGATGCCCCTTAGGCCAATACGCTATCTGAAGTAGGAGCGACGTAAATTGAATAAATGTGATAGAATGTCGCTGAATTCTTAAATTAACCATAATATAAAATGATCTATTCTGATCTCTGTTCGCCTTACCCCAGAAGTTTAATAGTGCATTTTACTCGCCATTTCATGCGCTTTGAGATGCCGCTTAGCCCAATACGCTATCTGAAATAGGAGCGACGTAAATTGAACAAATGTGATAGAATTTTGCTGGATTCTTATATTAAACAAAATATAAAATGATCTAATCGGGTCTCTGATTGCCCTATCACAGAACATTAATAGTGCATTTCACTCGCCATTCCACGCGCTTCAACATGCCGCCTAGTCCAATACGCTATCTGAAATAGGAGCGACGTAAATTGAACAAATGTGAAAGAATTTCGCTGAATTATTAAATTAACCATAATATAAAATGATCTAATCTGATCTCTGTTTGCCTTACTCCAGAAGTTTAATAGTGCATTTTACTTGAGATTTCATGCGCTTTAAGGTGCCGCCTAGCCCAATACGCTATCTGAAATAGGAGCGACATAAATTGAACAAATGTGATAAAATTACGTTGAATTCTTATATTAACAATAATATAAAATGATCTATTCGGATCTCTGATTGCCCTATCCGAGAAGTTTAGTAGTGCATTTTACTCGATATTTCACGCGCTTTAAGATGCCGCCTAGTCCAATACGCTATCTGAAATTGGAGCTACGTAAATTGAACAAACGTGATTGAATTACGCAGAATTCTTATATTGACCATAATATAATACGATCTATTCGGGTCTCTGATTGCCCTATCATAGAAGTCTAGTAGTTCATTTTACTCGGCATTTCATGCGCTTTAAGATGCCGCCTAGTCCAATGCGCTATCTCAAATCGGAGCTACGTAAATTGAACAAACGTGATAGAATTACGCAGAATTCTTATATTAACCATAATATAATACGATGTATTCGGGTCACAGATTGCTCTATCATAGAAGTTTAATAGCGCATTTTACTCGTCATTGCACGCGCTTTAAGATGCCGCCAAGCCCAATACGCTATCTGAAATAGGAGCGACATAAATTGAACAAATATGATAAAATTACGTTGAATTCGTATATTAACAATTATATAAAATGATCTCATCGGGTCTCTGTTCACCCTACCCTAGAAGCTTGATGGTGCATTTTACTCGTCATTTCATGCGCTTTGAGGTGCCGCTTAGACTAATACGCTATCTGAAATAGGAGCGACGTATATTGAACAAATGTGATTGAATTTCGCTGAATTCTTATATTAACCATAATGTAAAATGATCTAATCGGCTCTCTGGTTGCCCTACCCTAGAAGTTTAATAGTGCATTTTACTCGCCATTTCATGCGCTTTGAGATGCCGCTTAGCCCAATACGCTATCTGAAATAGGAGCGATGTAAATTGAACAAATGTGATAGAATTTCGCTGAATTCTTAAATTAACCGTAATATAAAATGATCTAATCGGGTCTCTGTTTGCCCTACGCTAGAAGTTCGATAGTGCATTTTACTCGCCATTGCATGCGCTTTGAGATGCCGCTTAGACCAATACGCTATCTGAAATAGGAGCGGCGTAAATTGAACAAATGTGATAGAATTTCGCTGAATTCTTATATTATCCATAATGTAAAATGATCTAATCGGCTCTCTGTTCGCCCTACCCTAGAAGTTTAATAGTGCATTTTACTCGCCAGTTCATGCGCTTTGAGATGCCGCTTACACCAATACGCTATCTGAAATAGGAGCGACGTAAATTGAACAAATGTGATAGAATTAAGCTGAATTCTTAAATTAACCATAATATAAAATGATCTAATCGGGTCTCGGTTTGCACTACCCTAGAAGTTTAATAGTTCATTTTACTCGCCATTTCATGCGCTTTGAGATGCCGCTTAGACCAATACGCTATCTGAAATGGGAGCGACGTAAATTCAACAAATGTGATAGATCTACGCTGAATTCTTATATTAACCGTAATATAAAATGATATCATCGGGTCTCTGTTGGCCTTACCCTAGAAGTTTGATAGTGCATTTTACTCGCCATTTCATGCGCTTTGAGATTCCGCTTAGACCATTACGCTATCTGAAATAGGAGCGACGTAAGTTGAACAAATGTGATAGAATTTCGCTAAATTCTTAAATTAACCATAATATAAAATAATCTAATCGGGTCTCTGTTTGCCCTACCCTAGAAGTTTAACAGTTCATTTTACTCGCCATTTCATGCGCTTTGAGATGCCGCTTAGCCCAAGACGCTATCTGAAATAGGTGCGACGTAAATTGAACAAATGTGATAGAATTTCGCTGAATTCTTAAACTAACCATAATATAAAATGATCTAATCGGGTCTCTGCTTGCCCGACCCTAGAAGTTTAATAGTTCATTTTACTCGCCATTCCACGCGCTTCAAGACGCCGCCTAGCCGTGTACGCTATCTGAAATAGGAGCGACGTAAATTGAACAAATGTGATAGAATTACGCTGAATTCTTATATTAACCATAATGTAAAATGATCTAATCGGCTCTCTGTTCGCCCTACCCCAGAGGTTTAATAGTGCATTTTACTCGCCAGTTCATGCGCTTTGAGATGCCGCTTAGCCCAATACGCTATCTGAAGTAGGAGCGACGTAAATTGAACAAATGTGATAGGATTACGCTGAATTCTTATATTAACCGTAATATAAAATGATCTAAGCAGATCTCTCTTTGCCTTACCCTAGAAGTTTAATAGTGCATTTCACTAGTCATTTCATGCGCTTTCAGATGCCGCGTAGTCCAATAAGCTATCTGAAATAGGAGCGACGTAAATTGAACAAATGTGATAGAATTTCGCTGAATTCTTATATTAACCAAAATATAAAATGATCTAATCGGGTCTCTGATTGCCCCACCCTAGAAGTTTAATAGTGCATTTTACTAGCCATTTCATGCGCTTTGAGATGCCGCTTAGCGCAATACGCTATCTGAAATAGGAGCGTCGTAAATTTAACTAATGTGATAGAAGTACGCTGAATTATTATATTAACCGTAATATAAAATGATGTAATCGGGTCTCTGTTTGCCTTACCCTAGAAGTTTAATTGTGCATTTTACACACCATTTCATGCGCTTTGTGATGCCGCTTAGCCCAGTACACTATCTGAAATGGGAGCGACGTAAATTGAACAAATGTGATAGAATTTCGCAGAATTCTTATATCAAAGAAAATATAAAATGATCTAATCGGGTCTCTGATTGCCCTACCCTACAAGTTTAATAGTGCATTTTACTCGCCATTTCATGCGCTTTGAGGTGCCGCTTTGCCGATTACGCGAAAAGAAATAGGAGCGACGTAAATTGAACAAATGTGATAGGATTACGCTGAATTCTTATATTAACCGTAATATAAAATGATCTAAGCAGATCTCTCTTTGCCTTACCCTAGAAGTTTAATAGTGCATTTCACTAGTCATTTCATGCGCTTTCAGATGCCGCGTAGTCCAATAAGCTATCTGAAATAGGAGCGACGTAAATTGAACAAATGTGATAGAATTTCGCTGAATTCTTATATTAACCACAATATAAAATGATCTAATCGGGTCTCTGATTGCCCCACCCTAGAAGTTTAATAGTGCATTTTACTCGCCATCTCATGCGCTTTGAGATGCCGCTTAGCCCAATACGCTAGCTGAAATAGGAGCGTCGTAAATTGAACAGATGCGATACAATTTCGCTGAATTCTTAAATTAACCATAATATAAAATGATCTAATCGGGTCTCTGTTTGCCCTACCCAACAAGTTTAATACTGCATTTTATTCGCCATTTCTCGCGCTTTGAGATGCCGCTTAGCCCAATGCGCTATCTGAAACAGGAGCGACGTAAGTTGGACAAACGTGATATAATTTCGCTGAATTCTTAAATTAACCATAATATAAATTGATCTAATCGGGTCTCTGTTTGCCCTACCCGAAAAGTTTAATAGTGCATTTTATTCGCCATTTCACGCGCTTTGAGATGCCGCATAGCCCAGTACGCTATCTGAAATAGGAGCGACGTAAATTGAACAAATGTGATAGAATTTCGATGAATTCTTAAATTAACAATAATATAAAATGACCTAATCGGGTCTCTGTTTGCCCTACCCTAGAAGTTTAATAGTGCATTTTACTCGACATTTCATGCGCCTTGAGATGCCGCTTAGCCCAATGCGCTATTTGAAATAGGAGCGACGTAAGTTAAACAAATGTGATATAACTTCGCAGAATTCTTAAGTTAACCGTAATATAAAATGATCTAATCGGGTCTCTGTTCGCCTTACCCTAGAAGCTTAATAGTGCATTTTACTCGCCATTTCATGCGCTTTGATATGCCGCTTATCCCAATACGGTATCTGAAATAGGACCGACGTAAATTGAACAAATGTGATAAAATTTCGCTGAATACTTATATTAACCATAATATAAAATGATCTAATCGGGTCTCTGTTTGCCCTACCCTAGAAGTTTGATAGTGCATTTTACTCGCCATTTCATGCGCTTTGAGATTCCGCTTAGACCAATACGCTATCTGAAATAGGAGCGACGTAAGTTGAACAAATGTGATAGAATTTCGCTAAATTCTTAAATTAACCATAATATAAAATAATCTAATCGGGTCTCTGTTTGCCCTACCCTAGAAGTTTAACAGTTCATTTTACTCGCCATTTCATGCGCTTTGAGATGCCGCTTAGCCCAAGACGCTATCTGAAATAGGAGCGACGTAAATTGAACGAATGTGATAGAAGTTCGCTGAATTCTTAAATTAACCATAATATAAAATGATCTAATCGCGACTCTGGTTGCCCTACCCTAGAAGCTTAATAGTGCATTTTACTCGCGATTTCATGCGCTTTGAGATGCCGCTTAGCCCAATACGCTATCTGAAGTAGGAGCGACGTAAATTGAACGAATGTGATAGAATCTCGCTGCATTCTTATATTAACCGTAATATAAAATGGTCTCATCGGGTCTCTGTTTGCCTTACCCTAGAAGTTCGATAGTGCATTTTGCTCGCCATTTCATGCGCTTTGAGATGCCGCTTAGCCCAATACGCTATCTGAAATAGGAGCGACGTAAATTGAACAAATGTGATTGAATTTCGCTGAATTCTTAAATTAACCATAATATAAAATGATCTAATCGGGTCTCTGTTTGCCCTACGCTAGAAGTTTAATAGTGCATTTTACTCGCCATTTCATGCGCTTTGAGATGCCGCTTAGCCCAATACGCTATCTGAAATGGGAGCGACATAAATTGAACAAATATGATAGAATTACGCTGCATTCTTATATTTACCGTAATATAAAATGATCTAATCGCGACTCTGGTTGCCCTACCTTAGAAGCTTAATAGTGCATTTTACTCGCGATTTCATGCGCTTTGAGATGCCGGTTAGCCCAATACGCTATCTGAAGTAGGAGCGACGTAAATTGAACGAATGTGATAGAATCTCGCTGCATTCTTATATTAACCGTAATATAAAATGATCTCATCGGGTCTCTGTTTGCCTTACCCTAGAAGTTCGATAGTGCATTTTACTCGCCATTTCATGCGCTTTGAGATGCCGCTTAGCCCAATACGCTATCTGAAATAGGAGCGACGTAAATTGAACAAATGTGATAGAATTTCGCGGAATTCTTAAATTAACCATAATATAAAATGATCTAATCGGGTCTCTGTTTGCCCTACCCTAGAAGTTTAACAGTTCATTTTACTCGCCATTTCATGCGCTTTGAGATGCCGCTTAGCCCAAGACGCTATCTGAAATAGGAGCGACGTAAATTGAACAAATGTGATAGCATTTCGCTGAATTCTTAAATTAACCATAATATAAAATGATCTAATCGGGTCTCTGTTTGCCCTACGCTAGAAGTTTAATAGTGCATTTTACTCGCCATTTCATGCGCTTTGAGATGCCGCTTAGCCCAATACGCTATCTGAAATGGAAGCGACGTAAATTGTACAAATATGATAGAATTACGCTGCATTCTTATATTAACCGTAATATAAAATGATCTCATAGGGTCTCTGTTTGCCTTACCCTAGAAGTTCGATAGTGCATTTTACTCGCGATTTCATGCGCTTTGAGAAGCCGCTTAGCCCAATACGCTATCTGAAATAGGAGCGACGTAAATTGAACAAATGTGATAGAATTTCGCTGAACTCTTATATTATCCATAATGTAAAATGATCTAATCGGCTCTCTGTTCGCCCTACCCTAGAAGTTTAATAGTGCATTTTACTCGCCATTTCATGCGCTTTGAGATGCCGCTTAGCCCAAGACGCTATCTGAACTAGGAGCGACGTAAATTGAACAAATGTGATAGAATTTCGCTGAATTCTTATATTAACCATAATGTAAAATTATATAATCGGGTCTCTGTTCACCCCACCCTAGAAGTTTAATACTGCATTTCGCTCGACATTCCACACGCTTTAGGATGCCGCCCAACCCAGTAGGCGATCTGAAATAGGAGCGACATCAATTGAACAAATGTGATAGAATTTCGCTGAATTCTTAAATTAACCATAATATAAAATGATCTAATCGGGTCTCTGTTTGCCCTACCCTAGAAGTTTAATAGAGCATTTTACTCGCCATTTCATGCGCTTTGAGAGGCCGCTTACCCCAATACGCTATCTGAAATAGGAGCGACGTAAATTGAATAAATGTGATAGAATTTCGCTGAATTCTTAAATTAACCATAATATAAAATGATCTAATCGGGTCTCTGTTTGCCCTACCCTAGAAGTTTAATAGTGCAATTTACTCGCCATTTCATGCGTTTTGAGAAGCCGCTTAGCCCAATGCGCTATCTGAAATAGTAGCGACGGAAATTGAACAAATGTGATAGAATTACGCTGAATTCTTATATTAACCGTAATATAAAATGATCTAATCGGGTCTCTGTTTGCCTTACCCTAGAAGTTTGATAGTGCATTTTACACGCCATTCCATGCGCTTTGCGGTGCCGCTTAGACCAATACGCTATCTGAAATAGAAGTGACGTAAGTTGAACGACTGTGATAGAATTTCGCTGAATTCTTAAATTAACCATAATATGAAATGATCTAATCGGGTCTCTGGTTGCCCTGCCCTAGAAGTTTAATAGTGCATTTTACTCGCGATTGCATGCGCTTTGAGATGCCGCTTAGCCCAATACGCTATCTGAAATAGGAGCGACGTAAATTGAACAAATGTGATAGAATTTCGCAGAATTCTTAAATTAACCGTAATATAAAATGATCTAATGGGGTCTCTGTTCGCCCCACCCTAGAAGTTTAAGGTTGCATTTCCCTTGACATTCCACGCGCTTTAGCATGCCGCCTAGCCCAGTAGGCTATCTGAAATAGGAGCGACGTCAATTGAACAAATGTGATAGAATTACGCTGAATTCTTATGTTAACCGTAATATAAAATGATCTAATCTGGTCTCTGTTTGCCTTACCCTAGAAGGTTAATAGTGCATTTTACTCGCCATTCCATGCGCTTTGCGATGCCGCTTAGACCAATACGCTATCTGAAATGGGAGCGACGTAAATTGAACAAATGTGATAGAATATCGCTGAATTCTTAAATTAACCATAACATAAAATGATCTGATCGGGTCTCTGTTTGCTCTACCCTAGAAGTTTAATAGTGCCATTTACTCGCGATTTCATGCGCTTTGAGATGCCGCTTAGCCCAATACGCTATCTGAAATAGGAGCGGCGTAAGTTGAACAAATGTGATAGAATTTCGCTGAATTCTTATATTAAACAAAATATAAAATGATGTAATCGGGTCTCTGTTTGCCTTACCCTAGAAGATTAATAGTGCGATTTACTCGCCATTTCATGCGCTTTGAGAAGCCGCTTAGCCCAATACGCTATCTGAAATAGGAGCGACGTAAATTGAACAAATGTGATAGAATTTCGCTGAATTCTTAAATTAATCAAAATATAAAATGATCTAATCGGGTCTCTGTTTGCCCTACCCTAGAAGTTTAATATTGCAATTTACTCGCCACTTCATGCGCTTTGAGATGCCGCTTAGCCCAATACGCTATATGAAATAGGAGCGACGTAAATTGAACAAATGTGATAGGATTTCACTGAATTCTTATATTAACCATAATGTAAAATTATATAATCGTGCCTCTGTTCGCCCTACCCTAGAAGTTGAATAGTGCATTCTATTCGCCATTTCATGCGCTTTGAGATGCCGCTTAGCCCAAGACGCTATCTGAAATAGGAGCGACGTAAATTGAACAAATGTGATAGGATTTCACTGAATTCTTATATTAAACATAATGTAAAATTATATAATCGGGCCTCTGTTCGCCCCACCCTAGAAGTTTAACACTGCATTTCACTCGACATTCCACACGCTTTAGGATGCCGCCCAGCCCAGTAGGCGATCTGAAATAGGAGCGACATCAATTGAACAAATGTGATAGAATCTAGCTGGATTCTTATATTAACCATAATATAAAATGATCTCATCGGGTCTCTGTTTGCCTTACCCTAGAAGTTCGATAGTGCATTTTGCTCGCCATTTCATGCGCTTTGAGATGCCGCTTAGCCCAATACGCTGTCTGAAATAGGAGCGACGTAAATTGAACGAATGTGATAGAATTTCGCTGAATTCTTAAATTAACCACAATATAAAATGATCTAACCGGGTCTCTGGTTGCCCTACCCTAGAAGTTTGATAGTGCATTTTACTCGCCCTTTCATGCGCTTTGAGATGTCGCTTAGACCCATACGCTGTCTGAAATAAGAGCGACGTAAATTGAACAAATGTGATATAATTTCGCTGAATTCTTAAATTAACCATAACATAAAATGATCTAATCGGGTCTCTGTTTGCCTTATCATAGAAGCTTAATAGTGCATTTTACTCGCCATTTCACGCGCTTTAAGATGCCGCTTAGCCCAGGACGCTATCTGAAATAGGAGCGACGTAAATTGAACAAATGTGATAGAATTACGCTGCACTCTTATATTAACCGTAATATAAAATGATCTAATCGGGTCTCTGTTTGCCTTACTCTAGAAGCTTCATAGTGCGTTTTACTCGCCACTTCATGCGCTTTGAGATGCCGCTTAGCCCAATACGGTATCTGAAATAGGAGCGACGTAAATTGAACAAATGTGATAGAATTACGCTGAATTCTTATATTAACCATAATGTAAAATGATCTAATCGGGTCCTTGTTTGCCCTATCCTAGAAGTTTAATAGCGCATTATATTCGCCATTGCACGCGCTTTAAGATGCCGCCTAGCCCAGTGCGCTATCTGAAATAGGAGCGACGTAAATTGAACAAATGTGGTAGAATTACGCTGCATTCTTATATTAACCATAATGTAAAATGATCTAAACGGGTCTCTGTTTGCCTTTCCCTAGAAGTTTGAAAGTGCATTTTACTCGCCATTTCATGCGCTTTGTGGTGCCGCTTAGCCCAATACCCTATCTGAAATAGGAGCGACGTAAATTGAACGAATGTGACATAATTTCGTTGAATTCTTAAATTAACCATAATATAAAACGATCTAATCGGGTATCTGGTTGCCATACCCTAGAAGATTAGTAGCGCATTTTACTCGGCATTTCATGCGCTTTGAGATGCCTCTTAGCCCAATACGCTATCTGAAATAGGAGCGACGTAAATTGAACGAATGTGATAGAATTTCGCTGAATTCTTAAATTAACCGTATATAAAATGATCTAATCAGGTCTCTGTTTGCCTTACGCTAGAAGTTTAATAGTGCACTTTACTCGCCATTTCATGCGCTTTGAGATGCCGCTTAGCCCAATACGCTATCTGAAATAGGAGCCACGTAAATTGAACAAATGTGATAAAATCACGCTGAATTCATATATTAACCGTAATATAAAATGATCTAATCGGGTCTCTGTTCGCCCTACCCTAGAAGTTTAATAGTGCATTTTACTCGCCATTTCATGCGCTTTGAGATGCCGCTTATCCCAATACGCTATCTGACGTAGGAGCGACGTAAATTGAACAAATCTGATAGAATTTCGCTGAATTCTTATATAAACCATAATATAAAATGATATAATCGGGTCGCTGTTTGCCCTACCCTAGAAGCTTAATTGTGCATTTTATTCGCCATTTCATGCGCTTTGAGATGCAGCTTAGCCCAATACGCTATCTGAAATATGAGCGACGTAAATTGAACAAATGTGATAGAATTACGCTGAATTCTTATATTAACCATAATATGAAATGATCTAATCGGGTCTCTGTTTGCCCTACCCTAGAAGTATAATAGTGCATTTTACTCGCCATCTCATGCGCTTTGAGATGCCACTTAGGCCAATACGCTATCTGAAATAGGAGCGACGTAAATTGAACAAATGTGAAAGAATTTCGCTGAATTATTAAATTAACCATAATATAAAATGATATAATCTGATCTCTGTTTGCCTTACCCCAGAAGTTTAATAGTGCATTTTACTCGCCATTTCATGCGCTTTGAGATGCCGCCTAGCCCAGTACGCTATCTGAAATTAGAGCGACATAAATTGAACAAATGTGATAGAATTTCGCTGAATTCTTAAATTAACCATAATATAAAATGATCTAATCGGGTCTCTGTTTACCCTACCCTAGAAGTTTAATAGTGTATTTTACTCGCCATTTCATGCGCTTTGAGATGCCCCTTAGGCCAATACGCTATCTGAAGTAGGAGCGACATAAATTGAATAAATGTGATAGAATGTCGCTGAATTCTTAAGTTAACCATAATATAAAATGATCTAATCTGATCTCTGTTCGCCTTACCCCAGAAGTTTAATAGTGCATTTTACTCGCCATTTCATGCGCTTTGAGATGCCGCTTAGCCCAATACGCTATCTGAAATAGGAGCGACGTAAATTGAACAAATGTGATAGAATTTTGCTGGATTCTTATATTAAACAAAATATAAAATGATCTAATCGGGTCTCTGATTGCCCTATCACAGAACATTAATAGTGCATTTCACTCGCCATTCCACGCGCTTCAAGATGCCGCCTAGTCCAATACGCTATCTGAAATAGGAGCGACGTAAATTGAACAAATGTGAAAGAATTTCGCTGAATTATTAAATTAACCATAATATAAAATGATCTAATCTGATCTCTGTTTGCCTTACCCCAGAAATGTAATAGTGCATTTTACTCGACATGTCATGCTCTTTAAGATGCCGCCTAGTCCAATGCGCTATCTGAAATTGGAGCTACGTAAATTGAACAAATGTGATAGAATTTCGCTGAATTCTTAAATTAACCATAATATAAAATGATCTATTCTGATCTCTGTTCGCCTTACCCCAGAAGTTTAATAGTGCATTTTACTCGCCATTTCATGCGCTTTGAGATGCCGCTTAGCCCAATACGCTATCTGAAATAGGAGTCACGTAAATTGAACAAATGTGATAAAATCACGCTGAATTCATATATTAACCGTAATATAAAATGATCTAATCGGGTCTCTGTTCGCCCTACCCTAGAAGTTTAATAGTGCATTTTACTCGCCATTTCATGCGCTTTGAGATGCCGCTTATCCCAATACGCTATCTGAAGTAGGAGCGACGTAAATTGAACAAATCTGATAGAATTTCGCTGAATTCTTATATAAACCATAATATAAAATGATATAATCGGGTCGCTGTTTGCCCTACCCTAGAAGCTTAATTGTGCATTTTATTCGCCATTTCATGCGCTTTGAGATGCAGCTTAGCCCAATACGCTATCTGAAATATGAGCGACGTAAAGTGAACAAATGTGATAGAATTACGCTGAATTCTTATATTAACCATAATATGAAATGATCTAATCGGGTCTCTGTTTGCCCTACCCTAGAAGTATAATAGTGCATTTTACTCGCCATCTCATGCGCTTTGAGATGCCGCTTAGGCCAATACGCTATCTGAAATAGGAGCGACGTAAATTGAACAAATGTGAAAGAATTTCGCTGAATTATTAAATTAACCATAATATAAAATGATATAATCTGATCTTTGTTTGCCTTACCCCAGAAGTTTAATAGTGCATTTTACTCGCCATTTCATGCGCTTTGAGGTGCCGCCTAGCCCAGTACGCTATCTGAAATTAGAGCGACATAAATTGAACAAATGTGATAGAATTTCGCTGAATTCTTAAATTAACCATAATATAAAATGATCTAATCGGGTCTCTGTTTACCCTACCCTAGAAGTTTAATAGTGTATTTTACTCGCCATTTCATGCGCTTTGAGATGCCCCTTAGGCCAATACGCTATCTGAAGTAGGAGCGACATAAATTGAATAAATGTGATAGAATGTCGCTGAATTCTTAAGTTAACCATAATATAAAATGATCTAATCTGATCTCTGTTCGCCTTACCCCAGAAGTTTAATAGTGCATTTTACTCGCCATTTCATGCGCTTTGAGATGCCGCTTAGCCCAATACGCTATCTGAAATAGGAGCGACGTAAATTGAACAAATGTGATAGAATTTTGCTGGATTCTTATATTAAACAAAATATAAAATGATCTAATCGGGTCTCTGATTGCCGTATCACAGAACATTAATAGTGCATTTCACTCGCCATTCCACGCGCTTCAAGATGCCGCCTAGTCCAATACGCTATCTGAAATAGGAGCGACGTAAATTGAACAAATGTGAAAGAATTTCGCTGAATTATTAAATTAACCATAATATAAAATGATCTAATCTGATCTCTGTTCGCCTTACCCCAGAAGTTTAATAGTGCATTTTACTCGCCATTTCATGCGCTTTGAGATGCCGCTTAGCCCAATACGCTATCTGAAATAGGAGCCACGTAAATTGAACAAATGTGATAAAATCACGCTGAATTCATATATTAACCGTAATATAAAATGATCTAATCGGGTCTCTGTTCGCCCTACCCTAGAAGTTTAATAGTGCATTTTACTCGCCATTTCATGCGCTTTGAGATGCCGCTTATCCCAATACGCTATCTGAAGTAGGAGCGACGTAAATTGAACAAATCTGATAGAATTTCGCTGAATTCTTATATAAACCATAATATAAAATGATATAATCGGGTCGCTGTTTGCCCTACCCTAGAAGCTTAATTGTGCATTTTATTCGCCATTTCATGCGCTTTGAGATGCAGCTTAGCCCAATACGCTATCTGAAATATGAGCGACGTAAATTGAACAAATGTGATAGAATTACGCTGAATTCTTATATTAACCATAATATGAAATGATCTAATCGGGTCTCTGTTTGCCCTACCCTAGAAGTATAATAGTGCATTTTACTCGCCATCTCATGCGCTTTGAGATGCCGCTTAGGCCAATACGCTATCTGAAATAGGAGCGACGTAAATTGAACAAATGTGAAAGAATTTCGCTGAATTATTAAATTAACCATAATATAAAATGATATAATCTGATCTTTGTTTGCCTTACCCCAGAAGTTTAATAGTGCATTTTACTCGCCATTTCATGCGCTTTGAGGTGCCGCCTAGCCCAGTACGCTATCTGAAATTAGAGCGACATAAATTGAACAAATGTGATAGAATTTCGCTGAATTCTTAAATTAACCATAATATAAAATGATCTAATCGGGTCTCTGTTTACCCTACCCTAGAAGTTTAATAGTGTATTTTACTCGCCATTTCATGCGCTTTGAGATGCCCCTTAGGCCAATACGCTATCTGAAGTAGGAGCGACATAAATTGAATAAATGTGATAGAATGTCGCTGAATTCTTAAGTTAACCATAATATAAAATGATCTAATCTGATCTCTGTTCGCCTTACCCCAGAAGTTTAATAGTGCATTTTACTCGCCATTTCATGCGCTTTGAGGTGCCGCCTGGCCCAGTACGCTATCTGAAATTAGAGCGACATAAATTGAACAAATGTGATAGAATTTCGCTGAATTCTTAAATTAACCGTAATATAAAATGATCTAATGGGGTCTCTGTTCGCCCCACCCTAGAAGTTTAATGTTGCATTTCCCTTGACATTCCACGCGCTTTAGCATGCCGCCTAGCCCAGTAGGCTATCTGAAATAGGAGCGACGTCAATTGAACAAATGTGATAGAATTACGCTGAATTCTTATGTTAACCGTAATATAAAATGATCTAATCTGGTCTCTGTTTGCCTTACCCTAGAAGGTTAATAGTGCATTTTACTCGCCATTCCATGCGCTTTGCGATGCCGCTTAGCCCAATACGCTATCTGAAATGGGAGCGACGTAAATTGAACAAATGTGATAGAATATCGCTGAATTCTTAAATTAACCATAACATAAAATGATCTGATCGGGTCTCTGTTTGCTCTACCCTAGAAGTTTAATAGTGCCATTTACTCGCGATTTCATGCGCTTTGAGATGCCGCTTAGCCCAATACGCTATCTGAAATAGGAGCGGCGTAAGTTGAACAAATGTGATAGAATTTCGCTGAATTCTTATATTAAACAAAATTAAAATGATGTAATCGGGTCTCTGTTTGCCTTACCCTAGAAGATTAATAGTGCAATTTACTCGCCATTTCATGCGCTTTGAGAAGCCGCTTAGCCCAATACGCTATCTGAAATAGGAGCGACGTAAATTGAACAAATGTGATAGAATTTCGCTGAATTCTTAAATTAATCAAAATATAAAATGATCTAATCGGGTCTCTGTTTGCCCTACCCTAGAAGTTTAATATTGCAATTTACTCGCCACTTCATGCGCTTTGAGATGCCGCTTAGCCCAATACGCTATATGAAATAGGAGCGACGTAAATTGAACAAATGTGATAGGATTTCACTGAATTCTTATATTAACCATAATGTAATATTATATAATCGTGCCTCTGTTCGCCCTACCCTAGAAGTTGAATAGTGCATTCTATTCGCCATTTCATGCGCTTTGAGATGCCGCTTAGCCCAAGACGCTATCTGAAATAGGAGCGACGTAATTGAACAAATGTGATAGGATTTCACTGAATTCTTATATTAAACATAATGTAAAATTATATAATCGGGCCTCTGTTCGCCCCACCCTAGAAGTTTAACACTGCATTTCACTCGACATTCCACACGCTTTAGGATGCCGCCCAGCCCAGTAGGCGATCTGAAATAGGAGCGACATCAATTGAACAAATGTGATAGAATCTCGCTGGATTCTATATTAACCATAATATAAAATGATCTCATCGGGTCTCTGTTTGCCTTACCCTAGAAGTTTTGATAGTGCATTTTACTCGCCATTTCATGCGCTTTGAGATGCCGCTTAGCCCAATACGCTGTCTGAAATAGGAGCGACGTAAATTGAACGAATGTGATAGAATTTCGCTGAATTCTTAAATTAACCACAATATAAAATGATCTAACCGGGTCTCTGGTTGCCCTACCCTAGAAGTTTGATAGTGCATTTTACTCGCCCTTTCATGCGCTTTGAGATGTCGCTTAGACCAATACGCTGTCTGAAATAAGAGCGACGTAAATTGAACAAATGTGATATAATTTCGCTGAATTCTTAAATTAACCATAACATAAAATGATCTAATCGGGTCTCTGTTTGCCTTATCATAGAAGCTTAATAGTGCATTTTACTCGCCATTTCACGCGCTTTAAGATGCCGCTTAGCCCAGGACGCTATCTGAAATAGGAGCGACGTAAATTGAACAAATGTGATAGAATTACGCTGCACTCTTATATTAACCGTAATATAAAATGATCTAATCGGGTCTCTGTTTGCCTTACTCTAGAAGCTTCATAGTGCGTTTTACTCGCCACTTCATGCGCTTTGAGATGCCGCTTAGCCCAATACGGTATCTGAAATAGGAGCGACGTAAATTGAACAAATGTGATAGAATTACGCTGAATTCTTATATTAACCATAATGTAAAATGATCTAATCGGGTCTTTGTTTGCCCCTATCCTAGAAGTTTAATAGCGCATTATATTCGCCATTGCACGCGCTTTAAGATGCCGCCTAGCCCAGTGCGCTATCTGAAATAGGAGCGACGTAAATTGAACAAATGTGGTAGAATTACGCTGCATTCTTATATTAACCATAATGTAAAATGATCTAAACGGGTCTCTGTTTGCCATTCCCTAGAAGTTTGAAAGTGCATTTTACTCGCCATTTCATGCGCTTTGTGGTGCCGCTTAGCCCAATACCCTATCTGAAATAGGAGCGACGTAAATTGAACGAATGTGACATAATTTCGTTGAATTCTTAAATTAACCATAATATAAAACGATCTAATCGGGTATCTGTTTGCCATACCCTAGAAGATTAGTAGCGCATTTTACTCGGCATTTCATGCGCTTTGAGATGCCTCTTAGCCCAATACGCTATCTGAAATAGGAGCGACGAAATTGAACGAATGTGATAGAATTTCGCTGAATTCTTAAATTAACCGTATATAAAATGATCTATTCAGGTCTCTGTTTGCCTTACGCTAGAAGTTTAATAGTGCACTTTACTCGCCATTTCATGCGCTCTGAGATGCCGCTTAGCCCAATTACGCTATCTGAAATAGGAGCCACGTAAATTGAACAAATGTGATAAAATCACGCTGAATTCATATATTAACCGTAATATAAAATGATCTAATCGGGTCTCTATTCGCCCTACCCTAGAAGTTTAATAGTGCATTTTACTCGCCATTTCATGCGCTTTGAGATGCCGCTTATCCCAATACGCTATCTGAAGTAGGCGCGACGTAAATTGAACAAATCTGATAGAATTTCGCTGAATTCTTATATAAACCATAATATAAAATGATATAATCGGGTCGCTGTTTGCCCTACCCTAGAAGCTTAATTGTGCATTTTATTCGCCATTTCATGCGCTTTGAGATGCAGCTTAGCCCAATACGCTATCTGAAATAGGAGCGACGTAAATTGAACAAATGTGATAGAATTACGCTGAATTCTTATATTAACCATAATATGAAATGATCTAATCGGGTCTCTGTTTGCCCTACCCTAGAAAGTATAATAGTGCATTTTACTCGCCATCTCATGCGCTTTGAGATGCCACTTAGGCCAATACGCTATCTGAAATAGGAGCGACGTAAATTGAACAAATGTGAAAGAATTTCGCTGAATTATTAAATTAACCATAATATAAAATGATATAATCTGATCTCTGTTTGCCTTACCCCAGAAGTTTAATAGTGCATTTTACTCGCCATTTCATGCGCTTTGAGATGCCGCCTAGCCCAGTTACGCTATCTGAAATTAGAGCGACATAATTGAACAAATGTGATAGAATTTCGCTGAATTCTTAAATTAACCATAATATAAAATGATCTAATCGGGTCTCTGTTTACCCTACCCTAGAAGTTTAATAGTGTATTTTACCTCGCCATTTCATGCGCTTTGAGATGCCCCTTAGGCCAATACGCTATCTGAAGTAGGAGGCGACATAAATTGAATAAATGTGATAGAATGTCGCTGAATTCTTAAGTTAACCATAATATAAAATGATCTAATCTGACCTCTGTTCGCCTTACCCCAGAAGTTTAATAGTGCATTTTACCTCGCCATTTCATGCGCTTTGAGATGCCGCTTAGCCCAATACGCTATCTGAAATAGGAGCGACGTAAATTGAACAAATGTGATAGAATTTTGCTGGATCCTTGTATTAAACAAAATATAAAATGATCTAATCGGGTCTCTGATTGCCCTATCACAGAACATTAATAGTGCATTTCACTCGCCATTCCACGCGCTTCAAGATGCCGCCTAGTCCAATACGCTATCTGAAATAGGAGCGACGTAAATAGAACAAATGTGAAAGAATTTCGCTGAATTATTAAATTAACCATAATATAAAATGATCTAATCTGATCTCTGTTTGCCTTACCCCAGAAATGTAATAGTGCATTTTACTCGACATTTCATGCTCTTTAAGATGCCGCCTAGTCCAATGCGCTATCTGAAATTGGAGCTACGTAAATTTGAACAAATGTGATAGAATTTCGCTGAATCTTAAATTAACCATAATATAAAATGATCTATTCTGATCTCTGTTCGCCTTACCCCAGAAGTTTAATAGTGCATTTTACTCGCCATTTCATGCGCTTTGAGATGCCGCTTAGCCCAATACGCTATCTGAAATAGGAGCCACGTAAATTGAACAAATGTGATAAAATCACGCTGAATTCATATATTAACCGTAATATAAAATGATCTAATCGGGTCTCTGTTCGCCCTACCCTAGAAGTTTAATAGTGCATCTCGCCATTTCATGCGCTTTGAGATGCCGCTTATCCCAATACGCTATCTGAAGTAGGAGCGACGTAAATTGAACAAATCTGATAGAATTTCGCTGAATTCTTATATAAACCATAATATAAAATGATATAATCGGGTCGCTGTTTGCCCTACCCTAGAAGCTTAATTGTGCATTTTATTCGCGATTTCATGCGCTTTGAGATGCAGCTTAGCCCAATACGCTATCTGAAATATGAGCGACGTAAAGTGAACAAATGTGATAGAATTACGCTGAATTCTTATATTAACCATAATATGAAATGATCTAATCGGGTCTCTGTTTGCCCTACCCTAGAAGTATAATAGTGCATTTTACTCGCCATCTCATGCGCTTTGAGATGCCGCTTAGGCCAATACGCTATCTGAAATAGGAGCGACGTAAATTGAACAAATGTGAAAGAATTTCGCTGAATTATTAAATTAACCATAATATAAAATGATATAATCTGATCTTTGTTTGCCTTACCCCAGAAGTTTAATAGTGCATTTTACTCGCCATTTCATGCGCTTTGAGGTGCCGCCTAGCCCAGTACGCTATCTGAAATTAGAGCGACATAAATTGAACAAATGTGATAGAATTTCGCTGAATTCTTAAATTAACCATAATATAAAATGATCTAATCGGGTCTCTGTTTACCCTACCCTAGAAGTTTAATAGTGTATTTTACTCGCCATTTCATGCGCTTTGAGATGCCCCTTAGGCCAATACGCTATCTGAAGTAGGAGCGACGTAAATTGAATAAATGTGATAGAATGTCGCTGAATTCTTAAGTTAACCATAATATAAAATGATCTAATCTGATCTCTGTTCGCCTTACCCCAGAAGTTTAATAGTGCATTTTACTCGCCATTTCATGCGCTTTGAGATGCCGCTTAGCCCAATACGCTATCTGAAATAGGAGCGACGTAAATTGAACAAATGTGATAGAATTTTGCTGGATTCTTATATTAAACAAAATATAAAATGATCTAATCGGGTCTCTGATTGCCCTATCACAGAACATTAATAGTGCATTTCACTCGCCATTCCACGCGCTTCAAGATGCCGCCTAGTCCAATACGCTATCTGAAATAGGAGCGACGTAAATTGAACAAATGTGAAAGAATTTCGCTGAATTATTAAATTAACCATAATATAAAATGATCTAATCTGATCTCTGTTCGCCTTACCCCAGAAGTTTAATAGTGCATTTTACTCGCCATTTCATGCGCTTTGAGATGCCGCTTAGCCCAATACGCTATCTGAAATAGGAGCCACGTAAATTGAACAAATGTGATAAAATCACGCTGAATTCATATATTAACCGTAATATAAAATGATCTAATCGGGTCTCTGTTCGCCCTACCCTAGAAGTTTAATAGTGCATTTTACTCGCCATTTCATGCGCTTTGAGATGCCGCTTATCCCAATACGCTATCTGAAGTAGGAGCGACGTAAATTGAACAAAATCTGATAGAATTTCGCTGAATTCTTATATAAACCATAATATAAAATGATATAATCGGGTCGCTGTTTGCCCTACCCTAGAAGCTTAATTGTGCATTTTATTCGCCATTTCATGCGCTTTGAGATGCAGCTTAGCCCAATACGCTATCTGAAATATGAGCGACGTAAATTGAACAAATGTGATAGAATTACGCTGAATTCTTATATTAACCATAATATGAAATGATCTAATCGGGTCTCTGTTTGCCCTACCTAGAAGTATAATAGTGCATTTTACTCGCCATCTCATGCGCTTTGAGATGCCACTTAGGCCAATACGCTATCTGAAATAGGAGCGACGTAAATTGAACAAATGTGAAAGAATTTCGCTGAATTATTAAATTAACCATAATATAAAATGATATAATCTGATCTCTGTTTGCCTTACCCCAGAAGTTTAATAGTGCATTTTACTCGCCATTTCATGCGCTTTGAGATGCCGCCTAGCCCAGTACGCTATCTGAAATTAGAGCGACATAAATTGAACAAATGTGATAGAATTTCGCTGAATTCTTAAATTAACCATAATATAAAATGATCTAATCGGGTCTCTGTTTACCCTACCCTAGAAGTTTAATAGTGTATTTTACTCGCCATTTCATGCGCTTTGAGATGCCCCTTAGGCCAATACGCTATCAGAAGTAGGAGCGACATAAATTGAATAAATGTGATAGAATGTCGCTGAATTCTTAAGTTAACCATAATATAAAATGATCTAATCTGATCTCTGTTCGCCTTACCCCAGAAGTTTAATAGTGCATTTTACTCGCCATTTCATGCGCTTTGAGATGCCGCTTAGCCCAATACGCTATCTGAAATAGGAGCGACGTAAATTGAACAAATGTGATAGAATTTTGCTGGATTCTTATATTAAACAAAATATAAAATGATCTAATCGGGTCTCTGATTGCCCTATCACAGAACATTAATAGTGCATTTCACTCGCCATTCCACGCGCTTCAAGATGCCGCCTAGTCCAATACGCTATCTGAAATAGGAGCGACGTAAATTGAACAAATGTGAAAGAATTTCGCTGAATTATTAAATTAACCATAATATAAAATGATCTAATCTGATCTCTGTTTGCCTTACCCCAGAAATGTAATAGTGCATTTTACTCGACATTTCATGCTCTTTAAGATGCCGCCTAGTCCAATGCGCTATCTGAAATTGGAGCTACGTAAATTGAACAAATGTGATAGAATTTCGCTGAATTCTTAAATTAACCATAATATAAAATGATCTATTCTGATCTCTGTTCGCCTTACCCCAGAAGTTTAATAGTGCATTTTACTCGCCATTTCATGCGCTTTGAGATGCCGCTTAGCCCAATACGCTATCTGAAATAGGAGCCACGTAAATTGAACAAATGTGATAAAATCACGCTGAATTCATATATTAACCGTAATATAAAATGATCTAATCGGGTCTCTGTTCGCCCTACCCTAGAAGTTTAATAGTGCACTTTACTCGCCATTTCATGCGCTTTGAGATGCCGCTTATCCCAATACGCTATCTGAAGTAGGAGCGACGTAAATTGAACAAATCTGATAGAATTTCGCTGAATTCTTATATAAACCATAATATAAAATGATATAATCGGGTCGCTGTTTGCCCTACCCTAGAAGCTTAATTGTGCATTTTATTCGCCATTTCATGCGCTTTGAGATGCAGCTTAGCCCAATACGCTATCTGAAATATGAGCGACGTAAAGTGAACAAATGTGATAGAATTACGCTGAATTCTTATATTAACCATAATATGAAATGATCTAATCGGGTCTCTGTTTGCCCTACCCTAGAAGTATAATAGTGCATTTTACTCGCCATCTCATGCGCTTTGAGATGCCGCTTAGGCCAATACGCTATCTGAAATAGGAGCGACGTAAATTGAACAAATGTGAAAGAATTTCGCTGAATTATTAAATTAACCATAATATAAAATGATATAATCTGATCTTTGTTTGCCTTACCCCAGAAGTTTAATAGTGCATTTTACTCGCCATTTCATGCGCTTTGAGGTGCCACCTAGCCCAGTACGCTATCTGAAATTAGAGCGACATAAATTGAACAAATGTGATAGAATTTCGCTGAATTCTTAAATTAACCATAATATAAAATGATCTAATCGGGTCTCTGTTTACCCTACCCTAGAAGTTTAATAGTGTATTTTACTCGCCATTTCATGCGCTTTGAGATGCCCCTTAGGCCAATACGCTATCTGAAGTAGGAGCGACATAAATTGAATAAATGTGATAGAATGTCGCTGAATTCTTAAGTTAACCATAATATAAAATGATCTAATCTGATCTCTGTTCGCCTTACCCCAGAAGTTTAATAGCTCGCCATTTCATGCGCTTTGAGATGCCGCTTAGCCCAATACGCTATCTGAAATAGGAGCGACGTAAATTGAACAAATGTGATAGAATTTTGCTGGATTCTTATATTAAACAAAATATAAAATGATCTAATCGGGTCTCTGATTGCCCTATCACAGAACATTATAGTGCATTTCACTCGCCATTCCACGCGCTTCAAGATGCCGCCTAGTCCCAATACGCTATCTGAAATAGGAGCGACGTAAATTGAACAAATGTGAAAGAATTTCGCTGAATTATTAAATTAACCATAATATAAAATGATCTAATCTGATCTCTGTTCGCCTTACCCCAGAAGTTTAATAGTGCATTTTACTCGCCATTTCATGCGCTTTGAGATGCCGCTTAGCCAATACGCTATCTGAAATAGGAGCCACGTAAATTGAACAAATGTGATAAAATCACGCTGAATTCATATATTAACCGTAATATAAAATGATCTAATCGGGTCTCTGTTCGCCCTACCCTAGAAGTTTTAATAGTGCATTTTACTCGCCATTTCATGCGCTTTGAGATGCCGCTTATCCCAATACGCTATCTGAAGTAGGAGCGACGTAAATTGAACAAATCTGATAGAATTTCGCTGAATTCTTATATAAACCATAATATAAAATGATATAATCGGGTCGCTGTTTGCCCAACCCTAGAAGCTTAATTGTGCATTTATTCGCCATTTCATGCGCTTTGAGATGCAGCTTAGCCCAATACGCTATCTGAAATATGAGCGACGTAAATTGAACAAATGTGATAGAATTACGCTGAATTCTTATATTAACCATAATATGAAATGATCTAATCGGGTCTCTGTTTGCCCTACCCTAGAAGTATAATAGTGCATTTTACTCGCCATCTCATGCGCTTTGAGATGCCACTTAGGCCAATACGCTATCTGAAATAGGAGCGACGTAAATTGAACAAATGTGAAAGAATTTCGCTGAATTATTAAATTAACCATAATATAAAATGATATAATCTGATCTCTGTTTGCCTTACCCCAGAAGTTTAATAGTGCATTTTACTCGCCATTTCATGCGCTTTGAGATGCCGCCTAGCCCAGTACGCTATCTGAATTAGAGCGACATAAATTGAACAAATGTGATAGAATTTCGCTGAATTCTTAAATTAACCATAATATAAAATGATCTAATCGGGTCTCTGTTTACCCTACCCTAGAAGTTTAATAGTGTATTTTACTCGCCATTTCATGCGCTTTGAGATGCCCCTTAGGCCAATACGCTATCTGAAGTAGGAGCGACGTAAATTGAATAAATGTGATAGAATGTCGCTGAATTCTTAAGTTAACCATAATATAAAATGATCTAATCTGATCTCTGTTCGCCTTACCCCAGAAGTTTAATAGTGCATTTTACTCGCCATTTCATGCGCTTTGAGATGCCGCTTAGCCCAATACGCTATCTGAAATAGGAGCGACGTAAATTGAACAAATGTGATAGAATTTTGCTGGATTCTTATATTAAACAAAATATAAAATGATCTAATCGGGTCTCTGATTGCCCTATCACAGAACATTAATAGTGCATTTCACTCGCCATTCCACGCGCTTCAGATGCCGCCTAGTCCAATACGCTATCTGAAATAGGAGCGACGTAAATTGAACAAATGTGAAAGAATTTCGCTGAATTATTAATTAACCATAATATAAAAT
>CAKAJE020001588.1:173277-324908 GCA_916610135.2 Macropis europaea
TTGGGCTAAGCGGCATCTCAAAGCGCATGAAATGGCGAGTAAAGTGCACTATTAAACTTCTAGGGTAAGGCAAACAGAGACCTGATTAGATCATTTTATATACGGTTAATTTAAGAATTCAGCGAGATTCTATCACATTCGTTCAATTTACGTCGCTCCTACTTCAGATAGCGTATTGGGCTAAGCGGCATCCCAAAGCGCATGAAATGGCGAGTAAAATGCACTATCGAACTTCTAGGGTAAGGCAAACAGAGACCCGATGAGATCATTTTATATTACGGTTAATATAAGAATGCAGCGTAATTCTATCATATTTGTTCAATTTACGTCGCTCCCATTTCAGATAGCGTATTGGGCTAAGCGGCATCTCAAAGCGCATGAAATGGCGAGTAAAATGTACTATTAAACTTCTAGCGTAGCGCAAACAGAGACCCGATTAGATCATTTTATATTATGGTTAATTTAAGAATTCAGCGAAATTCTATCACATTTGTTCAATTTACGTCGCTCCTATTTCAGATAGCGTCTTGGGCTAAGCGGCATCTCAAAGCGCATGAAATGGCGAATAGAATGCACTATTCAACTTCTAGGGTAGGGCGAACAGAGGCACGATTATATAATTTTACATTATGGTTAATATAAGAATTCAGTGAAATCCTATCACATTTGTTCAATTTACGTCGCTCCTATTTCATATAGCGTATTGGGCTAAGCGGCATCTCAAACCGCGTGAAGTGGCGAGTAAATTGCAATATTAAACTTCTAGGGTAGGGCAAACGGAGACCCGATTAGATCATTTTATATTTTGATTAATTTAAGAATTCAGCGAAATTCTATCACATTTGTTCAATTTACGTCGCTCCTATTTCAGATAGCGTATTGGGCTAAGCGGCTTCTCAAAGCGCATGAAATGGCGAGTAAATTGCACTATTAATCTTCTAGGGTAAGGCAAACAGAGACCCGATTACATCATTTTATATTTTGTTTAATATAAGAATTCAGCGAAATTCTATCACATTTGTTCAACTTACGCCGCTCCTATTTCAGATAGCGTATTGGGCTAAGCGGCATCTCAAAGCGCATGCAATCGCGAGTAAAATGCACTATTAAACTTCTAGGGCAGGGCAACCAGAGACCCGATTAGATCATTTCATATTATGGTTAATTTAAGAATTCAGCGAAATTCTATCACAGTCGTTCAACTTACGTCACTTCTATTTCAGATAGCGTATTGGTCTAAGCGGCACCGCAAAGCGCATGGAATGGCGTGTAAAATGCACTATCAAACTTCTAGGGTAAGGCAAACAGAGACCCGATTAGATCATTTTATATTACGGTTAATATAAGAATGCAGCGTAATTCTATCACATTTGTTCAATTTACGTCGCTACTATTTCAGATAGCGCATTGGGCTAAGCGGCTTCTCAAAACGCATGAAATGGCGAGTAAATTGCACTATTAAACTTCTAGGGTAGGGCGAACAGAGACCCGATTAGATCATTTTGTATTATGGTTAATTTAAGAATTCTGCGAAATTCTATCACATTTGTTCAATTTACGTCGCTCCTATTTCAGAAAGCGTATTGGGCTAATTGGCATCTCAAAGCGCATGAAATGGTGAGTAAAATGAACTGTTAAACTTCTAGGGTAGGGCAAACAGAGAACCGATTAGATCATTTTATATTATGGTTAATTTAAGAATTCAGCGAAATTCTATCACATTTGTTCAACTTACGTCGCTCCTATTTCAGATAGCGTATTGGGCTAAGCGGCATCTCAAAGCGCATGAAATGGCGAGTAAAATGCACTATTAAACTTCTAGGGTAGGGCGAACAGAGAGCCGATTAGATCATTTTCATTATGGATAATATAAGAGTTCAGCGAAGTTCTATCACATTTGTTCAATTTACACCGCTCCTATTTCAGATAGCGTATTGGGCTAAGCGGCATCTCCAACCGCATGAAATGGCGAGTAAATTGAACTATTAAACTTCTAGGGTACGGCAAACAGAGACCAGATTAGATCATTTTATATTACGGTTAACATAAGAATTCAGCGTAATTCTATCACATTCGTTCAATTGACGTCGCTCCTATTTCAGATAGCCTACTGGGCTAGGCGGCATGCTAAAGCGCGTGGAATGTCAAGGGAAATGCAACATTAAACTTCTAGGCTGGGGCGAACAGAGACCCGGTTAGATCATTTTATATTACGGTTAATATAAGAATTCAGCGTAATTCTATCACATTTCTACAATTTACGTCGCTCCTATTTTAGATAGCGTATTGGGTTCAGCGGCTTCTCAAAGCGCATGAAATGGCGAGTAAATTGCACTATTAAACTTCTAGGGTAGGGCAAACAGAGACCCGATTAGATCATTTTATATTATGGTTAATTTAAGAATTCAGCGAAATTCTATCACATTTGTTCAATTGATGTCGCTCCTATTTCAGATAGCGTATTGGGGTAAGCGGCCTCTCAAAGCGCATGAAATCGCGAGTAAAATGCACTATTAAACTTCTAGGGTAGGGCAAACAGAGACCCGATTAGATCATTTTATATTATGGTTAATTTAAGAATTCAGCGAAATTCTATCACATTTGTTCAATTTACGCCGCTCCTATTTCAGACAGCGTATTGGGCCAAGCGGCATCTCAAAGCGCATGAAATGGCGAGTAAATTGCACTATTAAACTTCTAGGGTAGGGCAAACAGAGACCCGATTAGATCATTTTATATTATGGTTAATTTAAGAATTCAGCGATATTCTATCACATTTGTTCAATTTACGTCGCTCCCATTTCAGATAGCGTATTGCGCTAAGCGGCATCGCAAAGCGCATGGAATGGCGAGTAAAATGCACTATTAACCTTCTAGGGTAAGGCAAACAGAGACCAGATTCGATCATTTTATATTACGGTTAACATAAGAATTCAGCGTAATTCTATCACATTTGTTCAATTGACGTCGCTCCTATTTCAGATAGCCTACTGGGCTAGGCGGCATGCTAAAGCGCGTGGAATGTCAAGGGAAATGCAACATTAAACTTCTAGGCTGGGGCGAACAGAGACCCGATTAGATCATTTTATATTACGGTTAATATAAGAATTCAGCGTAATTCTATCACATTTTTACAATTTACGTCGCTCCTATTTTAGATAGCGTATTGGGTTCAGCGGCTTCTCAAAGCGCATGAAATGGCGAGTAAATTTCACTATTAAACTTCTAGGGTAGGGCAAACAGAGACCCGATTAGATCATTTTATATTATGGTTAATTTAAGAATTCAGCGAAATTCTATCACATTTATTCAATTTACGTCGCTCCTATTTCAAATAGCGTATTGGGCTAAGCGGCATCTCAAAGCGCATGAAATGGCGAGTAAATTGCACTATTAAACTTCTAGGGTAGGGCAAACAGAGACCCGATTAGATCATTTTATATTATGGTTAATTTAAGAATTCAGCGATATTCTATCACATTTGTTCAATTTACGTCGCTCCCATTTCAGATAGCGTATTGGGCTAAGCGGCATCGCAAAGCGCATGGAATGGCGAGTAAAATGCACTATTAACCTTCTAGGGTAAGGCAAACAGAGACCAGATTCGATCATTTTATATTACGGTTAACATAAGAATTCAGCGTAATTCTATCACATTTGTTCAATTGACGTCGCTCCTATTTCAGATAGCCTACTGGGCTAGGCGGCATGCTAAAGCGCGTGGAATGTCAAGGGAAATGCAACATTAAACTTCTAGGCTGGGGCGAACAGAGACCCCATTAGATCATTTTATATTACGGTTAATTTAAGAATTCAGCGAAATTCTATCACATTTGTTCAATTTACGTCGCTCCTATTTCAGATAGCGTATTGGGCTAAGCGGCATCTCAAAGCGCATGCAATCGCGAGTAAAATGCACTATTAAACTTCTAGGGCAGGGCAACCAGAGACCCGATTAGATCATTTCATATTATGGTTAATTTAACAATTCAGCGCAATTCTATCACAGTCGTTCAACTTACGTCTCTTCTATTTCAGATAGCGTATTGGTCTAAGCGGCACCGCAAAGCGCATGGAATGGCGTGTAAAATGCACTATCAAACTTCTAGGGTAAGGCAAACAGAGACCCGATTAGATCATTTTATATTACGGTTAATATAAGAATTCAGCGTAATTCTATCACACTTGTTCAATTTACGTCGCTACTATTTCAGATAGCGTATTGGGCTAAGCGGCTTCTCAAAACGCATGAAATGGCGAGTAAATTGCACTATTAAACTTCTAGGGTAGGGCAAACAGAGACCCGATTAGATCATTTTATATTGTGGTTAATTTAAGAATTCAGCGAAATTCTATCACATTTGTTCAATTTACGTCGCTCCTATTTCAGAAAGCGTATTGGGCTAAGCGGCATCTCAAAGCGCATGAAATGGTGAGTAAAATTCTCTATCATACTTCTAGGGTAGGGCGAACAGAGAGCCGATTAGATCATTTTACATTACGGTTAATATAAGAATTCAGCGACATTCTATCACATTTGTTCAATTTACGTCGCTCCTATTTCAGATAGCGTATTGGGCTAAGCGGCATCTCCAACCGCATGAAATGGCGAGTAAATTGCACTATTAAACTTCTAGGGTACGGCAAACAGAGACCCGATTAAATCATTTTATATTACGGTTAATTTAAGAATTCCGCGAAATTCTATCACATTCGTTCAATTTACGTCGCTCCTATTTCAGCTAGCGTATTGGGCTAAGCGGCCTCTCAAAGCGCATGAAATGGCGAGTAAAATGCACTATTAAACTTCTAGGGTAGGGCAAACAGAGACCCGATTAGATCATTTTATATTATGGTTAATTTAAGAATTCAGCGAAATTCTATCACATTTGTTCAACTTACGTCGCTCCTATTTCAGATAGCGTATAGGGCTAAGCGGCATCTCAAAGCGCATGAAATGGCGAGTAAAATGCACTATTAAAGTTCTAGGGTCGGGCGAACAGAGAGCCGATTAGATCATTTTACATTATGGATAATATAAGAATTCAGCGAAGTTCTATCACATTTGTTCAATTTACACCGCTCCTATTTCAGATAGCGTATTGGGCTAAGCGGCATCTCCAACCGCATGAAATGGCGAGTAAATTGAACTATTAAACTTCTAGGGTACGGCAAACAGAGACCAGATTAGATCATTTTATATTACGGTTAACATAAGAATTCAGCGTAATTCTATCACATTTGTTCAATTGACGTCGCTCCTATGTCAGATAGCCTACTGGGCTAGGCGGCATGCTAAAGCGCGTGGAATGTCAAGGGAAATGCAACATTAAACTTCTAGGCTGGGGCGAACAGAGACCCGATTAGATCATTTTATATTACGGTTAATATAAGAATTCAGCGTAATTCTATCACATTTCTACAATTTACGTCGCTCCTCTTTTAGATAGCGTATTGGGTTCAGCGGCTTCTCAAAGCGCATGAAATGGCGAGTAAATTGCACTATTAAACTTCTAGGGTAGGGCAAACAGAGACCCGATTAGATCATTTTATATTATGGTTAATTTAAGAATTCAGCGAAATTCTATCACATTTATTCAATTTACGTCGCTCCTATTACAGATAGCGTATTGGGCTAAGCGAACTCTCAAAGCGCATGAAATGGCGAGTAAAATGCACTATTAAACTTCTAGGGTAGGGCAAACAGAGACCCGATTCGATCATTTTATATTATGGTTAATTTAAGAATTCAGCGGAATTCTATCACATTTGTTCAATTGATGTCGCTCCTATTTCAGATCGCCTACTGGGTTGGGCGGCATCGTAAAGCGTGTGGAATGTCGAGTGAAATGCAGTATTAAACTTCTAGGGTGGGGTGAACAGAGACCCGATTATATAATTTTACATTATGGTTAATATAAGAATTCAGCGAAATTCTATCACATTTGTTCAATTTACGTCGCTCCTAGTTCAGATAGCGTCTTGGGCTAAGCGGCATCTCAAAGCGCATGAAAGGGCGAGTAAAATGCACTATTAAACTTCTAGGGCAGGGCAACCAGAGACCCGATTAGATCATTTCATATTATGGTTAATTTAAGAATTCAGCGAAATTCTATCACAGTCGTTCAACTTACGTCACTTCTATTTCAGATAGCGTATTGGTCTAAGCGGCACCGCAAAGCGCATGGAATGGCGTGTAAAATGCACTATCAAACTTCTAGGGTAAGGCAAACAGAGACCCGATTAGATCATTTTATATTACGGTTAATATAAGAATGCAGCGTAATTCTATCACATTTGTTCAATTTACGTCGCTACTATTTCAGATAGCGTATTGGGTTCAGCGGCTTCTCAAAGCGCATGAAATGGCGAGTAAATTGCACTATTAAACTTCTAGGGTAGGGCAAACAGAGACCCGATTAGATCATTTTATATTATGGTTAATTTAAGAATTCAGCGACATTCTATCACATTTGTTCAATTTACGTCGCTCCTATTTCAGAAAGCGTATTGGGCTAAGCGGCATCTCAAAGCGCATGAAATGGTGAGTAAAATTCTCTATCATACTTCTAGGGTAGGGCGAACAGAGAGCCGATTAGATCATTTTACATTACGGTTAATATAAGAATTCAGCGACATTCTATCACATTTGTTCAATTTACGTCGCTCCTATTTCAGATAGCGTATTGGGCTAAGCGGCATCTCCAACCGCATGAAATGGCGAGTAAATTGCACTATTTAACTTCTAGGGTACGGCAAACAGAGACCCGATTATATCATTTTATATTACGGTTAATTTAAGAATTCCGCGAAATTCTATCACATTCGTTCAATTTACGTCGCTCCTATTTCAGCTAGCGTATTGGGCTAAGCGGCCTCTCAAAGCGCATGAAATGGCGAGTAAAATGCACTATTAAACTTCTAGGGTAGGGCAAACAGAGACCCGATTAGATCATTTTATATTATGGTTAATTTCAGAATTCAGCGAAATTCTATCACATTTGTTCAACTTACGTCGCTCCTATTTCAGATAGCGTATTGGGCTAAGCGGCATCTCAAAACGCATGAAATGGCGAGTAAAATGCACTATTAAAGTTCTAGGGTAGGGCGAACAGAGAGCCGATTAGATCATTTTACATTATGGATAATATAAGAGTTCAGCGAAGTTCTATCACATTTGTTCAATTTACACCGCTCCTATTTCAGATAGCGTATTGGGCTAAGCGGCATCTCCAACCGCATGAAATGGCGAGTAAATTGAACTATTAAACTTCTAGGGTACGGCAAACAGAGACCAGATTAGATCATTTTATATTACGGTTAACATAAGAATTCAGCGTAATTCTATCACATTTGTTCAATTGACGTCGCTCCTATTTCAGATAGCCTACTGGGCTAGGCGGCATGCTAAAGCGCGTGGAATGTCAAGGGAAATGCAACATTAAACTTCTAGGCTGGGGCGAACAGAGACCCGATTAGATCATTTTATATTACGGTTAATATAAGAATTCAGCGTAATTCTATCACATTTCTACAATTTACGTCGCTCCTATTTTAGATAGCGTATTGGGTTCAGCGGCTTCTCAATGCGCATGAAATGGCGAGTAAATTGCACTATTAAACTTCTAGGGTAGGGCAAACAGAGACCCGATTAGATCATTTTATATTATGGTTAATTTAAGAATTCAGCGAAATTCTATCACATTTATTCAATTTACGTCGCTCCTATTTCAGATAGCGTATTGGGCTAAGCGACCTCTCAAAGCGCATGAAATGGCGAGTAAAATGCACTATTAAACTTCTAGGGTAGGGCAAACAGAGACCCGATTAGATCATTTTATATTATGGTTAATTTAAGAATTCAGCGGAATTCTATCACATTTGTTCAATTGATGTCGCTCCTATTTCAGATCGCCTACTGGGTTGGGCGGCATCGTAAAGCGTGTGGAATGTCGAGTGAAATGCAGTATTAAACTTCTAGGGTGGGGTGAACAGAGACCCGATTATATAATTTTACATTATGGTTAATATAAGAATTCAGCGAAATTCTATCACATTTGTTCAATTTACGTCGCTCCTAGTTCAGATAGCGTCTTGGGCTAAGCGGCATCTCAAAGCGCATGAAATGGCGAGTAAAATGCACTATTAAACTTCTAGGGTAGGGCGAACAGAGAGCCGATTAGATCATTTTACATTATGGATAATATAAGAGTTCAGCGAAATTCTATCACATTTGTTCAATTTACGTCGCTCCTATTTCAGATAGCGTATTGGGCTAAGCGGCTTCTCAAAGCGCATGAAATGGCGAGTAAATTGCACTATTAATCTTCTAGGGTAGGGCAAACAGAGACCCGATTAGATCATTTTTTATTATGGTTAATTTAAGGATTCAGCGAAATTCTATCACATTTGTTCAATTGATGTCGCTCCTATTTCAGATCGCCTACTGGGTTGGGCTGCATCCTAAAGCGTGTGGAATGTCGAGTGAAATGCAGTATTAAACTTCTAGGGTGGGGTGAACAGAGACCCGATTATATAATTTTACATTATGGTTAATATAAGAATTCAGCGAAATTCTATCACATTTGTTCAATTTACGTCGCTCCTAGTTCAGATAGCGTCTTGGGCTAAGCGGCATCTCAAAGCGCATGAAATCGCGAGTAAAATGCACTATCGAACTTCTAGGGTAAGGCAAACAGAGACCCGATGAGATCATTCTATATTACGGTTAATATAAGAATGCAGCGTAATTCTATCATATTTGTTCAATTTATGTCGCTTCCATTTCAGATAGCGTATTGGGCTAAGCGGCATCTCAAATCGCATGAAATGGCGAGTAAAATGCACTATTAAACTTCTAGCGTAGGGCAAACAGAGACCCGATGAGATCATTTTATATTACGGTTAATATAAGAATGCAGCGAGATTCTATCACATTTGTTCAATTTACGTCGCTCCTATTTCAGATAGCGTCTTGGGCTAAGCGGCATCTCAAAGCGCATGAAATGGCGAGTAAAATGAACTGTTAAACTTCTATTGTACGGCAAACAGAGACCCGATTATATCATTTTATATTACGGTTAATTTAAGAATTCCGCGAAATTCTATCACATTTGTTCAATTGATGTCGCTCCTATTTCAGATCGCCTACTGAGTTGGGCGGCATCCTAAAGCGTGTGGAATGTCGAGTGAAATGCAGTATTAAACTTCTAGGGTGGGGCGAACAGAGACCCGATTATATAATTTTACATTATGGTTAATATAAGAATTCAGCGAAACTCTATCACATTTGTTCAATTTACGTCGCTCCTATTTCAGATAGCGTCTTGGGCTAAGCGCCATCTCAAAGCGCATGAAATGGCGAGTAAAATGCACTATCGAACTTCTAGGGTAAGGCAAACAGAGACCCGATGAGATCATTTTATATTACGGTTAATATAAGAATGCAGCGTAATTCTATCATATTTGTTCAATTTACGTCGCTCCCATTTCAGATAGCGTATTGGGCTAAGCGGCATCTCAAAGCGCATGAAATGGCGAGTAAAATGCACTATTAAACTTCTAGCGTAGGGCAAACAGAGACCCGAATAGATCATTTTATATTATGGTTAATTTAAGAATTCAGCGAAATTCTATCACATTTGTTAAATTTACGTCGCTCCTATTTCAGATAGCGTCTTGGGCTAAGCGGCATCTCAAAGCGCATGAAATGGCGAGTAAAATGCACTATTAAACTTCTAGCGTAGGGCAAACAGAGACCCGATTAGATCATTTTAAATTACGGTTTATATAAGGATACGGCGTAATTCTATCACATTTGTTCAATTTACGTCGCTCCTATTTCAGATAGCGTATTCAGCTAAGCGGCATCTCAAAGCGCATGAAATGGCGAGTAAAATGCACTATTAAGCTTCTAGGGTAGGGCGAACAGAGAGCCGATTAGATCATTTTACATTATGGATAATATAAGAATTCAGCGTAATTCTATCACATTTGTTCAATTGATGTCGCTCCTATTTCAGATCGCCTACTGGGTTGGGCGGCATACTAAAGCGTGTGGAATGTCGAGTGAAATGCAGTATTAAACTTCTAGAGTGGGGCGAACAGAGACCCGGTTATATAATTTTACATTATGGTTAATATAAGAATTCAGCGAAATTCTATCACATTTGTTCAATTTACGTCGCTCCTATTTCAGATAGCGTCTTGGGCTAAGCGGCATCTCAAAGCGCATGAAATGGCGAGTAAAATGAACTATTAAACTTCTAGGGTCGGGCAAACAGAGACCCGATTAGATCATTTTATATTATGGTTAGTTTAAGAATTCAGCGAAATTCTGTCACATTTGTTCAATTTACGTCGCTCCTATTTCAGATAGCGTCTTGGGCTAAGCGGCATCTCAAAGCGCATGAAATGGCGAGTAAAATGAACTGTTAAACTTCTAGGGTAGGGCAAACAGAGACCCGATTAGATTATTTTATATTATGGTTAATTTAAGAATTCAGCGAAATTCTATCACATTTGTTCAACTTACGTCGCTCCTATTTCAGATAGCGTATTGGGCTAAGCGGAATCTCAAAGCGCATGAAATGGCGAGTAAAATGCACTATCAAACTTCTAGGGTAAGGCCAACAGAGACCCGATGATATCATTTTATATTACGGTTAATATAAGAATTCAGCGTAGATCTATCACATTTGTTCAATTTACGTCGCTCCCATTTCAGATAGCGTATTGGTCTAAGCGGCATCTCAAAGCGCATGAAATGGCGAGTAAAATGCACTATTAAACTTCTAGGGTAGTGCAAACCGAGACCCGATTAGATCATTTTATATTATGGTTAATTTAAGAATTCAGATTAATTCTATCACATTTGTTCAATTTACGTCGCTCCTATTTCAGATAGCGTATTGGTCTGAGCGGCATCTCAAAGCGCATGAACTGGCGAGTAAACTGCACTATTAAACTTCTAGGGTAGGGCGAACAGAGAGCCGATTAGATCATTTTACATTATGGATAATATAAGAATTCTGCGAAATTCTATCACATTTGTTCAATTTACGCCGCTCCTATTTCAGATAGCGTATTGGTCTAAGCGGCATCTCAAAGCGCATGCAATGGCGAGTAAAATGCACTATCGAACTTCTAGCGTAGGGCAAACAGAGACCCGATTAGATCATTTTATATTACGGTTAATTTAAGAATTCAGCGAAATTCTATCACATTTGTTCAATTTACGTCGCTCCTATTTCAGATAGCGTATTGGGCTAAGCGGCATCTCAAAGCGCATGAAATGGCGTGTAAAATGCACTATTATACTTCTAGGGTAGGGCAAACAGAGACCCGATTAGATCATTTCATATTATGGTTAATATAAGAATTCAGCGTAATTCTATCACATTTGTTCAATTTACGTGGCTCCAATTTCAGAAAGCGTATTGGGCTAAGCGGCATCTCAAAGCGCATAAAATGACGATTGAAATGCACTATTAAACTCCTAGGGTAAGGAAAACAGAGACCCGATTAGATCATTTCATATTTTGGTTAATATAAGAATTCAGCGAAATTCTATCGCATTTGTTCAATTTACGTCGCTCCTATTTCAGATAGCGTATTGGTCTAGGAGGCATCTCAAAGCGCATGAAATGGCGAGTGAAATGCACTATTAAACTTCTAGGGTAAGGCAAACAGAGCCCCGATTAGATCATTTTATATTACGGTTAATATAAGAATTCAGCGTAATTCTATCACATTTCTACAATTTACGTCGCTCCTATTTTAGATAGCGTATTGGGTTGAGCGGTTTTTCAAAGCGCATGAAATGGCGAGTAAATTGCACTATTAAACTTCTAGGGTAGTGCAAACAGAGACCCGATTAGATCATTTTATATTATGGTTAATTTAAGAATTCAGCGAAATTCTACCACATTTGTTCAATTTACGTCGCTCCTTTTTCAGATAGCGTATTGGGCTAAGCGGCATCTCAAAGCGCATGAAATGGCGAGTAAAATGCACTATTAAACTTCGAGGGTACGGCAAACAGAGACCCGATTAGATCATTTTAAATTACGGTTAATATAAGGATACGGCGTAATTCTATCACATTTGTCCAATTTACGTCGCTCCTATTTCAGATAGCGTATTCGGCTAAGCGGCATCTCAAAGCGCATGAAATGGCGTGTAAAATGCATTATTATACTTCTAGGGTAGGGCAAACAGAGTCCCGATTAGATCATTTTATATTATGATTAATTTAAAAATTCAGCTAAATTCTATCACATTCGTTCAATTTACGTCGCTCCTATTTCAGATAGCGTATTGGGCTATGCGGCATCTCAAAGCGCATGAACTGGCGAGTAAAATACACTATCGAACTTCTAGGGTAAGGCAAACAGAGACCCGATGAGATCACTTTATATTACGGTTAACATAAGAATGCAGCGAGATTCTATCACATTCGTTCAATTTACGTCGCTTCTATTTCAGATAGCGTATTGCGCTAAGCGGCATCTCAAAGCGCATGAAATGGCGAGAAAAATGCACTATAAAACTTGTAGGGAAGGCAAACAGAGATCCGACTAGATCATTTTATATAACGGTTAATATAAGAATGCTGCGTAATTCTATCACATTTGTTCAATTTACGTCGCTCCAATCTCAGATAGCGTAGTGGGCTAAGCGGCATCTCAAAGCACATGAAATGGCGAGTAAAATGCACTATTAAACTACTAGGGTAGGGCAACCAGAGAGCCGATTAGATCATTTTACATTATGGTTAATATAAGAATTCAGCGTAATTCTATCACATTTGTTCAATTGACGTCGCTCCTATTTCAGATCGCCTACTGGGCTAGGCGGCATCCTAAAGCGTGTGGAATGTCGAGTGAAATGCAGTATCAAACTTCTAGGGTGGGGCGAACAGAGACACGATTATATAATTTTACATTATGGTTAATATGAGGAATTCAGTGAAATTCTATCACATTTGTTCAATATACATCGCTCCTATTTCATATAGCGTATTGGGCTAAGCGGCATCTCAAAGCGCATGAAATGGCGAGTAAAATGCACTATTAAACTTCTGGGGTAAGGCAAACAGAGACCAGATTAGATCATTTTATATTACGGTTAACATAAGAATTCAGCGTAATTCTATCACATTTGTTCAATTGATGTCGCTCCTATTTCAGATCGCCTAGTGGGTTGGGCGGAATCCTAAAGCGTGTGGAATGTCGAGTGAAATGCAGTATTAAACTTCTAGAGTGGGGCGAACAGAGACCCGGTTATATAATTTTACATTATGGTTAATATAAGAATTCAGCGAAATTCTATCACATTTGTTCAATTTACGTCGCTCCTATTTCAGATAGCGTCTTGGGCTAAGCGGCATCTCAAAGCGCATGAAATGGCGAGTAAAATGAACTATTAAACTTCTAGGGTCGGGCAAACAGAGACCCGATTAGATCATTTTATATTATGGTTAGTTTAAGAAATCAGCGAAATTCTATCACATTTGTTCAATTTACGTCGCTCCTATTTCAGATAGCGTCTTGGGCTAAGCGGCATCTCAAAGCGCATGAAATGGCGAGTAAAATGAACTGTTAAACTTCTAGGGTAGGGCAAACAGAGACCCGATTAGATTATTTTATATTATGGTTAATTTAAGAATTCAGCGAAATTCTATCACATTTGTTCAACTTACGTCGCTCCTATTTCAGATAGCGTATTGGGCTAAGCGGAATCTCAAAGCGCATGAAATGGCGAGTAAAATTCACTATCAAACTTCTAGGGTAAGGCCAACAGAGACCCGATGATATCATTTTATATTACGGTTAATATAAGAATTCAGCGTAGATCTATCACATTTGCTGAATTTATGTGGCTCCTATTTCAGATAGCGTATTGGTCTAAGCGGCATCTCAAAGCGCATGAAATGGCGAGTAAAATGCACTATTAAACTTCTAGGGTAGTGCAAACCGAGACCCGATTAGATCATTTTATATTATGGTTAATTTAAGAATTCAGCTTAATTCTATCACATTTGTTCAATTTATGTCGCTCTAATTTCAGATAGCGTATTGGTCTAGGAGGCATCTCAAAGCGCATGAAATGGCGAGTGAAATGCACTATTAAACTTCTAGGGTAAGGCAAACAGAGCCCCGATTAGATCATTTTATATTACGGTTAATATAAGAATTCAGCGTAATTCTATCACATTTCTACAATTTACGTCGCTCCTATTTTAGATAGCGTATTGGGTTGAGCGGCTTTTCAAAGCGCATGAAATGGCGAGTAAATTGCACTATTAAACTTCTAGGGTAGTGCAAACAGAGACCCGATTAGATCATTTTATATTATGGTTAATTTAAGAATTCAGCGAAATTCTACCACATTTGTTCAATTTACGTCGCTCCTTTTTCAGATAGCGTATTGGGCTAAGCGGCATCTCAAAGCGCATGAAATGGCGAGTAAAATGCACTATTAAACTTCGAGGGTACGGCAAACAGAGACCCGATTAGATCATTTTAAATTACGGTTAATATAAGGATACGGCGTAATTCTATCACATTTGTCCAATTTACGTCGCTCCTATTTCAGATAGCGTATTCGGCTAAGCGGCATCTCAAAGCGCATGAAATGGCGTGTAAAATGCATTATTATACTTCTAGGGTAGGGCAAACAGAGTCCCGATTAGATCATTTTATATTATGATTAATTTAAAAATTCAGCTAAATTCTATCACATTCGTTCAATTTACGTCGCTCCTATTTCAGATAGCGTATTGGGCTATGCGGCATCTCAAAGCGCATGAACTGGCGAGTAAAATACACTATCGAACTTCTAGGGTAAGGCAAACAGAGACCCGATGAGATCACTTTATATTACGGTTAACATAAGAATGCAGCGAGATTCTATCACATTCGTTCAATTTACGTCGCTTCTATTTCAGATAGCGTATTGCGCTAAGCGGCATCTCAAAGCGCATGAAATGGCGAGAAAAATGCACTATTAAACTTCTAGGGAAGGCAAACAGAGACCCGACTAGATCATTTTATATAACGGTTAATATAAGAATGCTGCGTAATTCTATCACATTTGTTCAATTGACGTCGCTCCTATTTCAGATCGCCTACTGGGCTAGGCGGCATCCTAAAGCGTGTGGAATGTCGAGTGAAATGCAGTATTAAACTTCTAGGGTGGGGCGAACAGAGACACGATTATATAATTTTACATTATGGTTAATATGAGGAATTCAGTGAAATTCTATCACATTTGTTCAATATACATCGCTCCTATTTCATATAGCGTATTGGGCTAAGCGGCATCTCAAAGCGCATGAAATGGCGAGTAAAATGCACTATTAAACTTCTGGGGTAAGGCAAACAGAGACCAGATTAGATCATTTTATATTACGGTTAACATAAGAATTCAGCGTAATTCTATCACATTTGTTCAATTGATGTCGCTCCTATTTCAGATCGCCTAGTGGGTTGGGCGGAATCCTAAAGCGTGTGGAATGTCGAGTGAAATGCAGTATTAAACTTCTAGAGTGGGGCGAACAGAGACCCGGTTATATAATTTTACATTATGGTTAATATAAGAATTCAGCGAAATTCTATCACATTTGTTCAATTTACGTCGCTCCTATTTCAGATAGCGTCTTGGGCTAAGCGGCATCTCAAAGCGCATGAAATGGCGAGTAAAATGAACTATTAAACTTCTAGGGTCGGGCAAACAGAGACCCGATTAGATCATTTTATATTATGGTTAGTTTAAGAAATCAGCGAAATTCTATCACATTTGTTCAATTTACGTCGCTCCTATTTCAGATAGCGTCTTGGGCTAAGCGGCATCTCAAAGCGCATGAAATGGCGAGTAAAATGAACTGTTAAACTTCTAGGGTAGGGCAAACAGAGACCCGATTAGATTATTTTATATTATGGTTAATTTAAGAATTCAGCGAAATTCTATCACATTTGTTCAACTTACGTCGCTCCTATTTCAGATAGCGTATTGGGCTAAGCGGAATCTCAAAGCGCATGAAATGGCGAGTAAAATTCACTATCAAACTTCTAGGGTAAGGCCAACAGAGACCCGATGATATCATTTTATATTACGGTTAATATAAGAATTCAGCGTAGATCTATCACATTTGCTGAATTTATGTGGCTCCTATTTCAGATAGCGTATTGGTCTAAGCGGCATCTCAAAGCGCATGAAATGGCGAGTAAAATGCACTATTAAACTTCTAGGGTAGTGCAAACCGAGACCCGATTAGATCATTTTATATTATGGTTAATTTAAGAATTCAGCTTAATTCTATCACATTTGTTCAATTTATGTCGCTCTAATTTCAGATAGCGTACTGGGCTAGGCGGCATCTCAAAGCGCATGAAATGGCGAGTAAAATGCACTATTAAACTTCTGGGGTAAGGCAAACAGAGATCAGATTATATCATTTTATATTATGGTTAATTTAAGAATTCAGCGACATTCTATCACATTTGTTCAATTTACGTCGCTCCTATTTCAGATAGCGTATTGGCCTAAGCGGCATCTCAAAGCGCATGAGATGGCGAGTAAAATGCACTATTATACTTCTAGGGTAGGGCAAACAGAGACCCGATTAGATCATTTCATATTATGGTTAATATAAGAATTCAGCGTAATTCTATCACATTTGTTCAATTTACGTGGCTCCAATTTCAGAAAGCGTATTGGGCTAAGCGGCATCTCAAAGCGCATAAAATGACGATTGAAATGCACTATTAAACTCCTAGGGTAAGGAAAACAGAGACCCGATTAGATCATTTCATATTTTGGTTAATATAAGAATTCAGCGAAATTCTATCGCATTTGTTCAATTTACGTCGCTCCTATTTCAGATAGCGTATTGGTCTAGGAGGCATCTCAAAGCGCATGAAATGGCGAGTGAAATGCACTATTAAACTTCTAGGGTAAGGCAAACAGAGCCCCGATTAGATCATTTTATATTACGGTTAATATAAGAATTCAGCGTAATTCTATCACATTTCTACAATTTACGTCGCTCCTATTTTAGATAGCGTATTGGGTTGAGCGGCTTTTCAAAGCGCATGAAATGGCGAGTAAATTGCACTATTAAACTTCTAGGGTAGGGCAAACAGAGACCCGATTAGATCATTTTATATTATGGTTAATTTAAGAATTCAGCGAAATTCTACCACATTTGTTCAATTTACGTCGCTCCTTTTTCAGATAGCGTATTGGGCTAAGCGGCATCTCAAAGCGCATGAAATGGCGAGTAAAATGCACTATTAAACTTCGAGGGTACGGCAAACAGAGACCCGATTAGATCATTTTAAATTACGGTTAATATAAGGATACGGCGTAATTCTATCACATTTGTCCAATTTACGTCGCTCCTATTTCAGATAGCGTATTCGGCTAAGCGGCATCTCAAAGCGCATGAAATGGCGTGTAAAATGCATTATTATACTTCTAGGGTAGGGCAAACAGAGTCCCGATTAGATCATTTTATATTATGATTAATTTAAAAATTCAGCTAAATTCTATCACATTCGTTCAATTTACGTCGCTCCTATTTCAGATAGCGTATTGGGCTATGCGGCATCTCAAAGCGCATGAACTGGCGAGTAAAATACACTATCGAACTTCTAGGGTAAGGCAAACAGAGACCCGATGAGATCACTTTATATTACGGTTAACATAAGAATGCAGCGAGATTCTATCACATTCGTTCAATTTACGTCGCTTCTATTTCAGATAGCGTATTGGGCTAAGCGGCATCTCAAAGCGCATGAAATGGCGAGAAAAATGCACTATTAAACTTCTAGGGAAGGCAAACAGAGACCCGACTAGATCATTTTATATAACGGTTAATATAAGAATGCTGCGTAATTCTATCACATTTGTTCAATTGACGTCGCTCCTATTTCAGATCGCCTACTGGGCTAGGCGGCATCCTAAAGCGTGTGGAATGTCGAGTGAAATGCAGTATTAAACTTCTAGGGTGGGGCGAACAGAGACACGATTATATAATTTTACATTATGGTTAATATGAGGAATTCAGTGAAATTCTATCACATTTGTTCAATATACATCGCTCCTATTTCATATAGCGTATTGGGCTAAGCGGCATCTCAAAGCGCATGAAATGGCGAGTAAAATGCACTATTAAACTTCTGGGGTAAGGCAAACAGAGACCAGATTAGATCATTTTATATTACGGTTAACATAAGAATTCAGCGTAATTCTATCACATTTGTTCAATTGATGTCGCTCCTATTTCAGATCGCCTACTGGGTTGGGCGGCATCCTAAAGCGTGTGGAATGTCGAGTGAAATGCAGTATTAAACTTCTAGAGTGGGGCGAACAGAGACCCGGTTATATAATTTTACATTATGGTTAATATAAGAATTCAGCGAAATTCTATCACATTTGTTCAATTTACGTCGCTCCTATTTCAGATAGCGTCTTGGGCTAAGCGGCATCTCAAAGCGCATGAAATGGCGAGTAAAATGAACTATTAAACTTCTAGGGTCGGGCAAACAGAGACCCGATTAGATCATTTTATATTATGGTTAGTTTAAGAAATCAGCGAAATTCTATCACATTTGTTCAATTTACGTCGCTCCTATTTCAGATAGCGTCTTGGGCTAAGCGGCATCTCAAAGCGCATGAAATGGCGAGTAAAATGAACTGTTAAACTTCTAGGGTAGGGCAAACAGAGACCCGATTAGATCATTTTATATTATGGTTAGTTTAAGAAATCAGCGAAATTCTATCACATTTGTTCAATTTACGTCGCTCCTATTTCAGATAGCGTATTGGGCTAAGCGGAATCTCAAAGCGCATGAAATGGCGAGTAAAATTCACTATCAAACTTCTAGGGTAAGGCCAACAGAGACCCGATGATATCATTTTATATTACGGTTAATATAAGAATTCAGCGTAGATCTATCACATTTGCTGAATTTATGTGGCTCCTATTTCAGATAGCGTATTGGTCTAAGCGGCATCTCAAAGCGCATGAAATGGCGAGTAAAATGCACTATTAAACTTCTAGGGTAGTGCAAACCGAGACCCGATTAGATCATTTTATATTATGGTTAATTTAAGAATTCAGCTTAATTCTATCACATTTGTTCAATTTATGTCGCTCTAATTTCAGATAGCGTACTGGGCTAGGCGGCATCTCAAAGCGCATGAAATGGCGAGTAAAATGCACTATTAAACTTCTGGGGTAAGGCAAACAGAGATCAGATTATATCATTTTATATTATGGTTAATTTAAGAATTCAGCGACATTCTATCACATTTGTTCAATTTACGTCGCTCCTATTTCAGATAGCGTATTGGCCTAAGCGGCATCTCAAAGCGCATGAGATGGCGAGTAAAATGCACTATTATACTTCTAGGGTAGGGCAAACAGAGACCCGATTAGATCATTTCATATTATGGTTAATATAAGAATTCAGCGTAATTCTATCACATTTGTTCAATTTACGTGGCTCCAATTTCAGAAAGCGTATTGGGCTAAGCGGCATCTCAAAGCGCATAAAATGACGATTGAAATGCACTATTAAACTCCTAGGGTAAGGAAAACAGAGACCCGATTAGATCATTTCATATTTTGGTTAATATAAGAATTCAGCGAAATTCTATCGCATTTGTTCAATTTACGTCGCTCCTATTTCAGATAGCGTATTGGTCTAGGAGGCATCTCAAAGCGCATGAAATGGCGAGTGAAATGCACTATTAAACTTCTAGGGTAAGGCAAACAGAGCCCCGATTAGATCATTTTATATTATGGTTAGTTTAAGAATTCAGCGAAATTCTGTCACATTTGTTCAATTTACGTCGCTCCTATTTCAGATAGCGTCTTGGGCTAAGCGGCATCTCAAAGCGCATGAAATGGCGAGTAAAATGAACTGTTAAACTTCTAGGGTAGGGCAAACAGAGACCCGATTAGATTATTTTATATTATGGTTAATTTAAGAATTCAGCGAAATTCTATCACACTTGTTCAACTTACGTCGCTCCTATTTCAGATAGCGTATTGGGCTAAGCGGAATCTCAAAGCGCATGAAATGGCGAGTAAAATGCACTATCAAACTTCTAGGGTAAGGCCAACAGAGACCCGATGATATCATTTTATATTACGGTTAATATAAGAATTCAGCGTAGATCTATCACATTTGTTCAATTTACGTCGCTCCCATTTCAGATAGCGTATTGGTCTAAGCGGCATCTCAAAGCGCATGAAATGGCGAGTAAAATGCACTATTAAACTTCTAGGGTAGTGCAAACCGAGACCCGATTAGATCATTTTATATTATGGTTAATTTAAGAATTCAGATTAATTCTATCACATTTGTTCAATTTACGTCGCTCCTATTTCAGATAGCGTATTGGTCTAAGCGGCATCTCAAAGCGCATGAACTGGCGAGTAAAATGCACTATTAAACTTCTAGGGTAGGGCGAACAGAGAGCCGATTAGATCATTTTACATTATGGATAATATAAGAATTCAGCGAAATTCTATCACATTTGTTCAATTTACGCCGCTCCTATTTCAGATAGCGTATTGGTCTAAGCGGCATCTCAAAGCGCATGCAATGGCGAGTAAAATGCACTATCGAACTTCTAGCGTAGGGCAAACAGAGACCCGATTAGATCATTTTATATTACGGTTAATTTAAGAATTCAGCGAAATTCTATCACATTTGTTCAATTTACGTCGCTCCTATTTCAGATAGCGTCTTGGCCTAAGCGGCATCTCAAAGCGCATGAAATGGCGAGTAAAATGAACTGTTAAACTTCTAGGGTAGGGCAAACAGAGACCCGATTAGATTATTTTATATTATGGTTAATTTAAGAATTCAGCGAAATTCTATCACATTTGTTCAACTTACGTCGCTCCTATTTCAGATAGCGTATTGGGCTAAGCGGAATCTCAAAGCGCATGAAATGGCGAGTAAAATGCACTATCAAACTTCTAGGGTAAGGCCAACAGAGACCCGATGATATCATTTTATATTACGGTTAATATAAGAATTCAGCGTAGATCTATCACATTTGCTGAATTTATGTGGCTCCTATTTCAGATAGCGTATTGGTCTAAGCGGCATCTCAAAGCGCATGAAATGGCGAGTAAAATGCACTATTAAACTTCTAGGGTAGTGCAAACCGAGACCCGATTAGATCATTTTATATTATGGTTAATTTAAGAATTCAGCTTAATTCTATCACATTTGTTCAATTTATGTCGCTCTAATTTCAGATAGCGTACTGGGCTAGGCGGCATCTCAAAGCGCATGAAATGGCGAGTAAAATGCACTATTAAACTTCTGGGGTAAGGCAAACAGAGATCAGATTATATCATTTTATATTATGGTTAATTTAAGAATTCAGCGACATTCTATCACATTTGTTCAATTTACGTCGCTCCTATTTCAGATAGCGTATTGGCCTAAGCGGCATCTCAAAGCGCATGAGATGGCGAGTAAAATGCACTATTATACTTCTAGGGTAGGGCAAACAGAGACCCGATTAGATCATTTCATATTATGGTTAATATAAGAATTCAGCGTAATTCTATCACATTTGTTCAATTTACGTGGCTCCAATTTCAGAAAGCGTATTGGGCTAAGCGGCATCTCAAAGCGCATAAAATGACGATTGAAATGCACTATTAAACTCCTAGGGTAAGGAAAACAGAGACCCGATTAGATCATTTCATATTTTGGTTAATATAAGAATTCAGCGAAATTCTATCGCATTTGTTCAATTTACGTCGCTCCTATTTCAGATAGCGTATTGGTCTAGGAGGCATCTCAAAGCGCATGAAATGGCGAGTGAAATGCACTATTAAACTTCTAGGGTAAGGCAAACAGAGCCCCGATTAGATCATTTTATATTATGGTTAGTTTAAGAATTCAGCGAAATTCTGTCACATTTGTTCAATTTACGTCGCTCCTATTTCAGATAGCGTCTTGGGCTAAGCGGCATCTCAAAGCGCATGAAATGGCGAGTAAAATGAACTGTTAAACTTCTAGGGTAGGGCAAACAGAGACCCGATTAGATTATTTTATATTATGGTTAATTTAAGAATTCAGCGAAATTCTATCACATTTGTTCAACTTACGTCGCTCCTATTTCAGATAGCGTATTGGGCTAAGCGGAATCTCAAAGCGCATGAAATGGCGAGTAAAATGCACTATCAAACTTCTAGGGTAAGGCCAACAGAGACCGATGATATCATTTTATATTACGGTTAATATAAGAATTCAGCGTAGATCTATCACATTTGTTCAATTTACGTCGCTCCCATTTCAGATAGCGTATTGGTCTAAGCGGCATCTCAAAGCGCATGAAATGGCGAGTAAAATGCACTATTAAACTTCTAGGGTAGTGCAAACCGAGACCCGATTAGATCATTTTATATTATGGTTAATTTAAGAATTCAGATTAATTCTATCACATTTGTTCAATTTACGTCGCTCCTATTTCAGATAGCGTATTGGTCTAAGCGGCATCTCAAAGCGCATGAACTGGCGAGTAAAATGCACTATTAAACTTCTAGGGTAGGGCGAACAGAGAGCCGATTAGATCATTTTACATTATGGATAATATAAGAATTCAGCGAAATTCTATCACATTTGTTCAATTTACGCCGCTCCTATTTCAGATAGCGTATTGGTCTAAGCGGCATCTCAAAGCGCATGCAATGGCGAGTAAAATGCACTATCGAACTTCTAGCGTAGGGCAAACAGAGACCCGATTAGATCATTTTATATTACGGTTAATTTAAGAATTCAGCGAAATTCTATCACATTTGTTCAATTTACGTCGCTCCTATTTCAGATAGCGTCTTGGGCTAAGCGGCATCTCAAAGCGCATGAAATGGCGAGTAAAATGAACTGTTAAACTTCTAGGGTAGGGCAAACAGAGACCCGATTAGATTATTTTATATTATGGTTAATTTAAGAATTCAGCGAAATTCTATCACATTTGTTCAATTTACGTCGCTCCTATTTCAGATAGCGTATTGGTCTAAGCGGCATCTCAAAGCGCATGAACTGGCGAGTAAAATGCACTATTAAACTTCTAGGGTAGGGCGAACAGAGAGCCGATTAGATTATTTTATATTATGGTTAATTTAAGAATTCAGCGAAATTCTATCACATTTGTTCAACTTACGTCGCTCCTATTTCAGATAGCGTATTGGGCTAAGCGGAATCTCAAAGCGCATGAAATGGCGAGTAAAATGCACTATCAAACTTCTAGGGTAAGGCCAACAGAGACCCGCTGATATCATTTTATATTACGGTTAATATAAGAATTCAGCGTAGATCTATCACATTTGTTCAATTTACGTCGCTCCCATTTCAGATAGCGTATTGGTCTAAGCGGCATCTCAAAGCGCATGAAATGGCGAGTAAAATGCACTATTAAACTTCTAGGGTAGTGCAAACCGAGACCCGATTAGATCATTTTATATTATGGTTAATTTAAGAATTCAGATTAATTCTATCACATTTGTTCAATTTACGTCGCTCCTATTTCAGATAGCGTATTGGTCTAAGCGGCATCTCAAAGCGCATGAACTGGCGAGTAAAATGCACTATTAAACTTCTAGGGTAGGGCGAACAGAGAGCCGATTAGATCATTTTACATTATGGATAATATAAGAATTCAGCGAAATTCTATCACATTTGTTCAATTTACGCCGCTCCTATTTCAGATAGCGTATTGATCTAAGCGGCATCTCAAAGCGCATGCAATGGCGAGTAAAATGCACTATCGAACTTCTAGCGTAGGGCAAACAGAGACCCGATTAGATCATTTTATATTACGGTTAATTTAAGAATTCAGCGAAATTCTATCACATTTGTTCAATTTACGTCGCTCCTATTTCAGATAGCGTCTTGGGCTAAGCGGCATCTCAAAGCGCATGAAATGGCGAGTAAAATGAACTGTTAAACTTCTAGGGTAGGGCAAACAGAGACCCGATTAGATTATTTTATATTATGGTTAATTTAAGAATTCAGCGAAATTCTATCACATTTGTTCAACTTACGTCGCTCCTATTTCAGATAGCGTATTGGGCTAAGCGGAATCTCAAAGCGCATGAAATGGCGAGTAAAATGCACTATCAAACTTCTAGGGTAAGGCCAACAGAGACCCGATGATATCATTTTATATTACGGTTAATATAAGAATTCAGCGTAGATCTATCACATTTGCTGAATTTATGTGGCTCCTATTTCAGATAGCGTATTGGTCTAAGCGGCATCTCAAAGCGCATGAAATGGCGAGTAAAATGCACTATTAAACTTCTAGGGTAGTGCAAACCGAGACCCGATTAGATCATTTTATATTATGGTTAATTTAAGAATTCAGCTTAATTCTATCACATTTGTTCAATTTATGTCGCTCTAATTTCAGATAGCGTACTGGGCTAGGCGGCATCTCAAAGCGCATGAAATGGCGAGTAAAATGCACTATTAAACTTCTGGGGTAAGGCAAACAGAGATCAGATTATATCATTTTATATTATGGTTAATTTAAGAATTCAGCGACATTCTATCACATTTGTTCAATTTACGTCGCTCCTATTTCAGATAGCGTATTGGCCTAAGCGGCATCTCAAAGCGCATGAGATGGCGAGTAAAATGCACTATTATACTTCTAGGGTAGGGCAAACAGAGACCCGATTAGATCATTTCATATTATGGTTAATATAAGAATTCAGCGTAATTCTATCACATTTGTTCAATTTACGTGCCTCCAATTTCAGAAAGCGTATTGGGCTAAGCGGCATCTCAAAGCGCATAAAATGACGATTGAAATGCACTATTAAACTCCTAGGGTAAGGAAAACAGAGACCCGATTAGATCATTTCATATTTTGGTTAATATAAGAATTCAGCGAAATTCTATCGCATTTGTTCAATTTACGTCGCTCCTATTTCAGATAGCGTATTGGTCTAGGAGGCATCTCAAAGCGCATGAAATGGCGAGTGAAATGCACTATTAAACTTCTAGGGTAAGGCAAACAGAGCCCCGATTAGATCATTTTATATTATGGTTAGTTTAAGAATTCAGCGAAATTCTGTCACATTTGTTCAATTTACGTCGCTCCTATTTCAGATAGCGTCTTGGGCTAAGCGGCATCTCAAAGCGCATGAAATGGCGAGTAAAATGAACTGTTAAACTTCTAGGGTAGGGCAAACAGAGACCCGATTAGATTATTTTGTATTATGGTTAATTTAAGAATTCAGCGAAATTCTATCAGATTTGTTCAACTTACGTCGCTCCTATTTCAGATAGCGTATTGGGCTAAGCGGAATCTCAAAGCGCATGAAATGGCGAGTAAAATGCACTATCAAACTTCTAGGGTAAGGCCAACAGAGACCCGATGATATCATTTTATATTACGGTTAATATAAGAATTCAGCGTAGATCTATCACATTTGTTCAATTTACGTCGCTCCCATTTCAGATAGCGTATTGGTCTAAGCGGCATCTCAAAGCGCATGAAATGGCGAGTAAAATGCACTATTAAACTTCTAGGGTAGTGCAAACCGAGACCCGATTAGATCATTTTATATTATGGTTAATTTAAGAATTCAGATTAATTCTATCACATTTGTTCAATTTACGTCGCTCCTATTTCAGATAGCGTATTGGTCTAAGCGGCATCTCAAAGCGCATGAACTGGCGAGTAAAATGCACTATTAAACTTCTAGGGTAGGGCGAACAGAGAGCCGATTAGATCATTTTACATTATGGATAATATAAGAATTCAGCGAAATTCTATCACATTTGTTCAATTTACGCCGCTCCTATTTCAGATAGCGTATTGGTCTAAGCGGCATCTCAAAGCGCATGCAATGGCGAGTAAAATGCACTATCGAACTTCTAGCGTAGGGCAAACAGCGACCCGATTAGATCATTTTATATTACGGTTAATTTAAGAATTCAGCGAAATTCTATCACATTTGTTCAATTTACGTCGCTCCTATTTCAGATAGCGTATTGGGCTAAGCGGCATCTCAAAGCGCATGAAATGGCGAGTAAAATGCACTATTAAACTTCTAGGGTAGGGCAACCAGAGACCCGATTAGATCATTTTATATTATGGTTAATTTAAGAATTCAGCGAAATTCTATCACATTCGCTCAATTTACGTCGCTTCTATTTCAAATAGCGTATTAGTCTAAGCGGCATCTCAAAGCGCATGAAATGGCGAGTAAAATGCACTATCAAACTTCTAGGGTGAGGCAAACAGAGACACGATTAGATCATTTTATATTACGGTTAATATAAGAATTCAGCGTAATTCTATCACATTTCTACAATTTACGTCGCTCCTATTTTAGATAGCGTATTGGGTTGAGCGGCTTTTCAAAGCGCATGAAATGGCGAGTAAATTGCACTATTAAACTTCTAGGGTAGGGCAAACAGAGACCCGATTAGATCATTTTATATTATGGTTAATTTAAGAATTCAGCGAAATTCTACCACATTTGTTCAATTTACGTCGCTCCTTTTTCAGATAGCGTATTGGGCTAAGCGGCATCTCAAAGCGCATGAAATGGCGAGTAAAATGAACTATTAAACTTCTAGGGTCGGGCAAACAGAGACCCGATTAGATCATTTTATATTATGGTTAGTTTAAGAAATCAGCGAAATTCTATCACATTTGTTCAATTTACGTCGCTCCTATTTCAGATAGCGTCTTGGGCTAAGCGGCATCTCAAAGCGCATGAAATGGCGAGTAAAATGAACTGTTAAACTTCTAGGGTAGGGCAAACAGAGACCCGATTAGATTATTTTATATTATGGTTAATTTAAGAATTCAGCTTAATTCTATCACATTTGTTCAATTTATGTCGCTCTAATTTCAGATAGCGTACTGGGCTAGGCGGCATCTCAAAGCGCATGAAATGGCGAGTAAAATGCACTATTAAACTTCTGGGGTAAGGCAAACAGAGATCAGATTATATCATTTTATATTATGGTTAATTTAAGAATTCAGCGACATTCTATCACATTTGTTCAATTTACGTCGCTCCTATTTCAGATAGCGTATTGGCCTAAGCGGCATCTCAAAGCGCATGAGATGGCGAGTAAAATGCACTATTATACTTCTAGGGTAGGGCAAACAGAGACCCGATTAGATCATTTCATATTTTGGTTAATATAAGAATTCAGCGTAATTCTATCACATTTGTTCAATTTACGTGGCTCCAATTTCAGAAAGCGTATTGGTCTAGGAGGCATCTCAAAGCGCATGAAATGGCGAGTGAAATGCACTATTAAACTTCTAGGGTAAGGCAAACAGAGCCCCGATTAGATCATTTTATATTATGGTTAATTTAAGAATTCAGCGTAATTCTATCACATTTGTTCAATTTACGTCGCTCCTATTTCAGATAGCGTATTGGGCTAAGCGGCATCTCAAAGCGCATGAAATGGTGAATAAAATGCACCATGAAACTTCTAGGGTAAGGCAAACAGAGACCCGATTAGATCATTTTATATTACCGTTAATATAAGAATTCAGCGAAATTCTATCACATTTGATCAATTTATGTCGATCCTATTTCAGATAGCTTATTGGACTACGCGGCATCTCAAAGCGCATGAAATGACGAGTGAAATGCACTATTAAACTTCTAGGGTAAGGCAAAGAGAGATCTGATTAGATCATTTTATATTGCGGTTAATATAAGAATTCAGCGTAATTCTATCACATTTGTTCAATTTACGTCGCTCCTATTTCAGATAGCGTATTGGGCTAAGCGGCATCTCAAAGCGCATGAAATGGTGAATAAAATGCACTATCAAACTTCTAGGGTAAGGCAAACAGAGACCCGATTAGATTATTTTATATTACGGTTAATATAAGAATTCAGCGTAATTCTATCACATTTGTTCAATTTACGTCGCTCCTATTTCAGATAGCCTACTGGGCTAGGCGGCACCCTAAAGCGTGTGGAATGACGAGTAAAATGCACTATTAAACTTCTATGATAGGGCAATCAGAGACCCGATGAGATCATTTTATATTATGGTTAATTTAAGAATTCAGCGAAATTGTATCACATTTGTTCAATTTACGTCGCTCCTATTTCAGATAGCGTATTGGGCTAAGCGGCATCTCAAAGCGCATGAAATGGCGAGTAAAATGCACTATTAAACTTCTGGGGTAAGGCGAACAGAGATCAGATTAGATCATTTTATATTATGGTTAACTTAAGAATTCAGCGTAATTCTATCACATTTGTTCAATTTACGTCGCTCCTATTTCAGATAGCGTATTGGGCTAAGCGGCATCTCAAAGCGCATGAAATGGTGAATAAAATGCACCATGAAACTTCTAGGGTAAGGCAAACAGAGACCCGATTACATCATTTTATATTACCGTTAATATAAGAATTCAGCGAAATTCTATCACATTTGATCAATTTATGTCGATCCTATTTCAGATAGCTTATTGGACTACGCGGCATCTCAAAGCGCATGAAATGACGAGTGAAATGCACTATTAAACTTCTAGGGTAAGGCAAAGAGAGATCTGATTAGATCATTTTATATTATGGTTAATTTAAGAATTCAGCGAAATTCTATCACATTTGTTCAATTTACGTCGCTCCTATTTCAGAAAGCGTATTGGGCTAAGCGGCATCTCAAAGCGCATGAAATGGTGAGTAAAATGAACTGTTAAACTTCTAGGGTAGGGCAAACAGAGACCCGATTAGATCATTTTATATTATGGTTAATTTAAGAATTCAGCGAAATTCTATCACATTTGTTCAACTTACGTCGCTCCTATTTCAGATAGCGTATTGGGCTAAGCGGCATCTCAAAGCGCATGAAATGGCGAGTAAAATGCACTATTAAACTTCTAGGGTAGGGCGAACAGAGAGCCGATTAGATCATTTTACATTATGGATAATATAAGACTTCAGCGAAGTTCTATCACATTTGTTCAATTTACACCGCTCCTATTTCAGATAGCGTATTGGGCTAAGCGGCATCTCCAACCGCATGAAATGGCGAGTAAATTGAACTATTAAACTTCTAGGGTACGGGAAACAGAGACCAGATTAGATCATTTTATATTACGGTTAACATAAGAATTCAGCGTAATTCTATCACATTTGTTCAATTGACGTCGCTCCTATTTCAGATAGCCTACTGGGCTAGGCGGCATGCTAAAGCGCGTGGAATGTCAAGGGAAATGCAACATTAAACTTCTAGGCTGGGGCGAACAGAGACCCGATTAGATCATTTTATATTACGGTTAATATAAGAATTCAGCGTAAGTCTATCACATTTCTACAATTTACGTCGCTCCTATTTTAGATAGCGTATTGGGTTCAGCGGCTTCTCAAAGCGCATGAAATGGCGAGTAAATTGCACTATTAAACTTCTAGGGTAGGGCAAACAGAGACCCGATTAGATCATTTTATATTATGGTTAATTTAAGAATTCAGCGAAATTCTATCACATTTATTCAATTTACGTCGCTCCTATTTCAGATAGCGTATTGGGGTAAGCGGCCTCTCAAAGCGCATGAAATGGCGAGTAAAATGCACTATTAAACTTCTAGGGTAGGGCAAACAGAGACCCGATTAGATCATTTTATATTATGGTTAATTTAAGAATTCAGCGAAATTCTATCACATTTGTTCAATTGATGTCGCTCCTATTTCAGATCGCCTGCTGGGTTGGGCGGCATCCTAAAGCGTGTGGAATGTCGAGCGAAATGCAGTATTAAACTTCTAGGCTGGGGTGAACAGAGACCCGATTATATAATTTTACATTATGGTTCATATAAGAATTCAGCGAAATTCTATCACATTTGTTCAATTTACGTCGCTCCTAGTTCCGATAGCGTCTTGGGCTAAGCGGCATCTCAAAGCGCATGAAATGGCGAGTAAAATGCACTATTAAACTTCTAGGGTAGGGCGAACAGAGAGCCGATTAGATCATTTTACATTATGGATAATATCAGAGTTCAGCGAAATTCTATCACATTTGTTCAATTTACGTCGCTCCTATTTCAGATAGCGTATTGGGCTAAGCGGCTTCTCAAAGCGCATGAAATCGCGAGTAAAATGCACTATCGAACTTCTAGGGTAAGGCAAACAGAGACCCGATGAGATCATTTTATATTACGGTTAATATAAGAATGCAGCGTAATTCTATCATATTTGTACAATTTACGTCGCTTCCATTTCAGATAGCGTATTGGGCTAAGCGGCATCTCAAAGCGCATGAAATGGCGAGTAAAATGCACTATTAAACTTCTAGCGTAGGGCAAACAGAGACCCGATTAGATCATTTTATATTATGGTTAATTTAAGAATTCAGCGAAATGCTATCACATTTGTTCAATTTACGTCGCTCCTATTTCAGATAGCGTCTTGGGCTAAGCGGCATCTCAAAGCGCATGAAATGGCGAGTAAAATGAACTGTTAAACTTCTAGGGTAGGGCAAACAGAGACCCGATTAGATCATTTTATATTATGGTTAATTTAAGAATTCCGCGAAATTCTATCACATTTGTTCAATTTACGTCGCTCCTATTTCAGATAGCGTATTGGGCTAAGCGGCATCTCAAAGCGCATGAAATGGCGAGTAAAATGCACTATCGAACTTCTAGGGTAAGGCAAACAGAGACCCGATGAGATCATTTTATATTACGGTTAATATAAGAATGCAGCGAGATTCTATCACATTCGTTCAATTTACGTCGCTCCTACTTCAGATAGCGTATTGGGCTAACCGGCATCTCAAAGCGCATGAAATCGCGAGTAAAATGCACTATTAAGCTTCTAAGGTAGGGCAACCAGAGTCGCGATTAGATCATTTTATATTACGGTAAATATAAGAATGCAGCGTAATTCTATCATATTTGTTCAATTTATGTCGCTCCCATTTCAGATAGCGTATTGGGCTAAGCGGCATCTCAAAGCGCATGAAATGGCGAGTAAAATGCACTATTAAACTTCTAGCGTAGCGCAAACAGAGACCCGATTAGATCATTTTATATTATGGTTAATTTAAGAATTCAGCGAAATTCTATCACATTTGTTCAATTTACGTCGCTCCTATTTCAGATAGCGTCTTGGGCTAAGCGGCATCTCAAAGCGCATGAAATGGCGAATAGAATGCACTATTCAACTTCTAGGGTAGAGCGAACAGAGGCACGATTATATAATTTTACATTATGGTTAATATAAGAATTCAGTGAAATCCTATCACATTTGTTCAATTTACGTCGCTCCTATTTCATATAGCGTATTGGGCTAAGCGGCATCTCAAACCGCATGAAGTGGCGAGTAAATTGCAATATTAAACTTCTAGGGTAGGGCAAACGGAGACCCGATTAGATCATTTTATATTTTGATTAATTTAAGAATTCAGCGAAATTCTATCACATTTGTTCAATTTACGTCGCTCCTATTTCAGATAGCGTATTGGGCTAAGCGGCTTCTCAAAGCGCATGAAATGGCGAGTAAATTGCACTATTAATCTTCTAGGGTAAGGCAAACAGAGACCCGATTACATCATTTTATATTTTGTTTAATATAAGAATTCAGCGAAATTCTATCACATTTGTTCAACTTACGCCGCTCCTATTTCAGATAGCGTATTGGGCTAAGCGGCATCTCAAAGCGCATGAAATCGCGAGTAAATTGCACTATTAAACTTCTAGGGTAGGGCAAACAGAGACCCGATCAGATCATTTTATATTATGGTTAATTTAAGAATTCAGCGATATTCTATCACATTTGTTCAATTTACGTCGCTCCCATTTCAGATAGCGTATTGGGCTAAGCGGCATCGCAAAGCGCATGGAATGGCGAGTAAAATGCACTATTAACCTTCTAGGGTAAGGCAAACAGAGACCAGATTAGATCATTTTATATTACGGTTAACATAAGAATTCAGCGTAATTCTATCACATTTGTTCAATTGACGTCGCTCCTATTTCAGATAGCCTACTGGGCTAGGCGGCATGCTAAAGCGCGTGGAATGTCAAGGGAAATGCAACATTAAACTTCTAGGGTGGGGCGAACAGAGACCCCATTAGATCATTTTATATTACGGTTAATTTAATAATTCAGCGAAATTCTATCACATTTGTTCAAATTACGTCGCTCCTATTTCAGATAGCGTATTGGGCTAAGCGGCATCTCAAAGCGCATGCAATCGCGAGTAAAATGCACTATTAAACTTCTAGGGCAGGGCAACCAGAGACCCGATTAGATCATTTCATATTATGGTTAATTTAAGAATTCAGCGAAATTCTATCACAGTCGTTCAACTTACGTCACTTCTATTTCAGATAGCGTATTGGTCTAAGCGGCATCTCAAAGCGCATGAAATGGCGAGTAAAATGCACTATTAAACTTCTAGCGTAGGGCAAACAGAGACCCGAATAGATCATTTTATATTATGGTTAATTTAAGAATTCAGCGAAATTCTATCACATTTGTTCAATTTACGTCGCTCCTATTTCAGATAGCGTCTTGGGCTAAGCGGCATCTCAAAGCGCATGAAATGGCGAGTAAAATGCACTATTAAACTTCTAGCGTAGGGCAAACAGAGACCCGATTAGATCATTTTAAATTACGGTTTATATAAGGATACGGCGTAATTCTATCACATTTGTTCAATTTACGTCGCTCCTATTTCAGATAGCGTATTCAGCTAAGCGGCATCTCAAAGCGCATGAAATGGCGAGTAAAATGCACTATTAAGCTTCTAGGGTAGGGCGAACAGAGAGCCGATTAGATCATTTTACATTATGGATAATATAAGAATTCAGCGTAATTCTATCACATTTGTTCAATTGATGTCGCTCCTATTTCAGATCGCCTACTGGGTTGGGCGTCATACTAAAGCGTGTGGAATGTCGAGTGAAATGCAGTATTAAACTTCTAGAGTGGGGCGAACAGAGACCCGGTTATATAATTTTACGTTATGGTTAATATAAGAATTCAGCGAAATTCTATCACATTTGTTCAATTTTCGTCGCTCCTATTTCAGATAGCGTCTTGGGCTAAGCGGCATCTCAAAGCGCATGAAATGGCGAGTAAAATGAACTATTAAACTTCTAGGGTCGGGCAAACAGAGACCCGATTAGATCATTTTATATTATGGTTAGTTTAAGAATTCAGCGAAATTCTATCACATTTGTTCAATTTACGTCGCTCCTATTTCAGATAGCGTCTTGGGCTAAGCGGCATCTCAAAGCGCATGAAATGGCGAGTAAAATGAACTGTTAAACTTCTAGGGTAGGGCAAACAGAGACCCGATTAGATTATTTCATATTATGGTTAATTTAAGAATTCAGCGAAATTCTATCACATTTGTTCAACTTACGTCGCTCCTATTTCAGATAGCGTATTGGGCTAAGCGGAATCTCAAAGCGCATGAAATGGCGAGTAAAATGCACTATCAAACTTCTAGGGTAAGGCCAACAGAGACCCGATGATATCATTTTATATTACGGTTAATATAAGAATTCAGCGTAGATCTATCACATTTGTTCAATTTACGTCGCTCCCATTTCAGATAGCGTATTGGTCTAAGCGGCATCTCAAAGCGCATGAAATGGCGAGTAAAATGCACTATTAAACTTCTAGGGTAGTGCAAACCGAGACCCGATTAGATCATTTTATATTATGGTTAATTTAAGAATTCAGCTTAATTCTATCACATTTGTTCAATTTACGTCGCTCCTATTTCAGATAGCGTATTGGTCTAAGCGGCATCTCAAAGCGCATGAACTGGCGAGTAAAATGCACTATTAAACTTCTAGGGTAGGGCGAACAGAGAGCCGATTAGATCATTTTACATTATGGATAATATAAGAATTCAGCGAAATTCTATCACATTTGTTCAATTTACGCCGCTCCTATTTCAGATAGCGTATTGGTCTAAGCGGCATCTCAAAGCGCATGCAATGGCGAGTAAAATGCACTATCGAACTTCTAGCGTAGGGCAAACAGAGACCCGATTAGATCATTTTATATTACGGTTAATTTAAGAATTCAGCGAAATTCTATCACATTTGTTCAATTTACGTCGCTCCTATTTCAGATAGCGTATTGGGCTAGATGGCACCAGAATGCGCATGAAATGACGAGTAAAATGCACTATTTAACTTCTATGACAGGGCAATCAGAGACCCGAATAGATCGTATTATATTATGGTTAATATAAGAATTCTGCGTAATTCTATCACGTTTGTTCAATTTACGTAGCTCCAATTTCAGATAGCGCATTGGACTAGGCGGCATCTTAATGCGCATGAAATGTCGAGTAAAATGCACTATTAAACTTCTGGGGTAAGGCAAACAGAGATCAGATTAGATCATTTTATATTATGGTTAATTTAATAATCCAGCAAAATTCTATCACATTTGTTCAATTTACGTCGCTCCTATTTCAGATAGCGTATTGGGCTAAGCGGCATCTCAAAGCGCATGAAATGGCGAATAAAATGCACTATTAAACTTCTGGGGTAAGGCGAACAGAGATCAGATTAGATCATTTTATATTATGGTTAACTTAAGAATTCAGCGACATTCTATCACATTTATTCAATTTACGTCGCTCCTACTTCAGATGGCGTATTGGCCTAAGGGGCATCTCAAAGCGCATGAAATGGCGAGTAAAATGCACTATTAAACTTCTAGGGTAGGGCAAACAGCGACCCGATTAGATCATTTTATATTATGGTTAATTTAAGAATTCAGCGAAATTCTATCACATTTGTTCAATTTATGTCGCTCTAATTTCAGATAGCGTACTGGGCTAGGCGGCATCTCAAAGCGCATGAAATGGCGAGTAAAATGCACTATTAAACTTCTGGGGTAAGGCAAACAGAGATCAGATTATATCATTTTATATTATGGTTAATTTAAGAATTCAGCGACATTCTATCACATTTGTTCAATTTACGTCGCTCCTATTTCAGATAGCGTATTGGGCTAAGCGGCATCTCAAAGCGCATGAAATGGTGAATAAAATGCACCATGAAACTTCTAGGGTAAGGCAAACAGAGACCCGATTAGATCATTTTATATTACCGTTAATATAAGAATTCAGCGAAATTCTATCACATTTGATCAATTTATGTCGATCCTATTTCAGATAGCTTATTGGACTACGCGGCATCTCAAAGCGCATGAAATGACGAGTGAAATGCACTATTAAACTTCTAGGGTAAGGCAAAGAGAGATCTGATTAGATCATTTTATATTGCGGTTAATATAAGAATTCAGCGTAATTCTATCACATTTGTTCAATTTACGTCGCTCCTATTTCAGATAGCGTATTGGGCTAAGCGGCATCTCAAAGCGCATGAAATGGTGAATAAAATGCACTATCAAACTTCTAGGGTAAGGCAAACAGAGACCCGATTAGATTAGTTTATATTACGGTTAATATAAGAATTCAGCGTAATTCTATCACATTTGTTCAATTTACGTCGCTCCTATTTCAGATAGCCTACTGGGCTAGGCGGCACCCTAAAGCGTGTGGAATGACGAGTAAAATGCACTATTAAACTTCTATGATAGGGCAATCAGAGACCCGATGAGATCATTTTATATTATGGTTAATTTAAGAATTCAGCGAAATTGTATCACATTTGTTCAATTTACGTCGCTCCTATTTCAGATAGCGTATTGGGCTAAGCGGCATCCCAAAGCGCATGAAATGGCGAGTAAAATGCACTATTAAACTTCTGGGGTAAGGCGAACAGAGATCAGATTAGATCATTTTATATTATGGTTATCTTAAGAATTCAGCGACATTCTATCACATTTATTCAATTTACGTCGCTCCTACTTCAGATAGCGTATTGGCCTAAGGGGCATCTCAAAGCGCATGAAATGGCGAGTAAAATGCACTGTTAAACTTCTAGGGTAGGGCAAACAGCGACCCGATTAGATCATTTTATATTATGGTTAATTTAAGAATTCAGCGAAATTCTATCACATTTGTTCAATTTATGTCGCTCTAATTTCAGATAGCGTACTGGGCTAGGCGGCATCTCAAAGCGCATGAAATGGCGAGTAAAATGCACTATTAAACTTCTGGGGTAAGGCAAACAGAGATCAGATTATATCATTCTATATTATGGTTAATTTAAGAATTCAGCGACATTCTATCACATTTGTTCAATTTACGTCGCTCCTATTTCAGATAGCGTATTGGCCTAAGCGGCATCTCAAAGCGCATGAGATGGCGAGTAAAATGCACTGTTATACTTCTAGGGTAGGGCAAACAGAGACCCGATTAGATCATTTCATATTATGGTTAATATAAGAATTCAGCGTAATTCTATCACATTTGTTCAATTTACGTGGCTCCAATTTCAGAAAGCGTATTGGGCTAAGCGGCATCTCAAAGCGCATAAAATGACGATTGAAATGCACTATTAAACTCCTAGGGTAAGGAAAACAGAGACCCGATTAGATCATTTCATATTTTGGTTAATATAAGAATTCAGCGAAATTCTATCGCATTTGTTCAATTTACGTCGCTCCTATTTCAGATAGCGTATTGGTCTAGGAGGCATCTCAAAGCGCATGAAATGGCGAGTGAAATGCACTATTAAACTTCTAGGGTAAGGCAAACAGAGCCCCGATTAGATCATTTTATATTATGGTTAATTTAAGAATTCAGCGTAATTCTATCACATTTGTTCAATTTACGTCGCTCCTATTTCAGATAGCGTATTGGGCTAAGCGGCATCTCAAAGCGCATGAAATGGTGAATAAAATGCACCATGAAACTTCTAGGGTAAGGCAAACAGAGACCCGATTAGATCATTTTATATTACCGTTAATATAAGAATTCAGCGAAATTCTATCACATTTGATCAATTTATGTCGATCCTATTTCAGATAGCTTATTGGACTACGCGGCATCTCAAAGCGCATGAAATGACGAGTGAAATGCACTATTAAACTTCTAGGGTAGGGCAAACAGAGACCCGATTAGATCATTTCATATTATGGTTAATATAAGAATTCAGCGTAATTCTATCACATTTGTTCAATTTACGTGGCTCCAATTTCAGAAAGCGTATTGGGCTAAGCGGCATCTCAAAGCGCATAAAATGACGATTGAAATGCACTATTAAACTCCTAGGGTAAGGAAAACAGAGACCCGATTAGATCATTTCATATTTTGGTTAATATAAGAATTCAGCGAAATTCTATTGCATTTGTTCAATTTACGTCGCTCCTATTTCAGATAGCGTATTGGTCCAGGAGGCATCTCAAAGCGCATGAAATGGCGAGTGAAATGCACTATTAAACTTCTAGGGTAAGGCAAACAGAGCCCCGATTAGATCATTTTATATTATGGTTAATTTAAGAATTCAGCGTAATTCTATCACATTTGTTCAATTTACGTCGCTCCTATTTCAGATAGCGTATTGGGCTAAGCGGCATCTCAAAGCGCATGAAATGGTGAATAAAATGCACCATGAAACTTCTAGGGTAAGGCAAACAGAGACCCGATTAGATCATTTTATATTACCGTTAATATAAGAATTCAGCGAAATTCTATCACATTTGATCAATTTATGTCGATCCTATTTCAGATAGCTTATTGGACTACGCGGCATCTCAAAGCGCATGAAATGACGAGTGAAATGCACTATTAAACTTCTAGGGTAAGGCAAAGAGAGATCTGATTAGATCATTTTATATTGCGGTTAATATAAGAATTCAGCGTAATTCTATCACATTTGTTCAATTTACGTCGCTCCTATTTCAGATAGCGTATTGGGCTAAGCGGCATCTCAAAGCGCATGAAATGGTGAATAAAATGCACTATCAAACTTCTAGGGTAAGGCAAACAGAGACCCGATTAGATTAGTTTATATTACGGTTAATATAAGAATTCAGCGTAATTCTATCACATTTGTTCAATTTACGTCGCTCCTATTTCAGATAGCCTACTTGGCTAGGCGGCACCCTAAAGCGTGTGGAATGACGAGTAAAATGCACTATTAAACTTCTAGGGTAGGGCAAACAGAGACCCGATTAGATCATTTTATATTATGGTTAATTTAAGAATTCAGCGAAATTCTATCACATTTATTCAATTTACGTCGCTCCTATTTCAGATAGCGTATTGGGGTAAGCGGCCTCTCAAAGCGCATGAAATGGCGAGTAAAATGCAGTATTAAACTTCTAGGCTGGGGTGAACAGAGACCCGATTATATAATTTTACATTATGGTTAATATAAGAATTCAGCGAAATTCTATCACATTTGTTCAATTTACGTCGCTCCTAGTTCCGATAGCGTCTTGGGCTAAGCGGCATCTCAAAGCGCATGAAATGGCGAGTAAAATGCACTATTAAACTTCTAGGGTAGGGCGAACAGAGAGCCGATTAGATCATTTTACATTATGGATAATATCAGAGTTCAGCGAAATTCTATCACATTTGTTCAATTTACGTCGCTCCTATTTCAGATAGCGTATTGGGCTAAGCGGCTTCTCAAAGCGCATGAAATCGCGAGTAAAATGCACTATCGAACTTCTAGGGTAAGGCAAACAGAGACCCGATGAGATCATTTTATATTACGGTTAATATAAGAATGCAGCGTAATTCTATCATATTTGTACAATTTACGTCGCTTCCATTTCAGATAGCGTATTGGGCTAAGCGGCATCTCAAAGCGCATGAAATGGCGAGTAAAATGCACTATTAAACTTCTAGCGTAGGGCAAACAGAGACCCGATTAGATCATTTTATATTATGGTTAATTTAAGAATTCAGCGAAATGCTATCACATTTGTTCAATTTACGTCGCTCCTATTTCAGATAGCGTCTTGGGCTAAGCGGCATCTCAAAGCGCATGAAATGGCGAGTAAAATGAACTGTTAAACTTCTAGGGTAGGGCAAACAGACACCCGATTAGATCATTTTATATTATGGTTAATTTAAGAATTCCGCGAAATTCTATCACATTTGTTCAATTTACGTCGCTCCTATTTCAGATAGCGTATTGGGCTAAGCGGCATCTCAAAGCGCATGAAATGGCGAGTAAAATGCACTATCGAACTTCTAGGGTAAGGCAAACAGAGACCCGATGAGATCATTTTATATTACGGTTAATATAAGAATGCAGCGAGATTCTATCACATTCGTTCAATTTACGTCGCTCCTACTTCAGATAGCGTATTGGGCTAACCGGCATCTCAAAGCGCATGAAATCGCGAGTAAAATGCACTATTAAGCTTCTAAGGTAGGGCAACCAGAGTCGCGATTAGATCATTTTATATTACGGTAAATATAAGAATGCCGCGTAATTCTATCATATTTGTTCAATTTATGTCGCTCCCATTTCAGATAGCGTATTGGGCTAAGCGGCATCTCAAAGCGCATGAAATGGCGAGTAAAATGCACTGTTAAACTTCTAGCGTAGGGCAAACAGAGACCCGATTAGATCATTTCATATTATGGTTAATTTAAGAATTCAGCGAAATTCTATCACATTTGTTCAATTTACGTCGCTCCTATTTCAGATAGCGTCTTGGGCTAAGCGGCATCTCATAGCGCATGAAATGGCGAGTAAAATGAACTGTTAAACTTCTAGGGTAGTGCAAACAGAGACCCGATTATATCATTTTATATTATGGTTAATTAAAGAATTCAGCGAAATTCTATCACATTTGTTCAACTTACGTCGCTCCTATTTCAGATAGCGTATTGGGCTAAGCGGCATCTCAAAGCGCATGAAATGGCGAGTAAAATGCACTATTAAACTTCTAGGGTAGGGCGAACAGAGAGCCGATTAGATCATTTTACATTATGGATAATATAAGAGTTCAGCGAAATTCTATCACATTTGTTCAATTTACGTCGCTCCTATTTCAGATAGCGTATTGGGCTAAGCGGCTTCTCAAAGCGCATGAAATGGCGAGTAAATTGCACTATTAATCTTCTAGGGTAGGGCAAACAGAGATCCGATTACATCATTTTATATTTTGTTTAATATAAGAATTCAGCGAAATTCTATCACATTTGTTCAATTTACGCCGCTCCTATTTCAGATAGCGTATTGGGCTAAGCGGCATCTCAAAGCGCATGAAATGGCGAGTAAATTGAACTATTAAACTTCTAGGATACGGCAAACAGAGACCAGATTAGATCATTTTATATTACGGTTAACATAAGAATTCAGCGTAATTCTATCACATTTGTTCAATTGACGTCGCTCCTATTTCAGATAGCCTACTGGGCTAGGCGGCATGCTAAAGCGCGTGGAATGTCAAGGGAAATGCAACATTAAACTTCTAGGCTGGGGCGAACAGAGACCCGATTAGATCATTTTATATTACGGTTAATATAAGAATTCAGCGTAATTCTATCACATTTCTACAATTTACGTCGCTCCTATTTTAGATAGCGTATTGGGTTCAGCGGCTTCTCAAAGCGCATGAAATGGCGAGTAAATTGCACTATTAAACTTCTAGGGTAGGGCAAACAGAGACCCGATTAGATCATTTTATATTATGGTTAATTTAAGAATTCAGCGAAATTCTATCACATTTATTCAATTTACGTCGCTCCTATTTCAGATAGCGTATTGGGGTAAGCGGCCTCTCAAAGCGCATGATATGGCGAGTAAAATGCACTATTAATCTTCTAGGGTAGGGCAAACAGAGACCCGATTAGATCATTTCATGTTATGGTTAATTTAAGAATTCAGCGCAATTCTATCACAGTCGTTCAACTTACGTCACTTCTATTTCAGATAGCGTATTGGTCTAAGCGGCACCGCAAAGCGCATGGAATGGCGTGTAAAATGCACTATCAAACTTCTAGGGTAAGGCAAACAGAGACCCGATTAGACCATTTTATATTACGGTTAATGTAAGAATTCAGCGTAATTCTATCACATTTGTTCAATTTACGTCGCTACTATTTCAGATAGCGTATTGGGCTAAGCGGCTTCTCAAAACGCATGAAATGGCGAGTAAATTGCACTATTAAACTTCTAGGGTAGGGCAAACAGAGACCCGATTAGATCATTTTATATTATGGTTAATTTAAGAATTCAGCGAAATTCTATCACATTCGTTCAATTTACGTCGCTCCTATTTCAGAAAGCGTATTGGGCTAAGCGGCATCTCAAAGCGCATGAAATGGTGAGTAAAATTCTCTATCATACTTCTAGGGTAGGGCGAACAGAGATCCGATTAGATCATTTTACATTACGGTTAATATAAGAATTCAGCGACATTCTATCACATTTGTTCAATTTACGTCGCTCCTATATCAGATAGCGTATTGGGCTAAGCGGCATCTCCAACCGCATGACATGGCGAGTAAATTGCACTATTAAACTTCTAGGGTACGGCAAACAGAGACCCGATTATATCATTTTATATTACGGTTAATTTAAGAATTCCGCGAAATTCTATCACATTCGTTCAATTTACGTCGCTCCTATTTCAGATAGCGTATTGGGCTAAGCGGCCTCTCAAAGCGCATGAAATGGCGAGTAAAATGCACTATTAAACTTCTAGGGTAGGGCAAACAGAGACCCGATTAGATTATTTTATATTATGGTTAATTTAAGAATTCAGCGAAATTCTATCACATTTGTTCAATTTACGTCGCTCCTATTTCAGATAGCGTCTTGGGCTCAGCGTCATCTCAAAGCGCATGAAATGGCGAGTAAAATGAACTGTTAAACTTCTAGGGTAGGGCAAACAGAGACCCGATTAGATCATTTTATATTATGGTTAATTTAAGAATTCAGCGAAATTCTATCACATTTGTTCAACTTAGGTCGCTCCTATTTCAGATAGCGTATTGGGCTAAGCGGCATCTCAAAGCGCATGAAATGGCGAATAAAATGCACTATTAAAGTTCTAGGGTAGGGCGAACAGAGAGCCGATTAGATCATTTTACATTATGGATAATATAAGAGTTCAGCGAAGTTCTATCACATTTGTTCAATTTACACCGCTCCTATTTCAGATAGCGTATTGGGCTAAGCGGCATCTCCAACCGCATGAAATGGCGAGTAAATTGAACTATTAAACTTCTAGGGTACGGCAAACAGAGACCAGATTAGATCATTTTATATTATGGTTAATTTAAGAATTCAGCGAAATTCTATCACATTTGTTCAATTGATGTCGCTCCTATTTCAGATCGCCTACTGGGTTGGGCGGCATCGTAAAGCGTGTGGAATGTCGAGTGAAATGCAGTATTAAACTTCTAGGGTGGGGTGAACAGAGACCCGATTATATAATTTTACATTATGGTTAATATAAGAATTCAGCGAAATTCTATCACATTTGTTCAATTTACGTCGCTCCTAGTTCAGATAGCGTCTTGGGCTAAGCGGCATCTCAAAGCGCATGAAATGGCGAGTAAAATGCACTATTAAACTTCTAGGGTAGGGCGAACAGAGAGCCGATTAGATCATTTTACATTATGGATAATATAAGAGTTCAGCGAAATTCTATCACATTTGTTCAATTGACGTCGCTCCTATTTCAGATAGCCTACTGGGCTAGGCGGCATGCTAAAGCGCGTGGAATGTCAAGGGAAATGCAACATTAAACTTCTAGGCTGGGGCGAACAGAGACCCGATTAGATCATTTTATATTACGGTTAATATAAGAATTCAGCGTAATTCTATCACATTTCTACAATTTACGTCGCTCCTATTTTAGATAGCGTATTGGGTTCAGCGGCTTCTCAAAGCGCATGAAATGGCGAGTAAATTGCACTATTAATCTTCTAGGGTAGGGCAAACAGAGACCCGATTAGATCATTTTATATTATGGTTAATTTAAGAATTCAGCGAAATTCTATCACATTTATTCAATTTACGTCGCTCCTATTTCAGATAGCGTATTGGGGTAAGCGGCCTCTCAAAGCGCATGAAATGGCGAGTAAAATGCACTATTAAACTTCTAGGGTAGGGCAAACAGAGACCCGATTAGATCATTTCATATTATGGTTAATTTAAGAATTCAGCGCAATTCTATCACAGTCGTTCAACTTACGTCACTTCTATTTCAGATAGCGTATTAGTCTAAGCGGCACCGCAAAGCGCATGGAATGGCGTGTAAAATGCACTATCAAACTTCTAGGGTAAGGCAAACAGAGACCCGATTAGATCATTTTATATTATGGTTAATTTAAGAATTCAGCGAAATTCTATCACATTCGTTCAATTTACGTCGCTCCTATTTCAGAAAGCGTATTGGGCTAAGCGGCATCTCAAAGCGCATGAAATGGTGAGTAAAATTCTCTATCATACTTCTAGGGTAGGGCGAACAGAGATCCGATTAGATCATTTTACATTACGGTTAATACAAGAATTCAGCGACATTCTATCACATTTGTTCAATTTACGTCGCTCCTATATCAGATAGCGTATTGGGCTAAGCGGCATCTCCAACCGCATGAAATGGCGAGTAAATTGCACTATTAAACTTCTAGGGTACGGCAAACAGAGACCCGATTATATCATTTTATATTACGGTTAATTTAAGAATTCCGCGAAATTCTATCACATTCGTTCAATTTACGTCGCTCCTATTTCAGATAGCGTATTGGGCTAAGCGGCCTCTCAAAGCGCATGAAATGGCGAGTAAAATGCACTATCAAACTTCTAGGGTAAGGCAAACAGAGACCCGATTAGATCATTTTATATTACGGTTAATATAAGAATTCAGCGTAATTCTATCACATTTGTTCAATTTACGTCGCTACTATTTCAGATAGCGTATTGGGCTAAGCGGCTTCTCAAAACGCATGAAATGGCGAGTAAATTGCACTATTAAACTTCTAGGGTGGGGCGAACAGAGACCCGATTATATAATTTTACATTATGGTTAATATAAGAATTCAGCGAAATTCTATCACATTTGTTCAATTTACGTTGCTCCTATTTCAGATAGCGTCTTGGGCTAAGCGGCATCTCAAAGCGCATGAAATGGCGAGTAAAATGCACTATTAAACTTCTAGCGTAGGGCAAACAGAGACCCGATTAGATCATTTTATATTATGGTTAATTTAAGAATTCCGCGAAATTCTATCACATTTGTTCTATTTACGTCGCTCCTATTTCAGATAGCGTATTGGGCTAAGCGGCATCTCAAAGCGCATGAAATGGCGAGCAAAATGCACTATCGAACTTCTAGGGTAAGGCAAACAGAGACCCGATGAGATCATTTTATATTACGGTTAATATAAGAATGCAGCGAGATTCTATCACATTCATTCAATTTACGTCGCTCCCATTTCAGATAGCGTATTGGGCTAAGCGGCATCTCAAAGCGCATGAAATGGCGAGTAAAATGCACTATTAAACTTCTAGCGTAGGTCAAACAGAGACCCGAATAGATCATTTTATATTATTGTTAATTTAAGAATTCAGCGAAATTCTATCACATTTGTTCAATTTACGTCGCTCCTATTTCAGATAGCGTCTTGGGCTAAGCGGCATCTCAAAGCGCATGAAATGGCGAGTAAAATGCACTATTAAACTTCTAGTGTAGGGCAAACAGAGACCCGATTAGATCATTTTAAATTACGGTTTATATAAGGATACGGCGTAATTCTATCACATTTGTTCAATTTACGTCGCTCCTATTTCAGATAGCGTATTCAGCTAAGCGGCATCTCAAAGCGCATGAAATGGCGAGTAAAATGCACTATTAAGCTTCTAGGGTAGGGCGAACAGAGAGCCGATTAGATCATTTTACATTATGGATAATATAAGAATTCAGCGTAATTCTATCACATTTGTTCAATTGACGTCGCTCCTATTTCAGATCGCCTACTGGACTAGGCGGCATCCTAAAGCGTGTGGAATGTCGAGTGAAATGCAGTATTAAACTTCTAGGGTGGGGCGAACAGAGACACGATTATATAATTTTACATTATGGTTAATATGAGGAATTCAGCGAAATTCTACCACATTTGTTCAATTTACGTCGCTCCTTTTTCAGATAGCGTATTGGGCTAAGCGGCATCTCAAAGCGCATGAAATGGCGAGTAAAATGCACTATTAAACTTCGAGGGTACGGCAAACAGTGACCCGATTAGATCATTTTAAATTACGGTTAATTTAAGAATTCCGCGAAATTCTATCACATTTGTTCAATTGATGTCGCTCCTATTTCAGATCGCCTACTGGGTTGGGCGGCATCCTAAAGCGTGTGGAATGTCGAGTGAAATGCAGTATTAAACTTCTAGGGTGGGGCGAACAGAGACCCGATTATATAATTTTACATTATGGTTAATATAAGAATTCAGCGAAATTCTATCACATTTGTTCAATTTACGTCGCTCCTATTTCAGATAGCGTCTTGGGCTAAGCGCCATCTCAAAGCGCATGAACTGGCGAGTAAAATACACTATCGAACTTCTAGGGTATGGCAAACAGAGACCCGATGAGATCACTTTATATTACGGTTAACATAAGAATGCAGCGAGATTCTATCACATTCGTTCAATTTACGTCGCTTCTATTTCAGATAGCGTATTGGGCTAAGCGGCATCTCAAAGCGCATGAAATGGCGAGAAAAATGCACTATTAAACTTCTAGGGAAGGCAAACAGAGACCCGACTAGATCATTTTATATAACGGTTAATATAAGAATGCAGCGTAATTCTATCACATTTGTTCAATTTACGTCGCTCCAATCTCAGATAGCGTAGTGGGCTAAGCGGCATCTCAAAGCACATGAAATGGCGAGTAAAATGCACTATTAAACTTCTAGGGTAGGGCAACCAGAGAGCCGATTAGATCATTTTACGTTATGGTTAATATAAGAATTCAGCGAAATTCAATCACATTTGTTCAATATACGTCGCTCCTATTTCAGATAGCGTATTAGGATAAGCGGCACCGCAAAGCGCATGAAATGACGAGTAAAATGCACCATCAAACTTCTATGATAGGGCAATCAGATACCCGATTAGATCATATTATATTTCGTTTATTATAAGAATTCAGCGAAATTCTATCACATTTGTTCAATTTACGTCGCTCCTATTTCAGATAGCGTATTGGGCTAAGCGGCATCTCAAAGCGCATGAAATGGCGAGTTAAATGCACTATTAAACTTCTAGGGTAGGGAGCACAGAGACCGGATTAGATCATTTTACATTATGGTTAATATAAGAATTCTGCGAAATTCTATCACATTTGTTCAATTTACGTCACACCTATTTCCGATAGCGTATTGGGCTAAGCGGCATCTCAAAGCGCATGAAATGGCGAGTAAAATCAACTATAAAACTTCTAAGGTAAGGCAAACAGAGACCCGATTAGATCATTTTATATTACGGTTAATATAATAATTCAGCGTAATTCTATCACATTTCTTCAATCTACGTCGCTCCTATTTCAGATAGCGTAATGGGCTAGGCGGCATCTTAAAGCGCGTGGAATGACGAGTAAAGTGCCCTACTAACCTTCTACGATAGGGCAATCAGAGACCCGATTAGATCATTATATATTATGGTTAATATAAGTATTCAGCGAAATTTTATCACATTTGTTCAATTTACGTCGGTCCTATTTCAGATACCGTATTGGGATAAGCGGCATCTCAAAGCGCATGAAATGGCGAGTAAAATGCACTATTAAGCTTCTAGGGTAAGGCGAACAGAGACCCGATTAGATCATTTTATATTACGGTTAACTTAAGAATTCTGCGAAGTTATATCACATTTGTTTAACTTACGTCGCTCCTATTTCAGATAGCGTATTGGGCTAAGCGGCATCTCAAGGCGCATGAAATGTCGAGTAAAATGCACTATTAAACTTCTAGGGTAGGGCAAACAGAGACCAGATTAGATCATTTTATATTATTGTTAATTTAAGAATTCATCGAAATTCTATCACATTTGTTCAATTTACGTCGCTCCTATTTCAGATAGCGTATTGCGCTAAGCGGCATCTCAAAGCGCATGAAATGGCGAGTTAAATGCACTATTAAACTTCTAGGGTAGGGAGCACAGAGACCGGATTAGATCATTTTACATTATGGTTAATATAAATATTCTGCGAAATTCTATCACATTTGTTCAATTTACGTCACACCTATTTCAGATAGCGTATTGGGCTAAGCAGCATCTCAAAGCGCATGAAATGGCGAGTACAATCAACTATAAAACTTCTAAGGTAAGGCAAACAGAGACCCGATTAGATCATTTTATATTACGGTTAATATAAGAATTCAGCGTAATTCTATCACATTTATTCAATCTACGTCGCTCCTGTTTCAGATAGCGTAATGGGCTAGGCGGCATCTTAAAGCACATGAAATGGCGAGTAAAATGCACTATTAAACTTCTAGGGTAGGGCAACCAGAGAGCCGATTAGATCATTTTACGTTATGGTTAATATAAGAATTCAGCGAAATTCAATCACATTTGTTCAATATACGTCGCTCCTATTTCAGATAGCGTATTAGGATAAGCGGCACCGCAAAGCGCATGAAATGACGAGTAAAATGCACCATCAAACTTCTATGATAGGGCAATCAGATACCCGATTAGATCATATTATATTTCGTTTATTATAAGAATTCAGCGAAATTCTATCACATTTGTTCAATTTACGTCGCTCCTATTTCAGATAGCGTATTGGGCTAAGCGGCATCTCAAAGCGCATGAAATGGCGAGTTAAATGCACTATTAAACTTCTAGGGTAGGGAGCACAGAGACCGGATTAGATCATTTTACATTATGGTTAATATAAGAATTCTGCGAAATTCTATCACATTTGTTCAATTTACGTCACACCTATTTCCGATAGCGTATTGGGCTAAGCGGCATCTCAAAGCGCATGAAATGGCGAGTAAAATCAACTATAAAACTTCTAAGGTAAGGCAAACAGAGACCCGATTAGATCATTTTATATTACGGTTAATATAATAATTCAGCGTAATTCTATCACATTTATTCAATCTACGTCGCTCCTATTTCAGATAGCGTAATGGGCTAGGCGGCATCTTAAAGCGCGTGGAATGACGAGTAAAGTGCCCTACTAACCTTCTACGATAGGGCAATCAGAGACCCGATTAGATCATTATATATTATGGTTAATATAAGTATTCAGCGAAATTTTATCACATTTGTTCAATTTACGTCGGTCCTATTTCAGATACCGTATTGGGATAAGCGGCATCTCAAAGCGCATGAAATGGCGAGTAAAATGCACTATTAAGCTTCTAGGGTAAGGCGAACAGAGACCCGATTAGATCATTTTATATTACGGTTAACTTAAGAATTCTGCGAAGTTATATCACATTTGTTTAACTTACGTCGCTCCTATTTCAGATAGCGTATTGGGCTAAGCGGCATCTCAAGGCGCATGAAATGTCGAGTAAAATGCACTATTAAACTTCTAGGGTAGGGCAAACAGAGACCAGATTAGATCATTTTATATTATTGTTAATTTAAGAATTCATCGAAATTCTATCACATTTGTTCAATTTACGTCGCTCCTATTTCAGATAGCGTATTGCGCTAAGCGGCATCTCAAAGCGCATGAAATGGCGAGTTAAATGCACTATTAAACTTCTAGGGTAGGGAGCACAGAGACCGGATTAGATCATTTTACATTATGGTTAATATAAATATTCTGCGAAATTCTATCACATTTGTTCAATTTACGTCACACCTATTTCAGATAGCGTATTGGGCTAAGCAGCATCTCAAAGCGCATGAAATGGCGAGTACAATCAACTATAAAACTTCTAAGGTAAGGCAAACAGAGACCCGATTAGATCATTTTATATTACGGTTAATATAAGAATTCAGCGTAATTCTATCACATTTATTCAATCTACGTCGCTCCTGTTTCAGATAGCGTAATGGGCTAGGCGGCATCTTAAAGCGCGTGGAATGACGAGTAAAATGCCCTACTAACCTTCTATGATAGGGCAATCAGAGACCCGATTAGATCATTATATATTATGGTTAATATAAGTATTCAGCGAAATTTTATCACATTCGTTCAATTTACGTCGCTCCTATTTCAGAAAGGGTATTGGGCTAAGCGGCACCACAAAGCGCATGAAATGGCGAGTAAAATGCACTATCAATCTTCTAGGGTAAGGCAAACAGAGACCCGTTTAGATCATTTTACATTATGGTTAAAATAAGAATGCAGTGTAATTCTATCACATTTGTTCAATTTACGTCGCTCCTATTTCAGATAGCGTACTGGGCTAGGCGGCATCTCAAAGCGCGTGAAATGGCGAATAAAATGCACTATTAAACTTTTCGGGTAGGGCAAACAGAGACCCGATTAGATCAATTTATATTATGGTTAATTTAAGAATTCAGCGAAATTATATCACGTTTGTCCAACTTACGTCGCTCCTGTTTCAGATAGCGCATTGGGCTAAGCGGCATCTCGAAGCGCATGAAATGGCGAGTAAAATGCACTATTAAACTTCTAGGGTAAGGCAAACACAGACCCGAATAGATCATTCTATATTACGGTTAATATAAGAATGCAGCGTAATTCTATCACATTCGTTCAATTTACGTCGCTCCTATATCAGATAGCGTACTGGACCAGGCGGCATCTTAAAGCGTGTGCAATGGCGAGTAAAATGTACTATTAAACTTCTAGGGTAGGTCGAACAGGGACCCGATTAGATCATTTTACATTATGGTTAATATAAGAATTCAGCGAAATTCAAACACATTTTTTCAATTTACGTCGTTTCTATTTCAGATAGCGTATTGGGCTAAGCGGCATCTCAAAGCGCATGAAATGGGGAGTAAAATGCACTATTAAACTTCTAGGGTAGGGCGGACAGAGACCCGATTAGATCATTTTACATTATGGTTAATATAAGAATAAAGCGAAATTCTATCACATTTGTTCAATTTACGACGCTCCTATTTCAGATACCGTATTAGGCTATGCGAAATCTCAAAGCGCATGAAATGCCGAGTAAAATGCACTATTAAACTTCTATGATAGGGCAAACAGAGACCCGATTAGATCATTTTATATTATGGTTAATTTAGGAATTCAGCGAAATTGTATCACATTTGTTCAATCTACGTCGCTCCTATTTCAGATAGCGTATTGGGCTAAGAGGCATCTCAAAGCGCATGAAATCGCGAGTAAAATGCACTATTATACTTCTAGGGTAGGGCGAACAGAGCCCCGATTAGATCATTTTACATTATGGATAACATGAGAAGTCAGCGAAATTCTATCACATTTGTTCAATTTCCGCCGCTCCTATTTCAGATAGCGTATTGGGCTAAGCGGCATCTCAAAGCGCATGAAATGGCGAATAAAATGCACTATCAAACTTCTAGGGTCAGGCAAACAGAGACCCGTTTAGATCATTTTACATTATGGTTAATATAAGAATGCAGTGTAATTCTATCACATTTGTTCAATTTACGTCGCTCCTATTTCGGATAGCGTATTGGGCTAGACGGCTTCTTAAAGCGCGTGGAATGACGGGTAAAATGCATTACTAACCTTCTATGATAGGGCAATCAAAGACCCGATTAGATCATTCTATATTATGGTTAATATAAGATTTCTGCATAATCCTATCACATTTGTTCAATTTATGTCGCTCCTATTTCAGATAGCGTACTGGGCTAGGCGTCATCTTGAAGCGCGTGGAATGGCGAGTAAAATGCACTATTAAACTTCTATCATAGGACAATCAGAGACCCGATTAGATGATGTAATATTTTGTTTAATATAAGAATTCAGCGAAATTGTATCACATTTGTAAAATTTACGTCGCTCCTATTTCAGTTAGCGTATTGGGCTAAGCGGCATCTCAAAGCGCATGAAATGGCGAGTAAAATGCACTATTAAACTTCTAGGGTAAGGCAAACACAGACCCGAATAGATCATTCTATATTACGGTTAATATATGTATGCAGCGTAATTCTATCACATTCGTTCAATTTACGTCGCTCCAATATCAGATAGCGTACTGGACCAGGCGGCATCTTAAAGCGTGTGCAATGGCGAGTAAAATGAAGTATTAAACTTCTATGATAGAGCAATCAGAGATCCGATTAGATCATTTTATATTTTGTTTAATATAAGGATTCAGCGAAATTCTATCACATTTGTTCAACTTACGACGCTCCTATTTCAGATAGCGTTGTGGGCTAAGCGGCATCTCAAAGCGCATGAACGGTCGAGTGAAATCCACTATTAAACTTCTAGGGTAGGGCGAACAGAGACCCGATTAGAACATTTTACATTATGGATAACATGAGAAGTCAGCGAAATTCTATCACATTTGTCCAATTTCCGCCGCTCCTATTTCAGATAGCGTATTGGGATAAGCGGCAACTCAAAGCACATGAAATGGCGAGTAAAATGCACTATTAAACTTCTAGGGTTAGGCAAACAGAGACCTGATTAGATCATTTTATATTTCGGTTAATATAAGAATGCAGCGTAATTCTATCACATTTGTTCAATTTACGTCGCTCCTATTTCAGATAGCGTATTGGGCTAAGCGGCATCTCAAAGCGCATGAAGTGGCGAGTAAAATGCACTATGAAGCTTCTAGGGTAAGGCAAACAGAGTCCCGATTAGATCATTTCATATTACGGTTAATATAAGAATGCAGCGTAATTCTATCACATTTGTTCAATTTACGTCGCTCCCATTTCAGATAGCGCCCTGGGCTAAGCGGCATCTTCATGCGCGTGGAATGGCGAGTAAAATGCACTATTAAACTTCTATGATAAGGCAAACAGAGACCCGATTAGATCATTTTATATTACGGTTAATATAAGAATTCAGCACAATTCTATCACATTTGTTCAATCTACGTCGCTCGTAATTCAGATAGCGTATTGGGCTAAGCGACATCTCAAAGCGCATGAAAGGGCGAGTAAAATGCACTATTAAACTTCTAGGGTAGGGCAAACAGAGACCCGATTAGATCATTTTACATTATGGTTAATATGAGAAGTCAGCGAAATTCTATCACATTTGTTCAATTTCCGCCGCTCCTATTCCAGATAGCGTATTGGGCTAAGCGGCATATCAAAGCGCATGAAATGGCGAATAAAATGCACTATCAAACTTTTAGGGTAGGGCAACCAGAGACCCGATTAGATCATTTTATATTATGGTTAATTTAAGAATTCAGCGAAATTCTATCACATTCGTTCAATTTACGTCGCTCCTATTTCAGATAGCGCATTGGGCTAAGCGGCATCTCAAAGCGCATGAAATGGCGAGTAAAATGCGCCTTTAAACTTCTAGGGTAGGGCAAACAGAGACCCGATTATATCATTTTATATTACGGTTAATATAAGAATGCAGCGTAATTCTATTACATTTGTTCAATTTACGTCGCTCCTATTTCAGATAGCGTATTGGGCTGAGCGGCATCTCAAAGCGCATGAAATGGCGAATAAAATGCACTATCAAACTTCTAGGGTAGGGCAACCAGAGACCCGATTAGATCATTTTATATTATGGTTAATTTAAGAATTCAGCGAAATTCTATCACATTCGTTCAATTTACGTCGCTCCCATTTCAGATAGCGTATTGGGCTAAGCGGCATCTCAAAGCGCATGAAATGCCGAGTAAAATGCGCTATTAAAGTTCTAGGGTAGGGCAACCAGAGACCCGATTAGATCATTTTATATTATGGTTAATTTAAGAATTCAGCGAAATTATATCACATTCGTTCAATTTACGTCGCTCCTATTTCAGATAGGGTATTGGGCTAAGCGGCACCACATAGCGCATGAAATGGCGAGTAAAATGCACTATCAAACTTCTAGGGTAGGGCAACCGGAGGCCCGACTAGATCATTTTATAATACGGTTAATATATGAATTCAGCGAAATTCTATCACATTTGTTCAATTTACGTCGCTCCTGTTTCACATAGCATATTGGCCTAAGCGGCACCTTAAAGCGCGTGGAATGGCGAGTAAAATGCAATATTAAACGTCTATGATAGGACAATCAGAGACCCGATTAGATCATTTTATATTTTGTTTAATATAAGATTTCAGAGAAATTGTATCACATTTGTTCAATTTACGTCGCTCCTATTTCAGACAGCGTATTGGGCTAAGCGGAATCTCAAAGCGCATGAAATGTTGAGTAAAATGCACTATCACACGTCTAAGGTAAGGCAAACAGGGACCCGATTAGATCATTTTATATTACGGTTAATATAAGAAATCAGCGTAATTCTATCACATTTGTTCAATTGACGTCGCTCCTATTTCAGATAGCGTATTGGGATAGGCGGCACCTTAAAGCGCAAGGAATGACCAGTAAAATGCACTATTAAGCTTCTATGATAGGGCAACCAGAGACCCGATTAGATCATTCTATATTATGGTTAATATAAGAATTCTGCGTAATTCTATTACATTTGTTCCATTTACGTCGCTTCTATTTCAGATAGCGTATTGGGGTAGGCGGCATCTTAAAGTGCATGGGCTGACGAGTAAAACGCACTATTAAACTTCTATGATAGGGCAATCGGAGACCCGATTAGATCATTTTATATTATTGTTATTATAAGAATTCAGCGTAATTTTATGACATTTGTTCAATTTACGTCGTCCCTATTTGAGATAGCGTATTGGGCTAGGTGGCATGTTAAAGCGCGTGCAATTACGAGTAAAATGCGCTACTAACCTTCGGTGATAGGGCAATCAGGGACCCGATTAGATCATTTTATATTATGGTTAATATAAGAATTCTGCGTAATTCTATCACATTTGTTCAATTTATGTCGCTCCTATTTGAGATATCGTATTGAGCTAAGCGGCATATTAAAGCGCATGAAATTTCGAGTAAAACGCACTACTAACGTTCTATGATAGGGCAATCTGACACCCGATTAGATCATTTTATATTATGGTTAATATAAGATTCAGCGAAATTCTATCACCTTTGTTCAATTTACGTCCCTCCTATTTCAGATATCGTATTCGGCTACGTGGCATCTTAAAGCGCATGAAATGGCGAGTAAAATGATCTCTTAAGCTTCTCGGATTCGGCCATCAGAGACACAATTAAATCATTTTGTATTATTGTTAATATAAGAATTCAGGGTAATTCTATCACATTTGTCCAATTTACGTAGCTCCTACTTCAGATAGCGTATTGGGACAGGCGGCATCTTAAGGCTCATGAAATGACGAGTAACATGCACTATTAAACTTGTACGATAGGGTAATCGGAGATCTCATTAGATCATTTTATATTATGGTTAATATAAGAATTATGCGTAATTCTATCACACTTGTTCAATTTACGTCGCTCCTATTTCAGATAGTATATTGGGCTAGGCGGCACCTTAAAGCGCATGAAATGACGAGTAAAATGCACTACTAAACTTCTACGATAGGGTAATCGGAGATCTCATTAGATCATTTTATATTATGGTTAATATAAGAATTATGCGTAATTCTATCACACTTGTTCAATTTACGTCGCTCCTATTTCAGGTAGTATATTGGGCTAGGCGGCATCCTAAAACGCGTGGAATGACGAGTAAAATGCACCACTAAACTTCTTTGATAGGGCAATCAGAGACCCGATTAGATCATTATATATTATGGTTCACATAAGAATTCAGCGAAATTCTATCACATTTGTTCAATTTACGTCGCTCCTATTTCAGATATCGTATTGAGCTAGATGGCATCCTAAAGAGCATGTAATGTCGAGTAAAATGCAGTATTAAACTTCTATGGTAGGGCAAACAGAGAGCCGATTAGATCATTTTATATTATTGTTAATTTAAGAATTCAACGTAATTTTATCACACTTGTTCAATTTATATCGCTCCAATTTCAGATAGCATATTGGGCTGGGCGACACCTTAAAGCGCATGAATTGACGAATAAAATGCACTATTCAACTTCTATGATAGGGCAATCAGAGACCCGAATAGATCGTATTATATTATGGTTTATATAAGAATTCTGCGAAATTTTATCACATTTGTTCAATTTACGTCGCCCATATTTCAGATAGCGTATTGGGCTAGGTGGCATCTTAAAGCGCATGAAATGTCGAGTACAATGCACTATTAAACTTCTATGATAGGGCGATCAGAGACCATATTAGATCATTTTATATTATGGTTCATTTAAGAATTCAGCAAATCTCTATCACACTTGTTCAATTTACGTAGCTCCAATTTCAGATAGCGTATTGGAAGAGGCGGCATCTTAAAGCGCGTGGAATGGCGAGTAAAATGCACTATTAAACGTCTATGATAGGGCAGTCAGAGACCCGATTAGATCACTTTAAATCATGGTTAATATTAGAATTCAGCTTAATTCTATCACATTTGTTCACTTCACGTCGCTCCTATTTCAGATAGTGTATTGGACTAGGCGACATCTTAAAGCGCATGAAATGAGGAGTAAAATGCACTATTAAACCTCTATGATAGGGCAATCAAAGACCCGATTAGATCATTTTATATTATTGTTATTATAAGAATTCAGCGTAATTCTATCACATTTGTTCACTTCACGTCGCTTCTATTTCAGATAGCGTATTGGGCCAAGCGGCACCTTAAATCGCATGAAATGACGAGTAACATGCACTATTAAACTTCTATGATACGGCAATCGGAGACCCGAATAGATCGTATTATATTACGGTTAATACAAGAATTCTGCGTAATTCTTTCACATTTGTTCAATTTATGTCGCTCCTAGTTTAGATAGCGTATTGGGCTAGGCGGCACCTTAGAGCGCATGAAATGCCGAGTAAAATGCAGTATTATACTTCTACGATAGGCCAATCAGACACCCGAATAGATCGTATTATATTATGGTTAATGTAAGAATGCTGCGTAATTCTATCACGTTTGATCAATTTACGTAGCTCCAGTTTCAGATAGCGTATTGGGCTAGGCGGCATCTTAAAGCGCATGAAATGCCGAGCAAAATGCACTACTAAACTTCACGGTTAAGTCAATCAGAGACCCGATTAGATCATTTTATATTATGGTTAATATAAGAATTCAACGTAATTCTATCACATTTGTTCAATTTACGTCGCTCCAACTTTAGATAGCGTATTGTGCTAAGCGGCATCTTAAAGCGCATGAGATGTCGAGTAAAATACACTACTAAACTTCTAGGATAGGGTAATCAGTGACCCGAATTGATCGTATTATATTATGGTTAATATAAGAATTCTGCGTAATTCTATCACGTTTGTTCAGTGTACGTAGCTCCAATTTCAGATAGCGCATTGTACTAGGCGGCATCTTATAGCGCATGATATATCGAGTGAAATGCACTGTTAAACTTCTATGATAGGGCAATCAGAGACCCGAATAGATCGTATTATATTGTGGTTAATATAAGAATGCTGCGTAATTCTCGCACATTTGTTCAATTTACGTCGCCCCTATTTCAGATAGCGTATTGGGCTAGGCGGCATCTTAAAGCGCATGAAATGACGAGTAAAATGCACTATTGAACTTCGAGGATAGGGCAATCAGAGTCCCGATTAGATCATCTTATATTATTACTAATTTAAGAATTCATCGTAACTCTATCACATTTGTCCAATTCACGTCGCTCCTACACCAGATATCGTATTGAGCTAGGCGGCACCTTAAAGCGCATGAAATGGCGAGTAAAATGCACTATTAAACTTCTATGATAGGGTAATCAGAGACCCGAGTAGAATATATTATATTATGGTTAATATAAGAATTCAGCGAAATTCTATCACATTTATTCAATTTCCTTTCCTCGTATTTCAGATAGCGTATTGGGATAGGCGGCATCTTAAAGCGCATGAAATGTGGAGTAAAATGCACTACTGAACTTCACGGATAGGGCAATCAGAGACCCGGTTAGGTCATATTATATTATGATTAATATAAGAATTCAGCGTTATTCTATCACATTTGTTCAATTTACGTCGCTCCTATTTCAGATGGGATATTGGGCTAGACGGCATCTTAAAGCGCGTGGAATAACGAGTAAAATGCACTACTAACCTTCTATGATGGGGTAATCAGAGACCCGATTAGATCATTCTATATTATGGTTAATATAAGAATTTCTGCGTAATTCTATCACATTTGTTCAATTTATGTCGCTCCTATTTTACATAGCGTATTGGGCTGGGCGGCACCTTAAACCACATGAAATGACGAGTAAAATACACTATTAAACTTCTATGATAGGGTAATCAGAGGCCCGAGTAGATCATATTATATTATTGTTAATATAAGAATTCAGCGTGATATTGTCACAGTTGTTCAATTTACGTCGCTCCTATTTCAGATAGCGTATTGGGATAGGCGGCATTTTAAAGCGCATGGAATGACCAGTAAAATGCACTATTAAGCTTCTATGATAGGGCAATCAGAGACCCGATTAGATCATTCTATATTATGGTTAATATAAGAATACTGCGTAATTCTATCACATTTGTTCAATTTGTGTCGCTCCTATTTCAGATAGCGTAGTGGGCTAGGCGACACCTTAAAGCGCATGAAATGACGAGTAAAATGCACTCCTAAGCTTCTCGGGTAGGGCAATCAGAGACCCGATTAGGCCATCTTATATTATGGTTAATATAAGAATTCAGCGAAATTTTATCACATTTGTTCAATTAACGTCGCTCCTATTTCAGATAGCGTATTGGGCCAAGCGGCACCTTAAAGCGCTTGAAATGACGAGTAACATCCACTACTAAACTTCTATGATAGGGCAATCAGAGACCCGAATATATCGCATTATATTATGGTTAATATAAGAATTCTGCGTAATTCCATCACATTTGTTCAATTTATGTCGCTCCAATTTCAGATAGCGTATTGGGATAGGCGGCACCTTAAAGCGCATGATATGAGGAGTAAAATGCACTATTAAACTTCTATGATTGGGCATTCGGAGAACCGATTAGATCATTATATATTATTGTTAATTTAAGAATTCAGCGAAGTTCTATCACATTTGTTCAATTTACGCCGCTCCTATTTCAGATAGCGTATTGGGATGAGCGGCACCTTAAAGCGCATGATATGATGAGTAAAATGCACTATTAAACTTCTATGATTGGGCAATCAGAGACCCGATTAGATCATTTTATATTGTGGTTAATATAAGAATTCAGCGTTATTCTATCACATTTGTTCAATTTACGTCGCACCTATTTCAGATAGCATATTGGGCTATGCGGCATCTTAAAGCGCATGAAATGTCGAATAAAATGCACTACTAAACTTCTCGGATAGGTCAATCAGAGACCCGATTAGGTCATCTTATATTATGGTTAATATAAGAATTCAGCGAAATTTTATCACATTTGTTCAATTTACGTCGCCCCTATTTCAGATAGCGTATTGGGCTAGGTGGCATCTTAAAGCGCATGGAATGACGAGTAATATGCACTACTAACCTTCCATGATAGTGGAATCAAAGACCCGATTACAGCATTATATATTATGGTTAATACAAGAATTCTGCGTAGTTCTATCACATTTGATCAATTTATGTCGCTCCTATTTCAGATAGCGTATTGCGCCAGGCGGCACCTTAAAGCGCATGAAAGGACGAGTAAAATGCACTATTAAACTTCTATGATAGGGCAATCAGAGACCCGTTTAGGTCATCTTAAATTATGATTAATATATGGATGCAGCGAAATCCTATCACACTTGTTCAATCTACGTCGCTCCTATTTCAGATAGCGCATTGGGTTAGGCGGCATCTTAAAGCGCGTGGATTGTCGAGTAAAATGCACTACTAACCTTCTATGATAGGGCAATCAGAGACCCGATTAGATCATTTTAGATTGTGGTTAATATAAGAATTCAGCGTAATTTTTTCACATTTGTCCAATTTACGTCGCCCCTATTTCAGATAGCGTCCTCGGCTAGGAGGCATCTTAAAGCGCATGAAATGTCGAGTAAAATGCACTATTAAACTTCTACGATAGGGCAATCAGATACCCGTTTAGATCATTTTATATTATGGTTAATATAAGGATTCTGCGTAATTCTGTCACATTTGTTCAATTTACGTCGCTCCTATTTCAGATAGCGTATTGCACTTAGCGGCATCCCAAAGCGCATGAAATGTCGAGTAAAGTGCACTATTAAACTTCTAGGATGGGGCAATCAGAGACCCGTTTAGATCATTTTATATTATTGTTAATACAAGAATTCAGCGTAATTTTATAACATTTGTGCAATTTACGTCGCCCCTATTTCAGATAGCGTATTGGGCTAGGTGGTATCTTAAAGCGCATGAAATGTCGAGTAAAATGCGCTACTAAACTTCTAGAATAGGGCAATCAGAGACCCGATTAGATCATTTTATATTATTGTTAATACATGAATTCAGCGTACTTTTATCACATTTGTTCAATTTACGTCGACCTTATTTCAGATTGCGTACTCGGCTAGGAGGCATCTTACAGCGCATGAAATGTCGAGTAAAATGCACTATCAAACTTCTACGATAGGGCAATCAGACACCTGATTAGGTCATCTTATATTATGATTAATATATGGATGCAGCGTAATTCTATCATACTTGTTCAATCTACGTCGCTCCTATTTCAGATAGCGTATTGGGCTAGAAGGCATCTTAAAGCGCATGAAATGTCGAGCAAAATGTACCATGAAACTTCTATGATAGGGCGATCAGAGACCCGACTAGATCATATTATATTATGGTTATTTTAAGAATTCGTCGTAATTCTATCACATTTGTCCCAATCACGTCGCCCCTATTTCAGATAGTGTGTCGGGATAGACGGCATCTTAAAGCGCGAGGAATGACGAGTAAAATGCACTGTTAACCTTCTTTCATAGGGAAATCAGAGACCCGAAGAGATCATTTTATGTTTTGGTTAATATAAGAATTCTGCATAATTCTATCACATTCGTTCAATTTACGTCGCTCCTATTTCAGATAGCGTATTGGGCTAAGCGGCATCTTAAAGCGCATGAATTGGCGAGTAAAATTCGCTATTAAACTTCTAGGGTAGGGCGAACAGAGACCCGATTAAATCATTTTATACTATGGTTAATTTAAGAATGCAGCGTAATTCTATCACAATTTGTTCAATTTACGTCGATCCTATTTCAGGTAGCGTATTGGGCTGAGCGGCCTCTTAAAGCGCAAGAAATGGCGAGCAAAATGCACTGTTAATCTTCTATGATACGACAATCAGAGACCCGATTAGATCATTTTATATTATGGTTAATATAAGAATTAGCGTAATTCTATCTCATTTGTTCAATTTACGTCGCTCGTATTTCAGATAGCGTATTGGGCTAGGCGGCACCTTAAAGCGCATGAAATGACGAGGAAAACGCACTATTAAACTTCTATGATAGGACAATCAGAGACCCGATTAGATCATTTTAAATTATTGTTAATATAAGAATTCAGCGTAATTTTATCACATTTGTTCAATTTACGTCGCCCCTATTTCAGATAGCGCCCTCGGCTAGGAGGCATCTGAAAGCGCATGAAATGTCGAGTAAAATGCACTATGAAACTCCTATGATAGGGCAATCAGAGACCCGTTTAGATCATTTTATATTATTGTTAATATAAGAATTCCGCGTGATTTTATCATATTTGTTCAATTTACGTCGCCCCTATTTCAGATAGCGTATTGAGCTGGGTGGCATCTCAAAGCGCATGAAATGTCGAGTAAAATGCACTATTAAACTTGTATGATAGGGAAATCAGAGACCCGAAGAGATCATTTTATATTATTGTTAATATAAGAATTCAACGTAATTTTATCACATTTGTTCAATTTATATCGCTCCTATTTCAGATAGCGTATTGGGCTGAGCGGCACCTTAAAGCGCATGAAATGACGAGTAAGATGCACTGTTAAACTTCTATGATAGGACAATCAGAGAACCGAATATATCGTATTATATTATGGTTAATATAAGAATTCTGCGTAATTCTATCTCGTTTCTTCAATTTACGTAGCTCCAATTTCAGAAAGCGTATTGGGCTATGCGGCATCTTAAAGCGCATGAAATGTCGAGTAAAATGCACTACTAAACTTCTCGGATAGGGTAAACAGAGACCCGATTAGATCATTTTATATTATGGTTAATTTAAGAATTCAGCGAAATTCTATCACATTTGTTCAATTTACGTCGCTCCAATTTCAGATAGCGTATTGGGCCAAGCGGCAACTTAAAGCGCATGAAATGACGAGTAACATGCACTATTATACTTCTATGATAGGGCAATCAGAGACCCGAATAGGTCGTATTATATATTGGTTACATATAAGAATTCTGCGTAATTCTACCACATTTGTTCAATTAACGTCGCTCCTCTTTCAGATAGCGTATTGGGCTAAGCGGCACCTTAAAGCGCATGAAATGACGAGTAAAATGCACTATTAAACTTCTATGATAGGGCAATCAGAGACCCGAATAAAACGTATTATATTATGGTTAATATAAGAATTCTGCGTAATTCTATCACGTTTGTTCAATTTACGTAGCTCCACTTTCAGATACCGTATTGGGCTAGGCGGCATCTGAAAGCGCATGAAATGTCGAGTATAACGCACTACTAAGCTTCTCGGATAGGGCTAACAGAGACCCGATTAGGACATCTTATATTATGGTTAATATAAGAATTGAGCGAAATTTTATCACATTTGTTCAATTTACGTCGCCCCTATTTCAGATAGCGTATTGGGCTAGGTGGCTTATTAAAGCGCATCAAATGTCGAGTAAAACGCACCATTAAACTTCTAGGGTAGGGCAAACAGAGATCCGATTAGATCATTTTATATTATTGTTAATATAAGAATTCCGCGTGATTTTATCATATTTGTTCAATTTACGTCGCCCCTATTTCAGATAGCGTATTGAGCTGGGTGGCATCTTAAAGCGCATGAAATGTCGAGTAAAATGCACTATTAAACTTGTATGATAGGGAAATCAGAGACCCGAAGAGATCATTTTATATTATTGTTAATATAAGAATTCAACGTAATTTTATCACATTTGTTCAATTTATGTAGCTCCAATTTCAGATAGCGTATGGGGCTAGGCGGCATCTGAAAGCGCATGAAATGTCGAGTAAAATGCACTACCAAACTTTTCAAATAGGGCTAACAGAGACCCGATTAGGACATCTTATATTATGGGTAATATAAGAATTCAGCGAAATTTTATCACATTTCTTCAATTTACGTCGCCCCTATTTCAGATAGCGTACAGGGCAAAGCGGCACCTTAAAACGCATGAAATGGCGAGTAACATGCACTATTAAACTTCTATGATAGGGCAATCAGAGACCCCAACAGATCGTATTATATTATGGTTAATATAAGAATTCTGCGTAACTCTATCACATTTGTTCAATTTATGTCGCTCCTATTTCAGATAGCGTATCGGGCTAGGCGGCACCTTAAAGCGCACGAAATGATGAGTGAAATGCACTATTAAACTTCTATGATAGGGCAATCAGAGACCCGATTAGATTATTCTATATTATGGTTAATATAAGAATTCTGCGTAATTCTACCACATTTGTTCAATTTGTGTCGCTCTTATTTCAGATAGCGTAGTGGGCTAGGCGGCACCTTAAAGCGCACGAAATGATGAGTGTAATGCACTATTAAACTTCTATGATAGGGCAAACGGAGACCCGATTAGATCAGTTTATATTAGGGTTAATTTAAGAATTCAGCGAGATTCTATCACATTTGTTCAATTTACGTCCCTCCTATTTCGGATAGCGTATTGGGCCAAGCGGCCCCTCAAAGCGCATGAAATGACGAGTAAAATGCACTATTAAGCTTCTATGATAGGGCAATCAGAGAACCGAATAGATCGTTTTATATTATGGGTAATTTAAGAATTCAGCGAAATTGTATCACATTTGTTCAATTTACGTCGCTCCTATTTCAGATAGCGTATTGGGCTAAGCAGAATCTTAAAGGGCATGAAATGCCGATTAAAATGCACTACCAAACTTCGATGATAGGGTAATCAGAGACACAATTAGATCATTTTATATTATGGTTAATATAAGAATTCTGCGTAATTCTATCACATTTGTTCAATTTACGTCGCCACAATTTCAGATAGCGTATTGGGCTAGGTGGCATCTTAAAGCGCATGAAATGACGAGTAAAATGCACTACTGAACTTCTCGGATAGGGCAATCAGAGACCCGATTAGGTCATCTTATATTATGATTGATATAAGAATTCAGCGTAAATCTATCACATTTGTTCAATTTACGTCGCTCCAATTTCAGATAGCGTATTAGGCTAAACGGCACCTTGAAGCGCATGAAATGGCGAGTAAAATGCACTATTAAACTTTTATGATAGGGCAATCAGAGACCCGATTAGATCTTCTTATATTATTGTTAATGTAAGTATTCATCGTAACTCTATTACATTTGAACAATTCACGTCGCTCCTATTTCCGATAGTATATTGGGCTAGGCGGCATCTTAAAGCGCGTGGAATGGCGAGTAAAATGCACTACTAACCTTCTATGATAGGGCAATCAGAGACCCGATTAGATCAATTTATATTATGGCTAATATAAGAATTACGCGAAATTCTATCACATTTGTTCAATTTACGGCTCTCCCATTTCAGATAGCCTATTGGGCTAAACGGCACTTTAAAGCGCATGAAATGGCGACTAAATGCACTATTAAACTTCTATGATAGGGCAATCAGAGACCCGATTAGATCATTTTATATTATGGTTAATATAAGAATTATGCGTAATTTTATCACATTTGCTCAATTTACGTGACTCCTATTTCAGATAGCGTATTGGGCTAGGGGGCACCTTAAAGCGCATGAAATGACGAGTAAAATGCACTATTAAACTTCTATGATAGGGCAATCAGAGACCCGAATAGATCATATTATATTATGGTTGATATAAGAATTCAGTGTAATTCTATCACAATTGTTCTATTTACGACGCTGCTATTTCAGATAGCGTATTGGGCGAGGCGGCATCTTAAAGCGCATGAAATGTCGAGTGACATACACTATTAAACTTCTATGATAGGGCAATAACAGACCCGATTAGGTCATCTTATATTATGATTGATATAAGAATTCGGCGTAATTCTATCACATTTGTTCAATTTACGTCGCTCCTATTTCTGATAGCGTATTAGGCTAAACGGCACCTTGAAGCGCATGCAATGACGAGTAAAATTCACTATTAAACTTCTATGATAGGGCAATCAGAGACCCGATTAGATCATTTTATATTATGGTTAACATAAGAACTCTGCGTAACTCTGTCACATTTGTTCAATTTACGTAGCTCCAATTTCAGATTGCGGATTGGGCTAGACGGCACCTAAAAGCGCATGAAATGACGAATCAAATGCACTACTAAACTTCCAGGATAGGGCAATCAGAGTCCCGATTAGATCATCTTTTATTATTGCTAATTTAAGAATTCATCGTAACTCTATCACATTTGTTCAATTTACGTCGCTCCTATTTCAGATAGCGTATTGTGCTAAACGGCTCCTTAAAGCGCATGAAATGGTGAGTAAAATGCACTATTAAACTTCTATGATAGGGCAATCAGAGACCCGATTAGATCATTTTACATTATGGTTAATATAAGAATTATGCGCAGTTCTGTCACATTTGTTCAATTTACGTCGCTCCTATTTCAGATAGCGTATTAGGCTAAACGGCACCTTTAAGCGCATGAAATGTCGAGTAAAATGCACTATTAAACTTCTATGATAGGGCAATCAGAGACCCGATTAGATCATTTTATATTATGGTTAACATAAGAACTCTGCGTAACTCTGTCACATTTGTTCAATTTACGTAGCTCCAATTTCAGATTGCGGATTGGGCTAGACGGCACCTAAAAGCGCATGAAATGACGAATCAAATGCACTACTAAACTTCTAGGATAGGGCAATCAGAGTCCCGATTAGATCATCTTTTATTATTGCTAATTTAAGAATTCATCGTAACTCTATCACATTTGTCCAAATCACGTCGCTCCTACACCAGATATCGCATTGAGCTAGGCGACATCGTAAAGCGCATGAAATGGCGAATAAAATGCACTACTAACCTTCTCGGATACGGCCATCAGAGACCCAATGAGATCATTTTATATTATGGTTAATATAAGAATTATGCGCAGTTCTATCACATTTATTCAATTTACGTCGCTTCTATTTCGGATAGCGTATTAGGCTAAGCGGAATCTTAAAGCGCATGAAATGTCGAGTAAAATGCACTATTAATCTTCTATGATAGGGCAATTAGAGACCCGATTAGATCATTTTACATTATGGTTAATATAAGAATTATGCGCAGTTCTATCACATTTGTTCAATTTACGTCGCTCCTATTTCAGATAGCGTATTGGGCTAGGCGGCACCTTTAAGCGCATGAAATGTCGAGTAAAATGCACTATTCAACTTCTATGATAGGGCAATCATAGACCAGATTAGATCATTTTATATTATGGTTAATATAAGAATTCTGCGTAACTCTGTCACATTTGTTGAATTTACGTAGCTCCAATTACAGATTGCGTATTGGGCTAAACGGCTCCTCAAAGCGCATGAAATGGCGAGTAAAATGCACTGTTAAACTTCTACGATAGGGCAATCAGAGACCCGATTAGATCATCTTATACTATTGTTAATGTAAGAATTCATCGTAACTCTATCACATTTATTCAATCTACGTCGCTCCTATTTCAGACAGCGTATAGGGCTAAGTGGCATCTTAAAGCGCATGAAATGTCGAGTAAAATACACTATTAAACTTCTAGGGTAGGGCAAACAGGGACCCGATTAGATCATTTTCCGTTATGGTTAATTTAAGAATTCAGCGAAACTCTATCACATTTGTTCAATTTACGTCGCTCCTATTTCAGATAGCGTTTTGGGCTAGGTGGCACCTTAAAGCGCATGAAATGTCGAGTAAAATGCACTATTCAACTTCTATGATAGGGCAATCATAGACCCGTATAGATCGTATTATATTATAGTTAATATAAGAATTCTGCGTAATTCTATCACGTTTGTGCAATTTACGTAGCTCCAATTTCAGATAGCATATTGGGCTAGGCGGCATCTTAAAGCGCACGAAATGTCGAGTAAAATGCACTACTAAACTTCTCGGATAGGGCAATCAGAGACCCGATTATGTCATCTTATATTATGGTTAATATAAGAATTCAGCGAAATTCTATCACATTTGCTCAATTTATGTCGCTCCTATTTCAGATAGCGTATTGGGCTAGGTGGCATCTTAAACCGCATGAAATGTCGAGTAAAATGCACTGTTAAACTTCCAGGGTATGGCAAACAGAGACCCGATTAGATCATTTTATACTATGCTTAATTAAAGAATTCAGCGAAACTCTATCACACTTGTTCAATTTACGTAGGTCCAATATCAGATAGCGTATTGGGCTAGACGGCACCTTAAACCGCATGAAATGTCGAGCAAAATGCACTATTAAACTTCTATGATAGGGCAATCAGAGACCCGAATATATCGTATTATATTATGGTTAATATAAGAAATCTGCGTAATTCTATCACATTTGTTCAATTTATGTCGCTCCTATTTCAGATAGCGTATTGGGCTAGGTGGCATCTTAAAGCGCATGAAATGTCGAGTAAAATGCACTATTACACTTCTATGATAGGGCAATCAGAGACCCGATTAGATCGTATTATATTATGGTTAATATAAGAATTCTGCGTAATTCTATCACGTTAGTTCAATTTACGTAGCTCCAATTTCAGATAGCGTATTGGGCTATGCGACATCTTAAAGCGCATGAAATGTCGAGCAAAATGCACTATCAAACTTCTCGGATTGGGCTAACAGAGACCTGATTAGGTCATCTTATATTATGGTTAATGTAAGAATTCAGCGAAATCTTATCACATTTGTTCAAAATACATCGCCCCTATTTCGGATAGCGTATTGGGCTAGGTGGCATCTTAAACCGCATGAAATGACGAGTAAAATGCACTGTTAAACTTCTATGATAGGCCAATCAGAGAACCGAATAGATCGTATTATATTATGGTTAATATAAGAATTCTGCGTACTTCTATCACGTTTGTTCAATTTACGTAGCTCCAATTTCAGATAGCGCATTGGACTAGGCGGCACATTAAAGCGCATGAAACGTCGAGTAAAATGCATTACTAAACTTCTCGGGCAGGGCAATCATAGACCCGATTAGGACATCTTATACTATGGTTAATATAAGAATTCAGCGAAATTTTATCACATTTGCTCAATTTACGTCGCCCCTATTTCAGATAGCGTATTGGGCTAGGTGGCATCTTAAAGAGCATGAAATGTCGAATAAAATGCACTATTAAATTTCTAGGGTAGGGTAAACAGAGACTCGATTAGATCATTTTATATTATTGTTAATATAAGTATTCTGCGTAATTTTATCACATTTGTTCAATTAATATCGCTCCTATTTCAGATAGCGTATTGGGCTAAGTGGCATCTTAAAGCCCATGAAATGACGAGTAACATGCACTACTAAACTTCTATGATAGGGCATTCAGAGACCCGAATAGATCGTATTATATTATGGTTAATTTAAGAATTCATCGAAATTCTTTCACAGTTGTTCAATTTACGTCGCTCCTCTTTCAGATAGCGTATTGGGCCAAGCGGCACCTTAAAGCCCATGAAATGACGAGTAACACGCACTATTAAACTTCTATGATAGGGCAATCAGAGACCCGAATGGATCGTATTATATTATGGTTAATATAAGGATTCTGCGTAATCCTATCACGTTTGTTCAATTTGCGTAGCTCCAATTTCAGATAGCGTATTGGGCTAGTTGGCATCTTAAAGCGCATGAAATGTCGAGTAAAATGCACTACCAAGCTTCTCGGATTGGGCTAACAGAGACCCGATTAGGTCATCTTATATTATGGTTAATATAAGAATTCAGAGAAATTTTATCACATTTGTTCAATTTACCTCCCCCTATTTCAGATAGCGTATTGGGTTGGGTGGCATCTTAAAGCGCATGAAATGTCGAGAAAAATGCGCAATTAAACTTCCAGGGTAGGGCAAACACAGACCCGATTAGTTCATTTTATATTATGGCTAATTTAAGAATTCACCGAAATTCTATCACATTTGTTCAGTTTACGTCGCTCCTATTTCAGATAGCGTACTGGGCCAAGCGCACCTTAAAGCGCATGAAATGACTAGTAAAACGAACTATTAAACTTGTAGGATAGGGCAATCAGAGACCCGAATAGATCGTATTATATTATGGTTAATATAAGAATTCAGCGAAATTCTATCACATTTGCTCAATTTACGTCGCTCCTATTTCAGACAGCGTATTGGGCTAAGCGGCACCTTAAAGCGTATGAAATGACGAGTAAAATGCACTATTAAGCTTCTGTGATAGGGCAATCAGAGACCCGATAAGATCATTTTAAATTATGGTTAAGATAAGTATTCTGCGTAATTCTATAACATTTGTTCTATTTACGTCGCACATATTTCATATAGCGTTTGGGTTAGGCTGCATCTTAAAACGCATGTGATGACGAGTAAAATGCACTACTAACCTTCTATGATAGGGCAATCAGAGACCCGATTAGATCGTTTTATATTATGGTTAATTTAAGAATTCAGCGAAATTGTATCACATTTGTTCAATTTACGTCGCTCCTTTTTCAGATAGCGCATTGGGGTAGCCGACACGTTAAAGCGCATGAAATGACGAGTAAAATGCACTATTAAACTTCTATGATAGGGCAATCAGAGACCCGATTAGATCATTTTATATTATTGTTAATATAAGAATACAGCGAAATACTATCACATTTGTTCAATTTACGACGCTCCTATTTCAGATAGCGTACTGGGCTAAGCGGCACCTTAAAGCGCATGAAATGACGAGTAAAATGCACTATTTAACTTCTATGATACGAAAATCAGAGACCCGATTAGATCATTTCATATTATGGTTAATATAAGAATTCTACGTAATTCTATCACATTTGTTCAATTTACGTCGCTCCTATTTCAGATAGCGTATTGAGCTAAGCGGCACCTTAAAGCGCATGAAATGCCGAGTAAAATGCACTACTAAACTTCTTTGATAGGGCATTCAGAGACCCGATTAGATCATTTTATGTTATGGTTAATATAAGAATTCTGCGTAACCCTATCACACTTATTCAATTTACGCAGCTCCCATTTCAGATAGCGTATTGGGCTAGGCGGCACCTTAAAGCGCATGAAATGACGAGTAAAATGCACTATTAAACCTCTATGATAGGACAATCGGAGACCCGATTAGGTCAGTTTAAATTATGGTTGATATAAAAATTTTGCGTAATTCCAACACATTTGTTCAATTTACGTCGCTCCTATTTCAGATAGCGTATTGGGCTAGGCGGCATCTGAAAGCGCATGAAATGTCGAGTAAAATGCACTATTAAACTTCTATGATACGAAAATCAGAGACCCGATTAGATCATTTCATATTATGGTTAATATAAGAATTCTACGTAATTCTATCACATTTGTTCAATTTACGTCGCTCCTATTTCAGATAGCGTATTGAGCTAAGCGGCACCTTAAAGCGCATGAAATGCCGAGTAAAATGCACTACTAAACTTCTTTGATAAGGCATTCAGAGACCCGATTAGATCATTTTATGTTATGGTTAATTTAAGAATTCTGCGTAACCCTATCACATTTATTCAATTTACGCAGCTCCAATTTCAGATAGCGTATTGGGCTAGGCGGCACCTTAAAGCGCATGAAATGACGAGTAAAATGCACTATTAAACCTCTATGATAGGACAATCAGAGACCCGATTAGGTCAGTTTAAATTATGGTTGATATAAAAATTTTGCGTAATTCCAACACATTTGTTCAATTTACGTCGCTCCTATTTCAGATAGCGTATTGGGCTAGGCGGCATCTGAAAGCGCATGAAATGTCGAGTAAAATGCACTATTAAACTTCTATGATAGGACAATCAGAGAACCGATTAGATCATTTTAAATTATGGTTAATATAAGAATTCTGCGTAATTCTATCACATTTGTTCAATTTTCGACGCTTCTATTTCAGATAGCGTATTCGGCGAGGCGGCATCTTAAAGCGCATGAAATGTCGAGTAAAATGCACTACTAAACTTCTCGGATAAGGCAATCAGAGACCCGATTAGGTCTTCTTATACTATGGTTTGTATAAGAATTCAGCGAAATTTTATCACATTTGCTCAATTTACGTCGCCCCTATTTCAGATATCGTATCCGGCTAGGTGGCATCTCAAAGCGCACGAAATGTCGAATAAAATGCACTATTAAACTTCTATGATACGGCAATCAGAGACCCGATTAGATCATTTTAAATTATGGTTAATATAAGAATACAGCGAAATACTATCACATTTGTTCAATTTACGTCGCTCCTATTTCAGATAGCGTATTGTGCTAAGCGGCATCTTAAAGCGCATGAAATGTCGAGTAAAATGCACAACTCAACTTTAGGATAGGGCAATCAGAGACCCGTTTAGATCATTTTATATTATTGTTAATATAAAAATTCAGCGTAATTTTATAACATTTGTTCAATTTACGTCGCTCCTATTTCAGATAGCGTATCCGGGTAGGTGGCATCTTAAAGCGCATGAAATGTCGAGTAAAATGCACTATTAAACTACAATGATAGGGCAATCAGAGACCCGAATAGATCATATTATATTATGGTTAACATAAGAATTCTGCTTAATCCCATCACATTTGTTCAATTTACGTCGCTCCTACTTCAGATAGCGTATTGGGCTAGGCGGCATCTTAAAGCGCATGAAATGTCGAGTAAAATGCACTACCAAGCTTCTCGGATTGGGCTGACAGAGACCCGATTAGGTCATCTTATATTATGGTTAATATAAGAATTCAGCGAAATTTTATCACATTTGCTCAATTTACGTCGCCCCTATTTGAGGTAGCGTATTGGGCTAGGTGGCTTCTTAAAGCGCATGAAATGTCGAGTAAAATGCACTGTTAAACTTCTAGGGTTGGGTAAACAGAGACCCGATTAGATCATTTTATATTATGGTTAATTTAAGAATACAGCGAAATTCTATCACATTTGTTCAATTTACGTCGCTCCTATTTCAGATAACGTATTGGGCCAAGCGGCACCTTAAAGCGCATGAAATGACGAGTAACATGCACTATTAAACTTCAATGATAGGGCTATCAGAGACCTGAAGAGATCGTATTATATTATTGTTAATATAAGTATTCTTCGTAATTCGATCACATTTGTTCAATTTATGTCGCTCCTATTTCAGATAGCGTATTGGGCCAGGCGGCACCTTAAAGCGCATGAAATGACGAGTAAAACGCAGTATTAAACTTCTATGATAGGCCAATCAGAGACCCGAATAGATCGTATTATATTATGATTAATATAAGAATTCTGCGTAATTCTGTCACGTTTGTTCAATTTACGTAGCTCCAATTTCAGATAGCGTATTGGGCTAGTTGGCATCTTAAAGCGCATGAAATGTCGAGTAAAATGCACTACCAAGCTTCTCGGATTGGGCTAACAGAGACCCGATTAGGTCATCTTATATTATGGTTAATATAAGAATTCAGAGAAATTTTATCACATTTGTTCAATTTACCTCGCCCCTATTTCAGATAGCGTATTGTGTTGGGTGGCATCTTAAAGCGCATGAAATGTCGAGAAAAATGCGCAATTAAACTTCTAGGGTAGGGCAAACAGAGACCCGATTAGTTCATTTTATATTATGGCTAATTTAAGAATTCACCGAAATTCTATCACATTTGTTCAGTTTACGTCGCTCCTATTTCAGATAGCGTACTGGGCCAAGCGCACCTTAAAGCGCATGAAATGACTAGTAAAACGAACTATTAAACTTGTAGGATAGGGCAATCAGAGACCCGACTAGATCGTATTATATTATGGTTAATATAAGTATTCAGCGAAATTCTAACATATTTGTTCAATTTACGTCGCTCCCATTTCAGATAGTGTATTGGGCGATGCGGCACCTTAAAGCGCATGAAATGACGAGTAACATGCACTATTAAACTTCTATGATAGGCCAATCAGAGACCCGAATAGATCGTATTATATTATGGTTAATATAAGAATTCAGCGAAATTCTATCACATTTGCTCAATTTACGTCGCTCCTATTTCAGACAGCGTATTGGGCTAAGCGGCACCTTAAAGCGTATGAAATGACGAGTAAAATGCACTATTAAGCTTCTGTGATAGGGCAATCAGAGACCCGATAAGATCATTTTAAATTATGGTTAAGATAAGTATTCTGCGTAATTCTATAACATTTGTTCTATTTACGTCGCACATATTTCATATAGCGTTTGGGTTAGGCTGCATCTTAAAACGCATGTGATGACGAGTAGAATACACTACTAACCTTCTATGATAGGGCAATCAGAGACCCGATTAGATCGTTTTATATTATGGTTAATATATGAATTCAGCGAAATTCTATCACATTTGTTCAATTTACGTCGCTCCTATTTCATATAGCGTATGGGGCTCAGCGGCATCATAACGCGCATGAAATGTCGAGTAAAATGCACTACTAAACTGCTAGGATAGGGCAATCAGAGACCCGATGAAGTCATCTTATATTATGATTAATATAAGAATTCAGCGTAATTCTATCACATTTGTTCCATTTACGTCGCTCCTATTTCAGATAGCGTATTGGGATAGGCGGCATCTTGAAGCGCATGGAATGACGAGTAAAATGCACTATTAATCTTCTATGATAGGGCAATCAGAGACCCGAATATATCATATAATTATTATTTTTAATATAAGAATTCTGCGTAATTCTATAACGTTAGTTCAATTTACGTAGCTCCAATTTCAGATAGCGTATTGGGCTATGCGACATCTTAAAGCGCATGAAATGTCGAGCCAAATGAACTACTAAACTTCTTGGATAGGGCAATCAGAGACCCGATAAGGTCATCTTATATTATGGTTAATATAAGAATTCCGCGTAATTCTATCACGTTTGTTCAATTTATGTAGATCCAATTTCCGATAGCGCATTGGACTAGGCGGAATCTTAAAGCGCATGAAATGTCGAGTAAAATGCACTACTAAACTTCTCGGATAGGGCAATCAGAGACCCGATTAGGTCATCTTATATTATGGTTAATATAAGAAGTCAGCGATATTTTATCACGTTTGTTCAATGTACGTCTTCCCTATTTCAAATAACGTATTGGGCTAAGCGGCACCGTATAGCACATGAAATGACGAGTAAAATGCACTATTAAACTTCTATGGTAGGACAATCAGAGACCCGAATAGATCGTATTATATTATGGTTAATATAAGAATTCTGCGTAATTCTATCACATATGTTCAATTTACGTCGCCCCTATTTCAGATAGCGTATTGGGCTAGGTGGCATCTTAATGCGCATGAAATGTCGAGTAAAATGCACTACTAATCTTCTATGATAGGGCAATCAGAGACCCGATTAGATCATTTTATATTATTGTAAATATAAGAATTCAGCGGTATTCTATCACATTTGTTCAATTTACGCCGCTCCTATTTCAGATAGCATATTGGGCTAGGCGGCATCTTAAAGCGCATGAAGTGTCGAGTAAAATGCCCTATTCAGCTTCTAGGTTAATCCAATCAGAGACCCGATTAGATCATTTTATATTATGGCTAATATAAGAATTCTGCGTAATTCGATCTCATTTGTTCAATTTACGTCGCTCCTATTTCAGATAGCGTATTGTGCTAAGCGGCATCTTAAACCGCATGATATGTCGAGTAAAATGCACTATTAAACTTCTATGGTAGGGCAATCAGAGACCCGATTAGATCATTTTATATTATTGTTAATATAAGAATTCAACGTAAGTTTATCACATTTGTTCAATTTATATCGCTCCTATTTCAGACTGCGTATTGGGCTAGGCGGCTCCATAAAGCGCATGAAATGACGAGTAAAATGCACTATTAAACTTCTATGATAGGGCAGTCAGAGAACCGAATAGATAGTATTATATTATGGTTAATATAAGAATTCTGCGAAATTCTATCACGTTTGTTCAGTTTACGTCGGTCCAATTTCAGATAGCGTATTGGGCTAGGCGGCCACTTAGAGCGCATTATATGTCGAGTAAAATGCACTACTAAACTTCTCGGATAGGGCAATCAGAGACCCGATTAGGTCATCTTATATTATAGTTAATATAAGAATTCAGCGAAATTTTATCACATTTGTTCAATTTACGTCGCCCCTATTTCAGATAGCGTATTGGGCTAGGTGGCATCTTAAAGCGCATGAAATGACGAATAAAATGCACTATTAAACTTCTATGATAGGGCTATCAGTGACCCGAATATATCGTATTATATTATGGTTAATATAAGAATTCTCCGTAATTCTATCACGTTTTTTCAATTTACGTAGATCCAATTTCAGATAGCGCATTGGACTAGGCGGAATCTTAAAGCGCATGAAATGTCGAGTAAAATGCACTACTAAACTTCTCGGATAGCGCAATCAGAGAGCCGATTAGGACATCTTATACTATGGTTAATATAAGAATTCAGCGAAATTCTATCACATTTGCTCAATTTACGTCGCCCCTATTTCAGATAGCGTATTGGGCTTGCTGGCATCTTAAAGCGCATGAAATGTCGAGTAAAATGCACTATTAAACTTCTAGGGTAGGGTAAACAGAGACGCGACTAGACCATTTTATATTATGGTTAGTTTAAGAATTCAGCGAAATTCAATAACATTTGTTCAATTTACGTCGCTCCTATTTCTGATAGCGTATTGGGGCAAGCGGCACCTTAAAGCGCATGAAATGACTAGTAAAATGCACTATTAAACTTCTATGATAGGGCAACCAGAGGCCCAATTAGATCATTTTATATTATTGTTAATATATGAATTCAACGTACTTTTATAACATGTGTTCAATTTACGTAGCTCCAATTTCAGATAGCGTATTGGACTAGGCGGCATCTTAAAGCGCATGAAATGTTGAGTAAAATGCACTACTAACCTTCTATGGTAGGGCAATCAGAGACCCGAATAGATCATATTATATTATGGTTAATATAAGAATTCTGCGTAATCCTATCACATTTGTTCTATTTACGTCGCTCCTATTTCAGATTGGGTACTGGGATAGGTGGCATCTTAAAGCGCATGAAATCACGAGTAAAATGCACTACTAAACTTCTCGGATATGGCAATCAGACGCCCGATTAGGGCATCTTATATTATGATTAATATAAGAATTCAGCGTAATCCTATCACATTTGTTCTATTTACGTCGCTCCTATTTCAGATAGCGTATTGGGCTAAGCGGCATCTCAAAGCGCATGAAGTGCCGAGTAAAATGCAGTATTAAACTGCTAGGATAGGTCGAACTGAGAACAGATTAGATCATTTTATATTATGTTTAATATAAGAATTCTGCGTAATTCTATCACATTTGTTCAATTTACGTCGCTCCTATTTCAGATTGGGTACTGGGATAGGTGGCATCTTAAAGCGCACGAAATCACGAGTAAAATGCACTACTAAACTTCTCGGATATGGCAATCAGACGCCCGATTAGGGCATCTTATATTATGATTAATATAAGAATTCTGCGTAATTCTATCACATTTGTTCAATTTACGTCGCTCCTATTTCAGATAGCGTATTGGGCGATACGGCATCTTAAAGCGCGCGGAATGGCGAGTAAAATGCACAACTAACCTTCTAGGATAGGGCAATCAGAGGCCCGATTAGATCATCTTATGTTATGATTAATATAAGAATTTAGCGTAATTCTATCACATTTGTTCAATTTACGTCGCTCCTATTTCAGATACAGTATGAGTCTAAGCGGCATCTTAAAGCGCATGAAATGTCGAGTAAAGTGCACTACTAACCTTCTATGATAGGGCAATCAGAGACCCGATTAGATCATCTTATATTATGATTAATATAAGTATTCAGTGTAATTCTATCACATTTGTTCAATTTACGACGTTCCTATTTCATATAGCATATTGGGCTAAACGGCACCTTAAGGCGCATGAAATGGTGAGTAAAATTCAATATTAAACTTCTATCATAGGGCAATCGGAGACCCGATTAGATCATTTTACATTATGGTTCATATAAGAATTCTGCGTAATTCTATCACATTTGTTCTATTTACGTCGCTCCTATTTCAGATAGCGTATTCGGCTAGGCGGCAGCTTAAAGCGCATGAAATCGCGAATAAAATCCACTACTAACCTTCTCGGATACGGCCATCAGTGTCCCGATTAGATCATCTTATATTATTGTTAATTTAAGAATTCATCGTAACTCTATCACATTTGTCCAATTCACGTCGCTCCTATACCAGATATCGTATTGAGCTAGGCGGCACCGTAAAGCGCATGAAATGGCGAATAAAGTGCACTACTTACCTTCTCGGATACGGCGATCAGAGACCCGATTAGATCATTTTATATTATTGTTAATATAAGAATTCAGCGTTATTCTATCACATTTGTTCAATTTACGTTGCTCCTATTTCAGATAGCATATTGGGCTAGGCGGCATCTAAAAGCGCATGAAGTGTCGAGTAAAATGCACTATTAAACTTCTAGGGTAGGGCAGACAGAGACCCGATTAGATCATTTTATATTATGGTTAATTTAAGAATTCAGCGAAATTCCATCACATTTGCTCAATTTAGGGCACACCTATTTCGGATAGCGTATTGGGCTAGACGGCTTCTTAAAGCGCGTGGAATGACGGGTAAAATGCATTACTAACCTTCTATGATAGGGCAATCAAAGACCCGATTAGATCATTCTATATTATGGTTAATATAAGATTTCTGCATAATCCTATCACATTTGTTCAATTTATGTCGCTCCTATTTCAGATAGCGTATACGGCTAGGCGGCACCTTAAAGCCCATGAGATGACGAGTAAAATGCAGTATTAAACTTCTATGATATGGCAATCAGTCACCCGAATAGATCGTATTATATTATGGTTAATATAAGATTTCTGCGTAATTCTATCACGTTTGTTCAATTTACGTAGCTCCAATTTCAGATAGCGTATTGGGCTGGGCGGCATCTTAAAGCGCATGAAATGTCGAGTAAAATGCACTACAAAACTTCTATGATAGGGCAATCAGAGACCCGAATTGATCGTATTATATTACGGTTAATATAAGAATTCTGCGTAATTCTATCACAATTGTTCAATTAATGTCGCTCCTATTTCAGTTAGCGTTTCGGGCTAGGCGGCACCTTAAAGCGCATGAAATGTCGAGTTAAATGCACTATTAAACTTCTATAATAGGGCAATCAGAGACCCGAATTGATCGTATTATATTACGGTTAATATAAGAATTCTGCGTAATTCTATCACATTTGTTCAATTTACGTAGCTCCAATTTCAGATACCGTATTGGGCTAGGCGGCATCTTAAAGTGCATGAAATGTCGGGTAAAATGCACTACTAAACTTCTCGGATAGGGTAATCAGAGACCAAATTAGGTCATCTTATATTATGGTTAATATAAGAATTCAGCGAAATTTTATCACATTTGTTCAATTTATGTCGCCCCTATTTCAGATAGCGTGTTGGACTAGGCGGCGTCTTCAAGCATATGAAATGTCGAGTAAAATGCACTACTAAACTCCTCGGATAGGGCAATCAGAGACCCGATTAGGTCATCTTATATTATGGTTAATATAAGAATTCAGAGAAATTTTATCACATTTGTTCAATTTACGTCGCCCCTATTTCAGATAGCGTATTGGGGTAGGTGGCATCTTAAAGCGCATGATATGTCGAGTAAAATGCACTATTAAACTTCTACGATAGGGAAATCAGAGACCCGATTAGATCATTTTATGTTATGGTTAACTTAAGATTCAGCGAAACTGTATCACACTTGTTCAATTTACGTAGATCCATTTTCAGATAGCGTATTGGGCTAGGCGGCACCTTGAAGCGCATGAAACGACGAGTAAAATGCACTATTAAACTTCTATGATAGAGCAATCAGAGATCCGAATAGATCATTTTATATTATGGTTAATATAAGAATTCAGCGGTATTCTATCACATTTGTTCAATTTACGTCGCTCCTATTTCAGATAGCATATTGGGCTAGGCGGCATCTTAAAGCGCATGAAATGTCGAGTAAAATGCACTACTAAACTTCTAGGATAGGGCTATCAGAGATACGATTAGGTCATCTTATATTATGATTAATATAAGAATTCAGCGTAATTCTATCACATTTGTTCAATTTACGTCGCTCCTATTTCAGATAGCGTATTGGGATAGGCGGCATCTTAAAGCGCATGAAATATCGAGTAAAATACACTACTAAACTTCTCGGACAGGGCAATCAGTGACCCGATTAGATCATTTTATATTGTTTTTAATATATGAATTCAACGTAATCTTATCACATTTGTTCAATTTCTGTCGCTTCTATTTCAGATAGCGTATTGGGCTAGGCGGCACCTTAAAGCGCATGAAATGACGAGTAAAATGCACTATTAAGCTTCTACGATAGGGTAATCAGAGACCCGATTAGATCATTTTATATTATGGTTAACTTAAGATTTCAGCGAAACTGTATCACACTTGTTCAATTTACGTAGATCCATTTTCAGGTAGCGTATTGGGCTAGGCGGCACCTTAAAGCGCATGAAACGACGAGTAAAATGCACTATTAAACTTCTATGATAGAGCAATCAGAGACCCGATTAGATCATTTTATATTATGGTTAATATAAGAATTCAGCGGTATTCTATCACATTTGTTCAATTTACGTCGCTCCTATTTCAGATAGCATATTGGGCTAGGCGGCATCTTAAAGCGCATGAAATGTCGAGTAAAATGCACTACTAAACTTCTAGGATAGGGCTATCAGAGATACGATTAGGTCATCTTATATTATGATTAATATAAGAATTCAGCGTAATTCTATCACATTTGTTCAATTTACGTCGCTCCTATTTCAGATAGCGTATTGGGATAGGCGGCATCTTAAAGCGCATGGAATGGCGAGTAAAATGCAATATAAAACTTCTATGATAGAGCAATCAGAGACCCGATTAGATCATTCTATATTATGGTTAATATAAGAATTCTGCGTAATCCTATCACATTTGTTCAATTTATGTCGCTCCTGTTTCAGATAGCGTATTGGGCTAGGCGGCATCTTAAAGCGCATGAAGTGTCGAGTAAAATGCCCTATTCAGCTTCTAGGTTAATCCAATCAGAGACCCGATCAGATCATTTTATATTATGGCAAATGTAAGAATTCTGCATAATTCGATCTCATTTGTTCAATTTACGTCGCTCCTATTTCAGATAGCGTATTCGGCTAAGTGGCACCTTAAAGCGCATGAAATGACGCGTAAAATGCACTATTAAACTTCTATGATAGGGCAATCAGAGACCCGTTTTGATCATTTTATATTATTGTTAATATAAGAATTCAGCGTAATTTGATCACATTTGTTCAATTTACGTCGCTCCAATTTCAGATTGAGTATTGGGCTAGGCGGCGCGGCACCTTAAAGCGCATGAAATGACGAGTAAAATGCATGATCCAACTTCTATGATAGGCCAATCAGAGACCCGATTAGATCATTTTAAATTATGGTAAATATAAGAATTCAACGAAATTCTAACACATTTGTTCAATTGACGTCGCTCCTATTTCAGATAGCGTTTTGGGCTAAGCGGGACCTTAAAGCACATGAAATGACGAGTATAGTGCACTATTAAACTTCTATGATAGGGCAATCAGAGACCCGATTAGATCATTTCATATTATTGTTAATATAAGAATTCAGCGTAATTTTATCACATTTGTTCAATTTACGTCGCTCCAACTTCAGATAGCGCGTCCGGATAAGCGGCACCTAAAAGCGCATGAAATGGCGAGCAAAATGCACTATTAAACTTCTATGATAGGGCAATCAGAGACCCGATTAGATCATTTTATATTATGGTTAATATAAGAATTCAGCGAAATTCTATCACATTTGTTCTATTTACTTCGGTCCAACTTCAGATTGCGTATTGGGCTAGGCGGCACGGCACCTTAAAGCGCATGAAATGACGAGTAAAATGCACTATCAAACTTCTATGATAGGGCAATCAGAGACGCGATTAAATCACTTTATATTATTGTTAATATAAGAATTCAGCGTAATTTTATCACATTTGTTCAATTGACGTCGCTCCTATTTCAGATAGCGTTTTGGGCTAAGCGGGACCTTAAAGCACATGAAATGACGAGTATAATGCACTATTAAACTTCTATGATAGGGCAATCAGAGACCCGATTAGATCATTTTATATTATTGTTAATATAAGAATTCAGCGTAATTTTATCACATTTGTTCAATTTACGTCGCTCCAACTTCAGATAGCGCGTCCGGATAAGCGGCACCTAAAAGCGCATGAAATGGCGAGCAAAATGCACTATTAAACTTCTATGATAGGGCAATCAGAGACCCGATTAGATCATTTTATATTATGGTTAATATAAGAATTCAGCGAAATTCTATCACATTTGTTCTATTTACTTCGGTCCAACTTCAGATTGCGTATTGGGCTAGGCGGCACGGCACCTTAAAGCGCATGAAATGACGAGTAAAATGCACTATCAAACTTCTATGATAGGGCAATCAGAGACGCGATTAAATCACTTTATATTATTGTTAATATAAGAATTCAACGTAATTTTATCACATTTGTTCAATTAACGTCGCCCGTATTCCAGATAGCGTATTTGGTTAGGTGGCATCTTGAAGCGCATGGAATGACGAGTAAAATGCACTATTAAACTTCTATGATAGGGCAATCAGAGGCCCGAATAGATCGTATTATATTATCGTTAATATAAGAATTCTGCGTAATTCTATCACGTTTGTTTAATTTACGTAGCTCCAATTTCAGATAGCGTATTGGGCTAAGTGGCACCTTAAAGCGCATGAAATGACGAGTAGAATGCACTACTAAACTTCTAGGATAGGGCAATCAGAGACCCGTTTAGGTCATCTTATATTATGATTAATATAAGAATTCTGAATAATTGTATCACATTTGTTCAATGTACGTCGCTCCTATTTCAGATAGCGTATTGGGCTAGGCGGCACCTTAAAGCGCATGAAATGTCGAGTAAAATGCACTATCAAGCTTCTATGATAGGGCAATCAAAGACCCGAATAGATCATATTATATTATGGTTAATATAAGAATGCTGCGTAATTCTATCACATTTGTTTAATTAACGTGGCTCCTACTTCAGATAGCGTATTGGGCTAGGCGGCACCTTAAAGCGCATGAAATGTCGAGTAAAATGCACTATCAAGCTTCTATCATAGGGCAATCAAAGACCCGAATAGATCATATTATATTATGGTTAATATAAGAATGCTGCGTAATTCTACCACATTTGTTTAATTAACGTCGCTCCTACTTCAGATAGCGTATTGGGCTAAGCGGCATCTTAAAGCGCATGAAATGCCGAGTAAAATGTACTACTAAACTTCTAGGATAGGGCAATCAGAGATCCGAATATATCATATTATATTATGGTTAATATAAGAATTCTGGGTAATTCTATAACATTTGGTCAATATACGTCGCTCCTACACCAGATATCGTATTGAGCTAGACGGCATCTTAAAGCGTATGAAATGGCGAATAAAATGCACTACTATCCTTCTCGGATACGGCCATCAGAGACCCAATTAGATCATTTTATATTATGGTTAATATAAGAATGCAGCGCAATTTTATCACATTTGTTCAATTTACGTCGCCCCTATTTCAGGTAGCGTATTGGGCTAGGTTGCATCATAAAGCGCATGAAATGACGAGTACAATGCACTATTAAAATTCTAGGGTAGGGCAATCAGGGACCCGATTAGATCATTTTATATTATTGTTAATATAAGAATTCTGCGTAATTGTATCACATTTGTTCAATTTACGTCGCTCCTATTTCAGATAGCGTACTGGGCTGTGTGGCATCTTAAAGCGCATGAAATGTCGAGTAAAATGCACTACTAAACTTCTCGGATAGGGCAATCAGAGACCCGATTAGGTCATTTTATATTATGGTTAATATAAGAATTCTGCGTAATTCTATCACGTTTGTTCACTTTACGTAGCTCCAATTTCAGATTACGTATTGGGCTAGGCGGCATCTTAAAGCGCGTGGACTGACGAGTAAAATGCACTATTAATCTTCTGTGATAGTGCAATCGGAGACCCGAATAGACCATATTATATTATGGATAATATAAGAATTCTGCGTAATTCTATCACGTTTGTTCAATTTACGTAGCTCCAATTTCAGATAGCGTATTGGGCTGTGCGGCATCTTAAAGCGCTTGAAATGTCGTGTAAAATGCACTACTAAACTTCTCGGATATGGCAATCAGGGACCCGTTTAGGTCATCTTATATTATGATTAATATAAGAATTCAGCGTAATTCTATCACATTTGTTCAATTTACGTCGCTCCTATTTCTGATAGCGTTTCGGGATAAGCGGCGCCTTAAAGCCCATGAAGTGCCGAGCAAAGGCGCTATTATACTTCTATGATAGGGCTATCAGAGACCCGATTAGATCATTCCATATTATGGTTCATATAAGAATTCTGCGTAATTCTATCACATTTGTTCAATTTATGTCGCTCCTATTTCAGTTAGCGTATTGCCCTTGGCGGCACCTTAAAGTGCATGAAATGAAGAGTAACATGCACTATTAAACTTCTATGATAGGGCAATCAGAGACCCGCATAGGTCGTATTATATTATGGTTAATAAAAGAATTCTGCGCAATTCTATCACGTTTGTTCAATTTACGTTGCTCCAATTTCAGATAGCGTATTGTGCTAGGCGGCATCTTAAAGCACATGAAATGTCGAGTAAAATGCACTACTAAACTTCTCGGATAGGGCAATCAGAGACCCGATTAGGTCACCTTATATTATGGTTAAAATAAGAATTCAGCAAACTTTTATCACATTTGTTCAATTCACGTCGCCCCTATTTCAGATAGCGCATTGAGCTAGGTAGCATCTTAAAGCGCATGAAATATCGAGTAAAATGCGCTATTAAATTTCTAGGGTAGGGCAAACAGAGACCCGTTTAGATCATTTTATATTATGGTTAATTTAAGAATTCAGCGAAACTCTATCACACTTGTACAATTTACGTAGCCCCAATTTCAGATAGTGTATTGGGCTAGGCGGCATCTTAAAGAGCGTGGAATAACGAGTAAAATGCACTACTATCCTTCTATGATAGGGCAATCAAAGACCCGATTAGATCATTCTATATTATGGTTAATACAAGAATTCTGCGTAATTCTATCACATTTGTTCAATTTATGTCGCACCTATTTCAGATACCGTATTGGGCTAGGCGGCATCTTAACGCGCATGAAATGTCGAGTAAAATGCACTATTATACTTCTATGATAGGGCAATTAGAGACCCGATTAGATCATTTTATATTACGGTTAATATAAGAATTCTGCGTACTTCTATCACATTTGTCCAATTTACGTCGCTCCTATTTCAGATTGTATATTGGGCTACGCGGCATCTTAAAGCGCGTGGAATGACGAGCAAAATGCACTACTGACCTTCTATGATAGGGCAATCAGAGACAGATTAGATCATTTCATATTATGGTTAATATAAGAATTCAGCCAAACTCTATCATATATGTTCAATTCACGTCCCTCCTATTTCAGATAGCGTATTGGGCTAAGCGGCATCTTAAAGCGCATGAAATGTCGAGTAAAATCCACTACTAAACTTCCAGGATAGGGCAATCAGAGACCCGATTAGATCATTTTATATTTTGTTTAATATAAGATTTCAGGGAAATTCTATCACATTTGTTCCATTTACGTCGCTCCTATTTCAGATAGCGTATTGGGCTAAGTGGCACCTTAAAGCGCATGAAATGACGCGTAAAATGCACTATTAAACTTCTATGACAGGGCAATCAGAGACCCGTTTTGATCATTTTATATTATTGTTAATATAAGAATTCAGCGTAATTTGATCACATTTGTTCAATTTACGTCGCTCCAATTTCAGATTGCGTATTGGGCTAGGCGGCGCGGCACCTTAAAGCGCATGAAATGACGAGTAAAATGCATGATCCAACTTCTATGATAGGCCAATCAGAGACCCGATTAGATCATTTTAAATTATGGTAAATATAAGAATTCAACGAAATTCTAACACATTTGTTCAATTTACGTCGCTCCTATTTCAGATAGCGTATTGGGCTAAGCGGGACCGTAAAGCGCATGAAATGACGAGTATAATGCACTATTAAACTTCTATGATAGGGCAATCAGAGACCCGATTAGATCATTTCATATTATTGTTAATATAAGAATTCAGCGTAATTTTATCACATTTGTTCAATTTACGTCGCTCCAACTTCAGATAGCGCGTCGGGATAAGCGGCACCTAAAAGCGCATGAAATGGCGAGCAAAATGCACTATTAAACTTCTATGATAGGGCAATCAGAGACCCGATTAGATCATTTTATATTATGGTTAATATAAGAATTCAGCGAAATTCTATCACATTTGTTCAATTTACTTCGGTCCAACTTCAGATTGCGTATTGGGCTAGGCGGCACGGCACCTTAAAGCGCATGAAATGACGAGTAAAATGCACTATCAAACTTCTATGATAGGGCAATCAGAGACGCGATTAAATCACTTTATATTATTGTTAATATAAGAATTCAGCGTAATTTTATCACATTTGTTCAATTGACGTCGCTCCTATTTCAGATAGCGTTTTGGGCTAAGCGGGACCTTAAAGCACATGAAATGACGAGTATAATGCACTATTAAACTTCTATGATAGGGCAATCAGAGACCCGATTAGATCATTTCATATTATTGTTAATATAAGAATTCAGCGTAATTTTATCACATTTGTTCAATTTACGTCGCTCCAACTTCAGATAGCGCGTCCGGATAAGCGGCACCTAAAAGCGCATGAAATGGCGAGCAAAATGCACTATTAAACTTCTATGATAGGGCAATCAGAGACCCGATTAGATCATTTTATATTATGGTTAATATAAGAATTCAGCGAAATTCTATCACATTTGTTCTATTTACTTCGGTCCAACTTCAGATTGCGTATTGGGCTAGGCGGCACGGCACCTTAAAGCGCATGAAATGACGAGTAAAATGCACTATCAAACTTCTATGATAGGGCAATCAGAGACGCGATTAAATCACTTTATATTATTGTTAATATAAGAATTCAACGTAATTTTATCACATTTGTTCAATTAACGTCGCCCGTATTCCAGATAGCGTATTTGGTTAGGTGGCATCTTGAAGCGCATGGAATGACGAGTAAAATGCACTATTAAACTTCTATGATAGGGCAATCAGAGACCCGCATAGGTCGTATTATATTATGGTTAATAAAAGAATTCTGCGCAATTCTATCACGTTTGTTCAATTTACGTTGCTCCAATTTCAGATAGCGTATTGTGCTAGGCGGCATCTTAAAGCACATGAAATGTCGAGTAAAATGCACTACTAAACTTCTCGGATAGGGCAATCAGAGACCCGATTAGGTCATCTTATATTATGGTTAAAATAAGAATTCAGCAAACTTTTATCACATTTGTTCAATTCACGTCGCCCCTATTTCAGATAGCGCATTGAGCTAGGTAGCATCTTAAAGCGCATGAAATATCGAGTAAAATGCGCTATTAAATTTCTAGGGTAGGGCAAACAGAGACCCGTTTAGATCATTTTATATTATGGTTAATTTAAGAATTCAGCGAAACTCTATCACACTTGTACAATTTACGTAGCCCCAATTTCAGATAGTGTATTGGGCTAGGCGGCATCTTAAAGAGCGTGGAATAACGAGTAAAATGCACTACTATCCTTCTATGATAGGGCAATCAAAGACCCGATTAGATCATTCTATATTATGGTTAATACAAGAATTCTGCGTAATTCTAACACATTTGTTCAATTTATGTCGCACCTATTTCAGATACCGTATTGGGCTAGGCGGCATCTTAACGCGCATGAAATGTCGAGTAAAATGCACTATTATACTTCTATGATAGGGCAATTAGAGACCCGATTAGATCATTTTATATTACGGTTAATATAAGAATTCTGCGTACTTCTATCACATTTGTCCAATTTACGTCGCTCCTATTTTAGATAGCGTATTGGGCTAAGCGGCACCTTAAAGGGCATGGAATGACGAGTAAAATATACTGCTAACCTTCTATGATAGGGCAATCAGAGACCCGATTAGATGATTTTATATTATTGTTAATATATGAATTCAGCGTAATTTTATCACATTTGTTCAATTTACGTCGACCCTATTTCAGATATCGTATTGGGCTAAGCGGCACCTTAAAGCGCATGAAATGACGAGTAAAATGCACTACTAAACTTCTTTGAAAGGGCAATCAGAGACCCGATTAGATCATTTTATATTATGGTTAATATAAGAATTCAGCGAAATTCTATCACATTTGTTCAATTTACGTCGCTCCTATTTCAGATAGCGTATTGGGCTTAGCGGCATCTCAAAGCGCATCAAGTGCCGAGTAAAATGCACTATTAAACTTCTAGGGTAGGTCGAATAGAGACCCGATTAGATCATTTTATATTATGTTTAATATAAGTATTCTGCGTAATTGTATCACGTTTGTTCAATTTACGTCGCTCCTATTTCAGATAGCGTATTGGGCTAAGCGGCACCTTAAAGCGCATGAAATGACGAGTAAAATATACTGCTAACCTTCTATGATAGGGCAATCTGAGACCCGATTAGATGATTTTATATTATTGTTAATATAAGAATTCAGCGTAATTTTATCACATTTGTTCAATTTACGTCGACCCTATTTCAGATATCGTATTGGGCTAAGCGGCACCTTAATGCGCATGAAATGTCGAGTAAAATGCCCAATTAAACATCTATGATAGGGCAATCAGGGACCCGATTAGATCATGTTATATTATTGTTAATATAAGAATGCATCGTAATTTTATCACATTTGTTCAATTTACGTCGCCCCTATTTCAGATAGCGTATTGGGCTAGGCGGCATCTTAAAGCGTATGAAATGTCGAGTAAAATGCACTACTAAACTTCTCCGATAGGGCAATCAGAGACCCGATTAGGTCATCTTATATTATGGTTAATATAAGAATTCAGCGAAATTCTATCACATTTGTACAATTTACGTCGCTCCTATTTCAGATCGCGTATTGGGCTAACCGGCACCTTAAAGCGCATGAAACGACGATTAAATTGCACTATTAAACTTCTATGATAGGGCAATCAGAGACCCGAATTGATCGTATTATATTATGGTTAATATAAGAATTCTGCGTAATTCTATCACATTTGTTCAATTTATGTCGCTCCTATTTCAGATAGCGTATAGGGCTAGGCGGCACCTTAAAGCGCATGATGTGACGAGTAAAACGCACTGCTAAACTTCTCGGATAGGGCAATCAGAGACCCGATTAGGTCATTTTATATTATGGTTAATATAAGAATTCTGCGTAATTCTATCACATTTGTTCAATTTATGTCGCTCCTATTTCAGTTAGCGTATTGGGCTTGGCGGCATCTTAAAGCGCATGAAATGTCGAGTATAATGCACTATTAAACTTCTATTTTAGGGCAATCAGAGACCCGAATAGATCGTATTATATTGTGGTTAATATAAGAATTCTGCGTAATTCTATTACGTTTGTTCAATTTACGTAGCTCCAATTTCAGATAGCGCATTGGACTAGGCGGCATCTTAAAGCGCATGAAATGTCGAGTAAAATGCACTAATAAACTTCTCGGATAGGGCAATCATAGACCCGATTAGGTCATCTTATTCTATGGTTAATATAAGAATTCAGCGAAATTCTATCACATTTGTTCAATTTACGTCGCTCCTCTTTTAGATAGCGTATTGGGCTAGGCGGCAGCTTAAAGCGCGTAGAATGACGAGTAAAATGTACTACTAACCTTCTGTGATAGGGCAATCAAAGATCCGATTAGATCAATCTATATTATGGTTAATATAAGAATTCTGCGTAATTCTATCACATTTGTTCAATTTATGTCGCTCCTATTACAGATAGCGTATTGGTCTAGGCGGCTTCTTAAAGCGCATGAAATGTCGAGTAAAATGCTCTACTAAACTTCTAGGATATGGCAATCAGAGACCCGCTTAGGTCATCTTATATTATGGTTAATATAAGAATTCCGCCTAATTCTACCACATTTGTACTGTAGCAGCTACGGCACTGCTACCACATCCCTGCCGTGAAAGATCGAGATATTACCCTCGCTAACTTTCTTTTCTTTAAATGCTTACGGTCTATCTTTCTTTAAAAGTGTACGAACACAGGCGCGTCGTAGACCGGCAACGTACGACGGTTGCCGATTGCGCGACGAGTTTTTTCTGTTATTTTCTGACCGCGCGCCGCGGTCACCATACGAGAACACGAGGCAGAACCTCTTGCGACTCACCACGTGTACGACCGTGCGACGCAGACAATACCTGTTCTTATTCTGTTATATTAATTGTAAATAAATTGAGCGTGTAACGCAAATCGGAGTTATCCATTACGCACACCATACACCTCAATTATTGGTGACCCCGACGTGATCGCGACGTGATCGTGAAGTGATTGTGATCGTGATCGTGATCGTGACAAGGCAATTTTTTTTTCTTCTCTCCATCGACTGTATTTCTTTAAAGACTTCCGTGAACTTTTTATACAATAGTGTAATTCGTGCAGAACTGTTAAAAGTGCAGGTGATCTCTCCGCTGAATCAGCAATACGGCCATGAACGCGGCTATCCCTGCCAACGCCTCCACGAGCAGAACGTCGATAGAAACAGTCGCCGTTCGTATACCGGATTTTTGTCCTAGCGATCCGGAAATGTGGTTCAGCATGGTGGAAAGGAGTTTTGAGGTATCCGGAGTGACCACCGACAGCACCAGGTTCGGGTATATCCTGAGTGCCCTGGATCCACGCTACGCCACAGAGGTTCGAGACATAATAATGAACCCGCCAGCGACCGGTCAGTACGAAAAATTAAAAACCGAGCTGATCCGACGTTTGAGCGTGTCTCAAGAGCAGAAGACGCGACGCCTCTTGGAGCATGAGGAAATAGGCGATCGGAAACCTTCGCAATTTTTGAGGCATCTGCGCAGCCTAGCCGGGACGCAAGTATCAGACGCCTTATTGCGAACCCTTTGGCTAGGGAGGTTACCGACGAGCACGCAGGTAATTTTAGCCACGCAGAAGGTCACGGAACTGGACAAAGTGGCCGAGCTGGCGGACGCTATCACCGATACCAGGCCTCATCGCCATCAAATTGCCGAAGCGTCACCCCCGGCGCCGCAGGAAATCGACGCAGGTAGGTCCCTCGAGGCTTTATTGCAATTGAAAATGTCGCAGCTCACTCTGTCGCTACGAGAAGAAATAGCGGCGCTTCGTCAAGAAATGACGAGCGATCGTACCTCGCGGAGAGATAGGGAGCCTCGATCCCGTTCACGTCCTCGGAGCCGTTCCGGATCTCGATCGAGGAAGCGCACACATGGCAAGGATGGAATATGCTGGTACCACTGGAGTTTCGGTACCGACGCAAGGGACTGCATTAAGCCGTGCACCTTCCAGGCGGGAAACATTCCGGGCAGTCGTTAACGACGGCTAGCGACCCCAGCCCGACTTTACGCCGTCTCTTCGTCATCGATCACGACACGAAGACGCAATTTTTCGTCGACACAGGCGCCGACCTCTGTGTCTTTCCACGAGCAATGATCCGAGGACGGCGCGAAAAATCATCCTACGAGCTTTCCGCGTCAAATGGCACCACCATCGCAACGTACGGGACTACGACTTTAACTCTCAATTTAGGGTTACGTCGGGTTTTCACATGGAGATTCGTAATCGCCGACGTCTCCAGGCCCATAATCGGGGTCGATTTCCTCGCTCGCTTCGGACTAATGGTAGACGTTCGCAATCGCCGTCTCTTAGATCAAGTGACGTCTCTCTCGACACGAGGAATGCCTGCCCGTGAAGCCGTCCCGAGCATCAAAACAGTCTTCGGTGAATCCGCTTATCATGTTCTACTCCAGCGATTTCCCGAAATTACGAAACCGGAAGGAACACCTTCCGAACCAAAACACAGCACGATGCTACCACATTCGTACTGCACCAGGTCCACCTGTTACCTGCAAACCACGGCGTCTTGCACCAGGTAGGCTACAGGCAGCCAAAAAGGAATTTGAAACCATGTCGCGATTAGGAACAACCCGACCGTCGGAGAGTAGCTGGTCGTCACCTTTGCACATGGTACCCAAAAAAGGAAGTGACGAATGGAGACCATGTGGCGATTATCGTGCTCTCAACGCCAGGACCTTGCCGGACCGATATCCCGTCAGGCATATTGAAGATTTTGCACAAACTTTGCGGGGTAAGAAAATTTTTTCTACCATTGATCTCGTTCGAGCTTACAACCAAATCCCCGTTGCACCCGAAGATATTCCGAAGACAGCTATTACCACTCCTTTCGGATTATTCGAATTTCCGTTCATGTCGTTTGGGTTACGCAACGCGGCTCAAACCTTTCAGCGCTTTATCGATGAAGCGTTGCGAGGTTTGAACTTTTGTTTCGCATACATTGACGACATATTGGTGGCTTCAACATCCGAAGAGGAACACCTTCAACACCTCAAGATAGTTTTTGAACGGCTAAAACAATACGGTATAGTGATAAATACTGCAAAATGTATCTTCGGAAGGACGGAGTTAAAATTTTTAGGCTACCTGGTGTCGGAATCAGGCACCCGACCATCCACCGAAAAGGTTGAGGCCATTTTAAAGTATCCACGGCCGACCACAGCGAAACAATTACGGCAGTTTTTAGGTATGGTAAATTTTTATAGACGTTTCATACCTAAAGCCGCACAGGTACATGCACCTCTGAACGACATGCTGGCGGACAATATAAAAGGCAGCGCACCTGTAAATTGGACACCAGACGCCACCGCAGCATTTGAAGACTCTAAAAAGGCGTTAGTAGAGGCTACTCTACTAACACACCCTGAAATCGACGCACCATTGGCCATCATATGCGACGCCTCGAATTCTGCTGTTGGCGCCGCGCTTCAACAACGCATCGGTGATAATTGGGAACCACTGGGTTTCTTTTCAAAAAAACTCAGCTCAACGGAACAGAAATACGCTACATACGACAGAGAATTACTCGCTATCTACCTCGCAGTCAAATATTTCCGTCATATGATCGAGGGAAGAACTTTCACTATCTTCACAGACCACAAACCAATCATTTACGCTTTCCAACAGAAACCAGAAAAATTCACCCCAAGACAATTTCGATATCTCAGCTTCATTAGTGAATTCTCAACGGACATCCGCCACGTAGCAGGTCGAGATAACGTGGTCGCCGATGCGTTGTCAAGAGTGGACGAAATCGAAGAGACTTTGGATTTTGAAAGGCTGGCCAAATCGCAAGAAGAAGATGAGGAATTACTGACGTACTTACAAGGCAACACCGGTTTGAATTTAAAACGCATATCCATTCCGGGAAGTACACAACAAATTTACTGCGACATATCTACAGACACCGTTCGCCCTTTCCTCACAAAATCGTTTCGTCAAACTGCATTCAACGCACTACACAAAATATCGCATCCAGGAATCAACGCCACTGTCAAACTGATCACGCAAAGGTACGTTTGGCCATCGATCAAAACAGACTGCAGAAGATGGGCCCGGAACTGTATCCAATGTCAACGCTCCAAGATCACCAGGCACGTATCAGCACCCCTCGGTTCTTTTTCGCGACCATCGGCGAGGTTCGAACATGTTCATTTGGACATTGTCATCCTACCTGTCTCCGAAGGATACAGATATTGCCTTACCTGCGTGGATCGCTTTACGCGCTGGCCTGAGGCAATACCTCTCCGCGACCAGGAAGCAGCCACAGTAGCTCGAGCCTTTTACGAGGGGTGGATTGTTCGGTTTGGAACGCCGCTAAGGATCACCACGGACCAAGGTAGACAATTTGAGTCCAATCTTTTTAAACAATTAAGTTTGTTAACAGGGAGCAGACATCTAAGAACTACGGCATATCACCCGGCGGCTAATGGGATGGTGGAAAGGTTCCACCGTCAGTTAAAGGCAGCCATACGTTGCCATGAAAATCAACGTTGGACAGAGATTCTTCCCACCACGTTGCTGGGTATTCGTTCAGCCTGGAGGGAAGATTTAAAAGCAACGACAGCAGAGTTGGTGTACGGCGAACCATTGCGACTTCCTGGAGAATTCCTGTCTCCGCGTCCAGGTGAAGCTGACACTGACGCAACTTCATTTGTAAAGGAACTGCGACAACATTTCCAGGATCTGAGCCCAGTCGCAGGTTCTCACCATGGGTCACGGCGGACCTTCGTGTACAAAGACCTTGCCAGTTCCGAGCATGTTTTCGTACGACACGACGCATCGAAAGGCATTCTACAACAACCTTATGATGGACCATATCGTGTCATTAGCCGCGGACATAAAACCTTTCTAATAGACCGTCAAGGAAAACATGTCACAATTTCAATCGAGAGGTTAAAACCCGCGTATATTGTAAGTGATCATTTAACACATAAAAATTGTAATAATTCCGACACAGAACCAAATGTATCTCGCGATATTGTAACACCACAATTTACCACCCGCGCAGGTAGGCGAGTACGATTTCTCGACAGATTTCAAGCTGGATTTTCGTGATTAGGTAGATCACTGGCAGGGGGGTGATGTAGCAGCTACGGCACTGCTACCACATCCCTGCCGTGAAAGATCGAGTTATTACCCTCGCTAACTTTCTTTTCTTTAAATGCTTACGGTCTATCTTTCTTTAAAAGTGTACGAACACAGGCGCGTCGTAGACCGGCAACGGACGACGGTTGCCGATTGCGCGACGAGTTTTTTCTGTTGTTTTCTGACCGCGCGCCGCGGTCACCATACGAGAACACGAGGCAGAACCTCTTGCGACTCACCACGTGTACGACCGTGCGACGCAGACAATACCTGTTCTTATTCTGTTATATTAATTGTAAATAAATTGAGCGTGTAACGCAAATCGGAGTTATCCATTACGCACACCATACACCTCAGTACAATTTACGTCGCTCCTATTTCAGATAGCGTATTGGGCTAGGCGGCACCTTAAAGCGCATGAAATGAGGAGTCAAATGCCCTACTAAACTTCTATGATAGGGCAATCACAGACCCGAATAGATCATATTATATTATGGTTAATATAAGAATTCTGCGTAATTCTATCACATTTGTTCAATTTACGTAGCTCCTATTTCGGATAGTATATTGGTCTAGGCTGCATCTTAACGCGCATGGAATGTCGAGTAAAATGCACTACTAACCTTCTATGATAGGGCAATCAGAGACCTGATTAGGTCATTTTATATCATGGTTAATATAAGAATTATGCGTAATTCTATCACATTTGTTCAATTTACGTCGCTCCTCTTTCAGATAGCGTATTGGGCTAGGTGGCACCTTAGAGCGCATGAAATGACGAGTAAAATGCACTACTAAACTTCTTTGATAGGGCAATCAGAGACCCGATTAGATCATTATATATTATGGTTAATATAAGAATTCAGAGAAATTATATCACATTTGTTCAATTTACGTCGCTCCTATTTCAGATATCGTATTGAGCTAGGTGGCATCCTAAAGAGCATGAAATGTCGAGTAAAATGCAGTATTAAACATCTAGGGTAGAGCAATCAGTGACCTGATTAGATCATCTTATATTACGATTAATACAAGGACTCAGTGTAATTCTATCACGTATGTTCAATTTACGACGCTCCTATTTCAGATACCGTATTGGGCTAAACGTCACCTGAAAGCGCATGAAATGGCGAGTAAAATGCACTATTGAGCTTCAATGATAGGGCAATCAGAGACCTGATCAGATCATTTTATATCATGGTTAATATAAGAATTATGCGTAATTCTATCACATTTGTTAAATTTACATCGCTCCTATTTCAGATAGCGTATTGGGCTATGCGGCACCTTAAAGCGCATGAAATGACGAGAAAAATGCACTACCAAACTTCTTTGATAGGGCAATCAGAGACCCGATTAGATCATTATATATTATGGTTAATATTAGATTTCAGCGAAATTCTATCACATTTGTTCAATTTACGTCGCTCCTATTTCAGATATCGTATTGAGCTAGGTGGCATCCTAAAGCGCATGAAACGTCGAGTAAAATGCAGTATTAAACTTCTAGGGTAGGGCAAACAGAGAGCCGATTAGATCATTTTATATTATGGTTAATTTAAGAACTCAGCGAAATTCTATCACATTTGTTCAATTCACGTTGCTCCTATTTCAGATATCGTATTGAGCTAGGTGGCACCTTAAAGCGCATGAAATGGCAAGTAAAATGCAGTATTAAACTCCTAGGGTAGGACAAACAGAGGGCCGGTTAGATCATTTTATATTATTGTTAATATAAGAATTCGGCGTAATTTTATCACATTTGTTCAATTTACGTCGCCCCTATTTCAGATAGCGTATTGGGCTAGGTTGCATCATAAAGCGCATGAAATGTCGAGTACAATGCACTATTAAAATTATAGGGTAGGGCAAACAGAGGCCCGATCAGGTCATCTTATATTATGATTAATATAAGAATGCAGCGTAATTCTGTCGCATTTGTTCAATTTACGTCGCTCTTATTTCAGATAGCGTATTGGGGTAGGCGGCATCTTAAAGCGCATGGGCTGACGAGTAAAATGCACTATTAAACTTCTATGATAGGGCAATCAGCGACCCGATTAGATCATTTTATATTATGGTTAATATAAGAATTCAGCAAAATTCTATCACATTTGTTCAATTTACGTCGCTCCAGTTTCAGATAGCGTATTGGGCTAAGCGGCACCTTAAAGCGCATGATGTGACGAGTAAAATGCACTATTAAACTTCCATGATACGGCAATCAGAGGCCCGAATAGATCGTATTATATTATCGTTAATATAAGAATTCTGCGTAATTCTATCACGTTTGGTTAATTTACGTAGCTCCTATTTCGGATAGTCTATTGGTCTAGGCTGCATCTCAACGCGCATGGAATGACGAGTAAAATGCACTACTAACCTTCTATGATAGGGCAATCAGAGACCCGATTAGATCATTTTATATTATGGTTAATATAAGAATTCTGCGTAATTCTATCACATTTGTTCAATTTACGTCCCTCCTATTTCAGATAGCGTATTGGGCTAAGCGGCATCTTAAAGCGCATGAAATGTCGAGTAAAATCCACTACTAAACTTCCAGGACAGGGCAATCAGAGACCTGATTAGGTCATTTTATATCATGGTTAATATAAGAATTATGCGTAATTCTATCACATTTGTTCAATTTACGTCGCTCCTCTTTCAGATAGCGTATTGGGCTAGGCGGCACCTTAAAGCGCATGAAATGACGAGTAAAATGCACTACTAAACTTCTTTGATAGGGCAATCAGAGACCCGATTAGATCATTATATATTATGGTTAATATAAGAATTCAGAGAAATTATATCACATTTGTTCAATTTACGTCGCTCCTATTTCAGATATCGTATTGAGCTAGGTGGCATCCTAAAGAGCATGAAATGTCGAGTAAAATACAGTATTAAACATCTAGGGTAGAGCAATCAGTGACCTGATTAGATCATCTTATATTATGATTAATATAAGAACTCAGTGTAATTCTACAACATTTGTTCAATTTACATCGCTCCTATTTCAGATACCGTATTGGGCTATGCGGCACCTTAAAGCGCATGAAATGACGAGAAAAATGCACAACCAAACTTCTTTGATAGGGCAATCAGAGACCCGATTAGATCATTATATATTATGGTTAATATTAGAATTCAGCGAAATTCTATCACATTTGTTCAATTTACGTCGCTCCTATTTCAGATATCGTATTGAGCTAGGTGGCATCCTAAAGCGCATGAAACGTCGAGTAAAATGCAGTATTAAACTTCTAGGGTAGGGCAAACAGAGAGCCGATTAGATCATTATATATTATTGTTAATATAAGAATTCAGTGTAATTCTATCACATTCGTTCAATTTACGTCTCTCCAATTTCAGGTGGCGTATTGGGCTTAGCAGCATCTTAAAGCGCACGAAATGCCGAGTAAAATGCACTGCTAACCGTCTATGACAGGGCAATCAGAGACCCGATTAGATCATTTTATATTATGGTTAATATAAGGATTCTGCGTAACTATGTCACATTTGTTCAACTTACGTAGCTCAAATTTCAGATAGCGGAGTGGGCTAGACGGCACCTTAGAGCGCATGAAAAGACGAGTAAAATGAACTACTACACTTCTTTGGTAGGGCAATCAGAGACCCGATTAGATCATTTTATATTATGGTTAATATAAGAATTCAGCGAAATTCTATCACAATTGTTCAATTTACGTCGCTCCTGTTTCAGATAGCGTATTGGGCTAGGCGGCACCTTAAAGCGCATGAAATGACGAGTAAAATGCACTATTAAACTTCTAGGGTAGGGCAAACAGAGGCCCGATTAGATCATTTTATATTATGGTTAATATAAGAATTCTGCGTAATTCTATCACATTTGTCCAATTTACGTCGCTCCTATTTCAGATAGCGTATTGGGCTACGCGGCAGCGTAAAGCGCATGAAATGACCAGTAAAATGCACTATTAAACTTCTATGATTGGGCAAACAGAGAGCCGCTTAGATCATTTTATATTACGGTCAATACAAGGATCCTGAGTAATTCTATCACATTTGTTCAATTTACGTAGCTCCTATTTCAGATAGTATATTGGTCTAGGCGGCATCTTAAAGCGCGTAGAATGACGAGTAAAATGCACTACTAACCTTCTATGTTAGGACAATCAGAGACCCGATTAGACCATTTTATATTATGGTTAATATAAGAATTCTGTGTAATTCTATCATATTTGTCCAATTTACATCGCCGCTATTTCAGATAGCGTATTGGGATAGGCGGCACCTAAAAGCGCATGAAATGGCGAGCAAAATGCATTATTAAACTTCTAGGGTAAGGCAAACAGAGGCCCGATTACATCATTTTATATTATGGTTAATATAAGAATTCAGCGCAATTCTATCACATTTGTTAAATTTACGCCGCTCCTACCTCAGATAGCGTATTGGGCTAGGCGGCACCTTAAAGCGCATGAAATGACGAGTAAAATACACTATTAAACTTCTATGATAGGCAATCAGAGACTCCATTAGATCATCTTATATTATGATTAATTTAAGAATTCGTCGGAACTCTATCACATTTGTTCAATTGACGTCGCTCCTATTTCAGATAGCGTATTGGAAGAGGCAGCATCTTAAAGCGCGTGGAATGACGAGTTAAATGCACTATTAAACTTCTATGATAGGGCAATCAGAGACCCGATTAGATCATTTTACATTATTGTTAATATAAGAATTCAGCGTAATTTAATCACATTTGTTCAATTTACGTTGCCCCGATTTCAGATAGCGTATTGGGCTATGTGGCATCTTAAAGCGCATGAAATGTCGAGTAAAACGCACTATTAAACTTCTAGGGTAGGGCAAACAGCGACCCGATCAGATCATTTTATATTATCGTTAATTTCAGAATTCAGCGAAACTCTATCACACTTGTTCAATTTTCGTAGCTCCAATTTCAGATAGCGTATTGGGCTAGGCGGCACCTTAAAGCGCATGAAATGACGAGTAAAATGCCCTATTAAACTTCTATGATAGGGCAATCAGAGACCCGATTAGATCTTTTTAACTTATGGTTAATATAAGAATTCTGCGTAATTCTATCACATTTGTTCAATTTACGCCGCTCCTATTTCAGATAGCGTATTGGGCTAAACGGCACCTTAAAGCGCATGAATTGGCGAGTAAAATGCACAATTAAACTTCTATGATAGGGCTATCAGAGACCCGATGACATCATTTTAAATTATGGTTAATATAAGAATTCAGCGAAATTCTATCACATTTATTCAATTTACGTCGCTCCAGCTTCAGATAGCGTATTGGGCGAGGCGGCATCTTAAAGCGCATGAAATGTCGAGTAAAGTGCACTACCAAACTTCTCGGGTGGGGCAATCTGAGAACCGATTAGGTCATTTTAAATTATGGTTAATATAAGAATTCTGCGTAATTCTATCACATTTGTTCAATTTACGTCGGTCCCATTTCAGATAGCGTATTGGTCTATGCTGCATCTTAAAGCGCATGATATGTCGAGTAAACTGCACTACTAAACTTCTTGGGAACGGCAAACAGAGACCCGATTAGGTTATCTTATATTATGGTTAATTTAAGAATTCAGCGAAACTCTATCACATTTGCCCAATTTACGTCGCTCATATTTCAGATAGCGTATTGGGCTAGGCAGCATCTTAAAGCGCGTGGAATGACGAGTAAAATGCACTACTAACCCTTTGTGATAGGGCAATGGAGACCCGATTACATTATTTTATATTATGGTTAATATAAGAATTCAGCGAAGTTCTATCACATTTGTTCCATTTACGTCGCTCCTATTTCAGATAGCGTATTGGGCTAGGCGGCATCTTAAAGCGCGTCGAATGACGATTACAATGCACTACTAACATTCTATGACAGGGCAATCAGAGACCCGATTATATCATTTTATATTATGGTTAATATAAGAATGCAGCGTAATTCTATCACATTTGTTAAATTTACGTCGCTCCTATTTCAAATAGCCTACTGGGCTAAGCGGCACCTTAAAGCGCATGAAATAACGAGTAAAATGCACTATTAAACTATGATAGGGCAATCACAGACCCGATTAGATCATTTTATATTATGGTTAATATAAGAATTCCGCGAAATTCTATCACATTTGTTCAATTTACGTTGTTCCTATTTCAGGTAGCGTATTGGGCTAAGCGGCACCTTAAGGCGCATGAAATGACGAGTGAAGTGCACTATTAAACTTCTAGGTTAGGGCAATCAGAGACCCGATTAGATCACTTCATATTATGGTTATTTTAAGAATTCAGCGTAATTCTATCACATTTGTTCAATTTAGGTCGCTCCTATTTCAGATAGCGTATTGGGCTAAGCAGAATCTTAAAGGGCATGAGATGTCGATTAAAATGCACTATTAAACTTCTAGGGTAGGGCAAACAGACACCCGATTAGATCATTTTATATTATGGTTAATATAAGAATTATGCGTAATCCTATCACATTTGTTCAATTTACGTCGCTCCTATTTCAGATAGCGTATGTTGCTAGGCGGCATCTTAAAGCGCGTGGAATGCCGAGTAAAATTCACTACTAACCTTCTATGATAGTGCAATCAGAGACCCGATTAGATCATTTTATATTATGGTTAATATAAGAATTCCGCGAAATTCTATCACATTTGTTCAATATACGTAGCTCCAATTTCAGATAGCGCATTGGGCTAGGCGGCGCCTTAAAGCGCATGAAATGACAAGTAAAATGCACTATTAAACTTCTATGATAGGGCAATCAGAGACCCGATTAGATCATTTTATATTATGGTTAATATAAGAATTATGCGTAATTCTATCACATTTGTTCAATTTACGTATCTCCAATTTGATATAGCGGATTGGGCTGGACGGCTCCTTAAAGCGCATGAAATGACGAGTAAAATGCACTACTAAACTGCTAGGGTACGGCAAACAGAGACCCGATCAGATCACTTTATGTTATGGTTATTTTAAGAATTCAGCGAAACTCTATCACACTCGTTCAATTTACGTAGCTCCAATTTCAGATAGCGTATTGGGCTAGTCGGCATATTAAAGCGCATGAAATGTCGAGTACAATGCACTATTAAACTTCTATGATAGGGCAATCAGAGACCCGATTAGGTCGTCTTATATTATGATTAATATAAGAATTCAGCGTAATTCTATCACATTTGCTCAATTTACGTCGCTCCTATTTCAGATAGCGTATTGGGATAGGCTGCACCTTAAGGCGCATGGAATGATGCGTAAAATGTACTATTAAACTTCTATGATAGGGCAATCATAGACCGGATTAGATCATTTTATATATTTTGGTTAATATAAGAATTCTGCGTAATTCTATCACATTTGTTCAATTTACGTATCTCCAATTTGAGATAGCGGGTTGGGCTAGACGGCACCTTAAAGCGCATGATATGACGAGTAAAATGCACTACTAAACTTCTTTGATAGGGCAATCAGAGACCCGATTAGATCATTTTATGTTATTGCTAATATAAGAATTCAGCATAATTTTATCACATTTGTTCAATTTACGTCGCACCTATTTCAGATAGCGTAATGGGCTACGTGGCATCTTAAAGCGCATGAAATGACGAGGAAAATGCACTATTAAAATTCTATGATAGGGCAATCAGAGACCCGAATAGATGATTTTAAATTGTGGTTAATATAAGAATTCTGCGTATTTCTATCACATTTGTTCAATTTACGACGCTCCTATTTCAGATAGCGTATTGTGCGAGGCGGCATCTTAAAGCGCATGAAATGACGAGTAAAATGCACTACTTAACTTCTCGGATAGGGCAATCAGAGACCCGATTAGGTCATCTTATATTATGATTGATATAAGAATTCGGCGTAATTCTATCACGTTCGTTCAATTTACATCGCTCCTATTTCAGATAGCATATTGGGCTATGCGACATCTTAAAGCGCGGGGAATGCCAAGTAAAATGCACTACTTACCTTCTATGATAGGGCAATCAGAGACCCGATTAGATCATTTTATATTATGGTTGATATAAGAATTCCGCGAAATTCTATCACATTTGTTCAATTTACGTCGCTCCTATTTCAAATAGCGTATTGGGCTAAGCGGCACCTTAAAGCGCATGAAATGACAAGTAAAATGCACTATTAAACTTCTATGATAGGGCAATCAGAGACCCGATTAGATCATTTTATATTATGGTTAATATAAGAATTATGCGTAATTCTATCACATTTGTTCAATTTACGTATCTCCAATTTGATATAGCGAATTGTGCTGGACGGCTCCTTAAAGCGCATGAAATGACGAGTAAAATGCACTACTAAACTTCTCGGATAGGGCAATCAGAGACCCGATTAAGTCATCTTATATTATGATTGATATATAAATACAGCGTAATTCTATCACATTTGTTCAATTTACATCGCTCCTATTTCAGATAGCGTATTGGTCTAAGCGGCATCTTATAGTGCGTGGAATGACAAGTAAAATGCACTACTAACCTTCTATGATAGGGCAATCAGAGACGCGATTAGATCATCTTATACTATTGTTAATATAAGAATTCAGTGTAATTCTATCACATTTGTTCAATTTACGACGCTCTTATTTCAGATAGCGTATTGGGCTAGGTGGCATCTTAAAGCGCATGAAATGTCGAGTCAAATGCACTATTAAGCTTCTAAGGTAGGGCAAACAGAGACCCGCTTAGATCATTTTATATTATGGTTGATTTAAGAATTCAGCGAAATTCTATCACATTTGTTCAATTTACGTCGCGCCTATTTCAGATAGCGTAATGGGCTAGGTGGCAGGTTAAAGCGCATGAAATGACGAGTAAAATGCACTATTAAACTTCTGTGCTAGTGCAATCAGAGACCCGAATAGATCATTTTAAATTGTGGTTAATATAAGAATTCAGTGTAATTCTATCACATTTGTTCAATTTACGTCGCTCCTATTTCAGATAGCGTATTGGGCTAAACGGCACCTTGAAGCGCATGAAATGGTGAGTAAAATGCACTATTAAACTCCTATGATAGGGCGATCAGAGACCCGATTAGGTCATCTTATATTATGATTAATATAAGGATTCAGCGTAATTCTATCACATTTGTTCAATTTACGTCGCTCCTATTTCATATAGCGTACTGGGCTAAGCGGCATCTCAAAGCGCATGAAATGACGAGTAAAATGCACTATTAAACTTCTATGATAGGGCAATCTGCGATCCGATTAGATCATCTTATATTATGATTAATATAAGGATGCACCGCAATTCCATCACATTTGTTCAATTTACGTCGCCCCAATTTCAGACAGCGTATTGTGCTAAGCGGCATCTTAAAGCGCGTGGAATGTCGAGTAAAATGCACTACTAATCTTCTATGATTGGGCAATCAGAGACCAGATTAGATCATTTTATATTATGGTTAATATCAGCATTCAGCTTAATTTTATCACATTTGTTCAATTTACGTCGCCCCTATTTCAGATAGCGTATTGGGCTAGGTGGTATCTTAAGGCGCATGAAATGTCGAGTAAAATGCACCACTAAACTTCTTGGATAGGGCAATCGGAGACCCGAATAGGTCATGTTATATTATGATTAATATAAGGATGCAGCGTAATTCTATCACATTTGTTCAACTTACGTCGCTCCTATTTCAGAGAGCGTATTGGGCTAGGTGGCATCTTAAAGCGCGTGGAATGAGGAGTAAAATGCACTACCAACCTTCTATGATAGGGCAATCAGAGACCCGATTAGATCATTTTATATTACTGTTAATATACGAATTCAGCGTAATTTTATCACATTTGTTCAATTTACGTCGCTCCTATTTCAGATAGCGTATTTGGGATAGGCGGCACCTTAAAACGCATGAAATGACGAGTAAAATGCACTATTAAACTTCTATGATAGAGCAATCAGAGTCCCGAATAGATCATCTTAAATTATGGTTAATATAAGAATTCTTGCGTAATTCTATCACATTTGTTCAATTTACGTGGCTCCTATTTCAGATAGCGTATTGGGCTAAGCGGCATCTTAAAGCGCATGAAATTAAGAGTAAACTGCACTACTAAACTTCTCGGATAGGGCAATCACAGACCCGACAAGGTCATTTTAAATTATGGTTAATATAAGAATTCTGCGTAACTCTATCACATTTGTTCAATTTACGACGCTCCTATTTCAGATAGCGTATGGGCGAGGCGGCATCTTATAGCGCATGAAATGTCGAGTAAAATGCACTAATAAAGGTCTCGGATAGGCCAATCAGAGACCCGATTAGGTCATCTTATATTATGATTAATATAAGAATTCAGCGTAATTCTATCACATTTGTTCAATTTACGTCGCTGCTATTTCAGATAGCGTATTGCGCTAGGCGGCACCTTATAGCGCATGAGATGACGAGTAAAATGCACTACTAAACTTCTATGATAGGGCAATCAGAGACCCGATTAGCTCATATTATATTATGGTTAATATATGAATTCTGCGTAATTCTATCACGTCTGTTCAATTTACGTAGCTCCATTTTCAGATAGCGTATTGGGCTAGGCGGCACCGTAAAGCGCATGAAATGGCGAGTAAAATGCACTGTTAAACTTCTATGATAGGGTAATCAGAGAACCGGATAGATCGTATTATATTATGTTTAATATAAGAATTCTGCGTAATTCTGTCACATTTGTTCAATTTACGCCGCCCCTATTTAGAGATAGCGTATTGGGCTAGGTGGCATCTTAAAGCGCATGAAATGTCGAGTAAAATGCACTAGTAAACTTCTATGACAGTGCAATCAGAGACCCGATTAGATCATTTTGTATTATTGTTAATATAAGAATTCAACGTAATTTTATCACATTTGTGCAATTTATGTCGCTCCTATTTCAGATAGCGTATTGTGCTAGGCGGCACCTTAAAGCGCATGATGTGACGAGTAAAATGCACTATTAAACTTCTATGATAGGGCAATTAGAGACCCGAATAGATCGTATTATATTATGGTTAATATAAGAATCAAGCGTAATTTTATCACATTTGTTCAATTTACGTCGCCCGTATTTCAGGTAGCGTACTGGGCTAGGCGGCACCTTAAAGCGCATGAAATGACGCGTGAAATGCACTATTAAACTTCTATGATAGGGCAATCAGAGACCCGAATAGCTCATATTATATTATGGTTAATATATGAATTCTGCGTAATTCTATCACGTCTGTTCAATTTACGTAGCTCCATTTTCAGATAGCGTATTGGGCTAGGCGGCACCGTAAAGCGCATGAAATGGCGAGTAAAATGCACTGTTAAACTTCTATGATAGGGCAATCAGAGAACCGGATAGATCGTATTATATTATGTTTAATATAAGAATTCTGCGTAATTCTGTCACATTTGTTCAATTTACGTCGCCCCTATTTAGAGATAGCGTACTGGGCTAGATGGCATCTTAAAGCGCATGAAATGTCGAGTAAAATGCACCATTAAACTTCTATGATAGGGCAATCAGAGACCCAATTAGATCATTATGTTTTATTGTTAATTTAAGAATTCAACGTAATTTTATCACATTTGATCAATTTATGTCGCTCCTATCTCAGATAGCGTATTGGGCTAGGCGGCACCTTAAAGCGCATGAAATGACGAGTAAAATGCACTATTAAACTTCTATGATAGCGCAATCAGAGTCCCGATTAGATCATTTTAAATTATGGTTAATATAAGAATTCTTGCGTAATTCTATCACATTTGTTCAATTTACGTCGCTCCTATTTCAGATAGCGTATTGGGCGATTCGGCATCTTAAAGCGCATGAAATGACGAGTAAAATGCACTACTGAACTTCTGTGATAGGGCAATCAGAGTCCCGAATATATCATCTTAAATTATGGTTAATATAAGAATCCTTGCGTAATTCTATCACATTTGTTCAATTTACGTCGCTCCTATTTCAGATAGCGTATTGGACTAGGTGGCATCTTAAAGCGCATGAAACATCGTGTAAAATGCACTAGTAAACTTCTATGACAGTGCAATCAGAGACCCGTATAGATCATTTTGTATTATTGTTAATATAAGAATGCAACGTAATTTTAACACATTTTTTCAATTTATGTCGCTCCTATTTCAGATAGCGTATTGGGCTAGGCGGCACCTTAAAGCGCATGATGTGACGAGTAACATCCGCTATTAAACTTGTATGACAGGGCAAACAGAGACCCGAATAGATCGTATTATATTATGGTTAATATAAGAATTCAGCAAAATTCTATCACATTTGTTCAATTTACGTCGCTCCTATTTCAGATAGCGTATTGGGCTAGGCGGCACCTTAAAGCGCGTGAAATGACGAGTAAAATGCACTATTAAACTTCTATGATAGGGCAATCAGAGAACCGGATAGATCGTATTATGTATGTTTAATATAAGAATTCTGCGTAATTCTGTCACATTTGTTCAATTTACGTCGCCCCTATTTAGAGATAGCGTACTGGGCTAGATGGCATCTTAAAGCGCATGAAATGTCGAGTAAAATGCACTATTAAACTTCTATGATAGGGCAATCAGAGACCCGATTAGATCATTTTGTATTATTGTTAATATAAGAATTCAACGTAATTTTATCACATTTGATCAATTTATGTCGCTCGTATCTCAGATAGCGTATTGGGCTAGGCGGCACCTTAAAGCGCATGAAATGACGAGTAAAATGCACTATTATACTTCTATGATAGGGCAATCAGAGACCCGAATACATCGTATTATATTATGGTTAATATATGAATTCTGCGTAATTCTATCACGTCTGTTCAATTTTCGTAGCTCCAATTTCAGATTGCGTTTTGGACAAGGTGGCATCTTAAAGCGCATGAAATGTCGAGTAAAATGCACTACTGAACTTCTGTGATAGGGCAATCAGAGACCCGAATAGATCATCTTAAATTATGGTTAGTATAAGAATTCTTGCGTAATTCTATCACATTTGTTCAATTTACGTCGCTCCTATTTCAGATATCGTATTGGGCTAAGCGGCATCTTAAAGCGCATGAACTTACGAGTAAACTGCACTACTAAACTTCTCGGATAGGGCAATCACAGACCCGACAAGGTCATTTTAAATTATGGTTAATATAGGAATTCTGCGTAATTCTATCACATTTATTGAATTTACATCGCTCCCATTTCAGATAGCGCATTGGGCTAAGCGGCACCTTAAAGCGCATGAAATGACGAGTAAAATGCAGTACTAAACTTCTGTGACAGGGCAATCAGAGACCCGATAAGGTCATCTTATGTTTTGATTAATGTAAGAATGCTGCGTAATTCAATCACGTTTGTTCAATTTACGTAGCTCCAATTTCAGATAGCGTATTCGGCTAGATGGCATCTTAAAGCGCATGAAATGTCGAGTAAAATGCACTACAAAACTTCTAGGATAGGGCAATCAGTGACCCGATTAGGCCGTCTTATATTATGGTTAATATAAGAATTCAGCGAAATTTTATCACATTTGTGCAATATTCGTCGCCCCTATTTCAGATACCGTATTGGGCTAGGCGGCACCTTAAAGCGATTGAAATGACGAGAAAAATGCACTATTAAACTTCAAGGATAAGGCAATCAGGGACCCGATTGGATCATTTTATATTATGGTTAATTTAAGAATTCAGCGAAATTCTATCACATTTGTTCAATTTACGTCGCTCCTATTTCAGATAGCATATTGGGCCAAGCGGCACCTTCAAGCGCTTGAAATGACGAGTAACATGCACTGCTAAACTTCTATTATGGGGCAATCAGAGACCCGAATATATCGTATTATATTATGGTTAATATAAAAATTCTGCGTAATGCCATCACATTTGTTCAATTTATGTCGCTCCTATATCAGATAGCGTATTGGGCTAGGCGGCACCTTAAAGCGATTGAAATGACGAGCAAAATGCACTATTAAACTTCAAGGATAGGGCAATCAGGGACCCGATTGGATCATTTTATATTATTGTTAATATAAGAATTCTGCGTAATTCTATCACGTTTCTTCAATTTACGTCTCTCCGATATCAGATAGCGAATTGTGCTAAGCGGCACCTTAAAGCGCATGAAATGACGAGTAAAATGCAGTATTAAACTTCTATGATAGGGCAATCAGAGGCCCGATTCGATCATTTTATATTTTTGTTAATATAAGGATTCTGCGTAATTCTATCACGTTTGTTCAATTTACGTAGCTCTAATTTCAGATAGCGTAATGGGCTAGGTGGCATGTTAAAGCGCATGAAATGATGAGTATAATGCACTATTCAACTTCTATGATAGGGCAATCAGAGACACGAATAGATCATATTATATTATGGTTAATATAAGAATTCTGCGTAATTCTATCACGTTTGTTCAATTTACGACGATCCTGTTTCAGATAGTATATTGGGCGAGGCGGCATCTTAAAGCGCGTGGAATGACGAGTAAAATGCACTACTAACCTTCTATGATAGGGCAATCAGAGACCCGATTAGATCATTTTATATTATGGTTAATATAAGAATTCTGCGTCATTCTATCACATTTGTTCAATTTACGTCGCTCCTATTTCAGATAGCGTATTGGGCTAAGCAGCATCTCAAAGCGCATGAAATGGCGAGTAAAATGCACTATTAAACTTGTAGGGTAAGGCAAAGAGAGACCCGATTAGATCATTTTATATTATGGTTAATTTAAGAATTCAGCGAAATTCATTCACATTTGTTCAATTTACGTCGCTCCTATTTCTGATAGCGTATTGGGCTAAGCGGCATCTCAAAGCGCATAAAATGGCGAGTAAAATACACTATTAAACTTCGAGGGTAGGGCGAACAGTGACCCGATTAGATCATTTTATATTATGGTTAATTTAAGAATTCAGCGAAATTCTATCACATTTGTTCAATTTACGTCGCTCCTATTTCAGATAGCCTACTGGGCTAGGCGGCATCTTAAAGGGCGTGGAATGGCGGGCAAAGTGCACTATTAACCTTGTATGATAGGGCAATCAGAGACCCGATTAGATCATCTTATATTTTGGTTAATATAAGAATTCAGCGAAATTCTCCCACATTTGTTCTATTTACGTCGCTCCTATTTCAGATAGCCAACTGGGCTATGCGGCATCCTAAAGCGCGTGGAATGACGAGTGAAATGCACTATTAAACTTCTAGGGTAGGGCGAACAGAGACCCGATTACATAATTTTATATTGCGGTTAATATAAGAATTCAGCGAAATTCTATCACATTTGTTCAATTTACGTCGCTCGTATTTCAGATAGCGTACTGGGCTAAGCGGCATCTCAAAGCGCATGAAATGGCGAGTAAAATGCACTATTAAACTTCTAGGGTAGGGCGAACAGAGACCCGATTAGATCATTTTATATTTTGGTTAATATAAGAATTTAGCGTAATTCTATCACATTTGTCCAATTTACGTCGCTCGTATTTCAGATAGCGTATTGGGCTAAGCGGCATCTCAAAGCGCATGAAATGGCGAGTAAAATGCACTATTAAACTTCTATGATAGGGCAATCATTGACCCGATTAGATCATTTTATATTTTGTTTAATATAAGGATTCAGCGAAATTCTATAACATTTGTTCAACTTACGTCGCTCCCATTTCAGATTGCGTATTGGGCTAAGCGGCATCTCACAGCGCATGAAATGGCGAGAAAATACACTATTAAACTTCTAGCGTAGGACGAACAGAGACCCGATTAGATCATTTTACATTATGGTTAATATAAGAATTCAGCGAAATTCTATCACATTTGTTCAATTTACGTCGCTCATATTTCAGATAGCGTATTGGGCTAAGCGGCATCTCAAAGCGCATGAAATGGCGAGCAAAATGCACTATTAAACTTCTAGGGTATTGCGAACAGAGACCCGATTAGATCATTTTACATTATGGTTAATATAAGAATTCAGCGAAATTCTATCAGATTTGTTCAATTTACGTCGCTCCTATTTCAGATAGCGTATTGGGCTAAGCGGCATCTCAAAGCGCATGAAATGGCGAGTAAAATGCACTATTAAACTTCTAGGGTAGGGCGAACAGAGACCCGATTAGATCATTTTATATTTTGGTTAATACAAGAATTTAGTGTAATTCTATCACATTTGTTCAATTTACGTCGCTCCCATTTCAGATTGCGTATTGGGCTAAGCGGCATCTCACAGCGCATGAAATGGCGAGAAAATGCACTATTAAACTTCTAGGGTAGGGCGAACAGAGACCCGATTAGATCATTTTATATTTTGGTTAATATAAGAATTCAGCGAAATTCTATCAGATTTGTTCAATTTACGTCGCTCGTATTTCAGATAGCGTACTGGGCTAAGCGGCATCTCAAAGCGCATGAAATGGCGAGTAAAATGCACTATTAAACTTCTAGGGTAGGGCGAACAGAGACCCGATTAGATCATTTTATATTTTGGTTAATATAAGAATTTAGCGTAATTCTATCACATTTGTCCAATTTACGTCGCTCGTATTTCAGATAGCGTAATGGGCTAAGCGGCATCTCAAAGCGCATGAAATGGCGAGTAAAATGCACTATTAAACTTCTATGATAGGGCAATCATTGACCCGATTAGATCATTTTATATTTTGTTTAATATAAGGATTCAGCGAAATTCTATAACATTTGTTCAATTTACGTCGCTCCCATTTCAGATTGCGTATTGGGCTAAGCGGCATCTCACAGCGCATGAAATGGCGAGAAAATACACTATTAAACTTCTAGGGTAGGACGAACAGAGACCCGATTAGATCATTTTACATTATGGTTAATATAAGAATTCAGCGAAATTCTATCACATTTGTTCAATTTACGTCGCTCATATTTCAGATAGAGTATTGGGCTAAGCGGCATCTCAAAGCGCATGAAATGGCGAGCAAAATGCACTATTAAACTTCTAGGGTATGGCGCACAGAGACCCGATTAGATCATTTTACATTATGGTTAATATAAGAATTCAGCGAAATTCTATCAGATTTGTTCAATTTACGTCGCTCCTATTTCAGATAGCGTATTGGGCTAAGCGGCATCTCAAAGCGCATGAAATGGCGAGTAAAATGCACTATTAAACTTCTAGGGTAGGGCGAACAGAGACCCGATTAGATCATTTTATATTTTGGTTAATACAAGAATTTCGTGTAATTCTATCACATTTGTTCAATTTACGTCGCTCCCATTTCAGATTGCGTATTGGCCTAAGCGGCATCTCACAGCGCATGAAATGGCGAGAAAATGCACTATTAAACTTCTAGGGTAGGGCGAACAGAGACCCGATTAGATCATTTTATATTTTGGTTAATATTAGAATTCAGCGAAATTCTATCACATCTGTTCAATTTACGTCGCTCGTATTTCAGATAGCGTACTGGGCTAAGCGGCATCTCAAAGCGCATGAAATGGCGAGTAAAATGCACTATTAAACTTCTAGGGTAGGGCGAACAGAGACCCGATTAGATCATTTTATATTTTGGTTAATATAAGAATTTAGCGTAATTCTATCACATTTGTTCAATTTACGTCGCTCGTATTACAGATAGCGTATTGGGCTAAGCGGCATCTCAAAGCGCATGAAATGGCGAGTAAAATGCACTATTAAACTTCTATGATAGGGCAATCATTGACCCGATTAGATCATTTTACATTATGGTTAATATAAGAATTCAGCGAAATTCTATCACGTTTGTTCAATTTACGTCGCTCATATTTCAGATAGCGTATTGGGCTAAGCGGCATCTCAAAGCGCATGAAATGGCGAGTAAAATGCACTATTAAACTTCTATGATAGGGCAATCATTGACCCGATTAGATCATTTTATATTTTGTTTAATATAAGGATTCAGCGAAATTCTATCACATTTGTTCAATTTACGTCGCTCCCATTTCAGATTGCGTATTGGGCTAAGCGGCATCTCACAGCGCATGAAATGGCGAGAAAATACACTATTAAACTTCTAGGGTAGGGCGAACAGAGACCCGATTAGATCATTTTACATTATGGTTAATATAAGAATTCAGCGAAATTCTATCACATTTGTTCAATTTACGTCGCTCATATTTCAGATAGCGTATTGGGCTAAGCGGCATCTCAAAGCGCATGAAATGGCGAGTAAAATGCACTATTAAACTTCTAGGGTAGGGCGAACAGAGACCCGATTAGATCATTTTATATTACGGTTAATATAAGATTTCAGCGTAATTCTATCACATTTGTTCAAATTACGTCGCTCCCATTTCAGATAGCCTACTGGGCTAGGCGGCATCTTAAAGCGCGTGGAATGGCGAGTAAAATGCACTATTAAACTTCTATGATAGGGCAATCAGAGACCCGATTAGATCATTTTATATTTTGTTTAATATAAGAATTCAGGGAAATTCTATCACATTTGTTCAATTTACGTCGCTCCTATTTCAGATAGCGTATTGGGCTAAGCGGCATCTCAAAGCGCATGAAATGGCGAGTAAAATGCACTATTAAACTTCTAGGGTAGGGCAAACAGAGACCCGATTAGATCATTTTATATTATGGTGAATTTAAGAATTCAGCAAAATTCTATCACATTTGTTCAATTTACGTCGCTCCTATTTCAGACAGCGTACTGGGCTAGGCGGCATCTTAAAGCGCGTGGAATGGCGAGTAAAATTCTCTAATTAACTTCTATGATAGGGCAATCAGAGACCCGATTAGATAATTTTATATTTTGGTTAATATAAGAATTAAGCGAAATTCTATCACATTTGTTCAATTCACGTCGCTCCTATTTCAGATAGCGTATTGGGCTAAGCGGCACCTCAAAGCGCATGAAATGGCGAGTGAAATGCACTATTATACTTCTAGGGTAGGGTAAACAGAGACCCATTTACATCATTTTATATTGCGGTTAATATAAGAATTCAGCGTAATTCTATCACATTTGTTCAAATTACGTCGCTCCTATTTCAGATAGCCTACGGGGTAGGCGGCATCCTAAAGCGCGTGGAATGACGAGTGAAATGCACTATTAAACTTCTAGGGTAGGGCGAACAGAGACCCGATTAGATCATTTTATATTTTGGTTAATATAAGAATTCAGCGAAATCCTATCACATTTGTTCAATTTACGTCGCTCGTATTTCAGATAGCGTACTGCGCTAAGCGGCATCTCAAAGCGCATGAAATGGCGAGTAATATGCACTATTAAACTTCTAGGGTAGGGCGAACAGAGACCCGATTAGATCATTTTATATTTTGGTTAATATAAGAATTTAGCGTAATTCTGTCACATTTGTTCAATTTACGTCGCTCCCATTTCAGATTGCGTATTGGGCTAAGCGGCATCTCACAGCGCATGAAATGGCGAGAAAATACACTATTAAACTTCTAGGGTAGGGCGAACAGAGACCCGATTAGATCATTTTATATTACGGTTAATATAAGATTTCAGCGTAATTCTATCACATTTGTTCAAATTACGTCGCTCCCATTTCAGATAGCCTACTGGGCTAGGCGGCATCTTAAAGCGCGTGGAATGGCGAGTAAAATGCACTATTAAACTTCTATGATAGGGCAATCAGAGACCCGATTAGATCATTTTATATTTTGTTTAATATAAGAATTCAGGGAAATTCTATCACATTTGTTCAATTTACGTCGCTCCTATTTCAGATAGCGTATTGGGCTAAGCGGCATCTCAAAGCGCATGAAATGGCGAGTAAAATGCACTATTAAACTTCTAGGGTAGGGCAAACAGAGACCCGATTAGATCATTTTATATTATGGTGAATTTAAGAATTCAGCAAAATTCTATCACATTTGTTCAATTTACGTCGCTCCTATTTCAGAGAGCGTACTGGGCTAGGCGGCATCTTAAAGCGCGTGGAATGGCGAGTAAAATTCTCTAATTAACTTCTATGATAGGGCAATCAGAGACCCGATTATATCATTTTATATTTTGGTTAATATAAGAATTCAGCGAAATTCTATCACATTTGTTCAATTTACGTCGCTCCTATTTCAGATAGCGCATTGGGCTAAGCGGCATCTCAAAGCGCATGAAATGTCGAGTGAAACGCACTATTAAACTTGTAGGGTGGGGCGAACAGAGACCTGATTAGATCATTTTACATCATGGGTAATATAAGAATTCAGCGAAATTCTGTCACATATGTTCAATTTACGTCGCTCCTATTACAGATACCGTATTGGGCTAAGCGGCATCTCAAAGCGCATGACATGACGAGTGAAATGTACTATTAAACTTCTAGTGTAGGCCGAACAGAGACCCGATTAGATAATTTTATATTTTGGTTAATATAAGAATTAAGCGAAATTCTATCACATTTGTTCAATTCACGTCGCTCCTATTTCAGATAGCGTATTGGGCTAAGCGGCACCTCAAAGCGCATGAAATGGCGAGTGAAATGCACTATTATACTTCTAGGGTAGGGTAAACAGAGACCCGATTACATCATTTTATATTGCGGTTAATATAAGAATTCAGCGTAATTCTATCACATTTGTTCAAATTACGTCGCTCCTATTTCAGATAGCCTACGGGGTAGGCGGCATCCTAAAGCGCGTGGAATGACGAGTGAAATGCACTATTAAACTTCTAGGGTAGGGCGAACAGAGACCCGATTAGATCATTTTATATTTTGGTTAATATAAGAATTCAGCGAAATCCTATCACACTTGTTCAATTTACGTCGCTCGTATTTCAGATAGCGTACTGCGCTAAGCGGCATCTCAAAGCGCATGAAATGGCGAGTAATATGCACTATTAAACTTCTAGGGTAGGGCGAACAGAGACCCGATTAGATCATTTTATATTTTGGTTAATATAAGAATTTAGCGTAATTCTATCACATTTGTTCAATTTACGTCGCTCCTATTTCAGATAGCGTATTGGACTAAGCGGCATCTCAAAGCGCATGAAATGGCGAGTAAAATGCACTGTTAAACTTCTATGATAGGGCAATCATTGACCCGATTAGATCATTTTATATTTTGTTTAATATAAGGATTCAGCGAAATTCTAACACATTCGTTCAATATACGTCGCTCCCATTTCAGATTGCGTATTGGGCTAAGCGGCATCTCACAGCGCATGAAATGGCGAGAAAATACACTATTAAACTTCTAGGGTAGGGCGAACAGAGACCCGATTATATCATTTTACATTATGGTTAATATAAGAATTCAGCGAAATTCAATCACATTTGTTCAATTTACGTCGCTCATATTTCAGATAGCGTATTGGGCTAAGCGGCATCTCAAAGCGCATGAAATGGCGAGTAAAATGCACTATTAATCTTCTAGGGTAGGGAGAACAGATAGCCGATTAGATCATTTTATATTACGGTTAATATAAGAATTCAGCGAAATTCTATCACATTTGTTCAATTTACGTCGCTCCTATTTCAGATAGCCTACTGGGCTAGGCGGCATGTTAAAGCGCGTGGAATTGCGAGTAAAATGCACTATTAACCTTCTATGATAGGGCAATCAGAGACCCGATTAGATCATTTTATATTTTGGTTAATATAAGAATTCAGCGTAATTCTATCACATTTGTTCAACTTACGTCGCTCCTATTTCAGATAGCGTATTGGGCTAAGCGGCATCTCAAAGCGCATTAAATGGCGCGTAAAATGCACTATTAAACTTCTAGGGTAGGGCGAACAGAGACCTGATTAGATCATTTTACATCATGGTTAATATAGGAATTCAGCGAAATTCTATCACATTTGTTCAATTTACGTCCCTCCTATTTCAGATAGCGTATTGGGCTAAGCGGCATCTCAAAGCGCATGAAATGGCGAGTAAAATGCACTATTAAACTTCTAGGGTAGGGTAAACAGAGACCCGATTAGATCATTTTATATTATGGTGAATTTAAGAATTCAGCAAAATTCTATCACATTTGTTCAATTTACATCGCTCCTATTTCAGATAGCGTACTGGGCTCGGAGGCATCTTAAAGGGCGTGGAATGGCGAGTAAAATTCACTATTAAACTTCTGGGGTAAGGCAAACAGAGACCCGATTAGATCATTTTATATTACGGTTAATATAAGAATTCAGCGAAATTCTATCACATATGTTCAATTTACGTCACTCCTATTTCAGATAGCGTATTGGGCTAAGCGGCATCTCAAAGCGCATGAAATGACGTGTGAAATTCACTATTAAACTTCTAGTGTAGGCCGAACAGAGTCCCGATTAGATAATTTTATATTTTGGTTAATATAAGAATTAAGCGAAATTCTATCACATTTGTTCAATTCACGTCGCTCCTATTTCAGATAGCGTATTGGGCTAAGCGGCATCTCAAAGCGCATGAAATGGCGAGTAAAATGCAATGTTAAACTTCTAGGGTAGGGCAAACAGAGACCCGAATAGATCATTTTATATTGCAGTTAATATAAGAATTCAGCGAAATTCTATCACATTTGTTCAATGTACGTCGCTCCTATTTCAGATAGCCTACTGGGCTGGGCGGCATCTTAAAGCGCGTGGAATGGCGAGTAAAATGCACTATTAAACTTCTAGGGTAAGGCAAACAGAGACCCGATTAGATCATTTTATATTACGGTTAATATAAGAATTCAGCGTAATTCTATCACATTTGTTCAACTTACGTCGCTCCTATTTCAGATAGCGTATTTGGATAAGCGGCATCTCAAAGCGCATGAAATGGCGAGTAAAATGCACTATTAAACTTCTAGGGCAGGGCGAACAGACACACGATTAGGACATTTTATATTACGGTTAATATAAGAATTAACCGAAATTCTATCACATTTGTTCAATTAACGTCGCTCCTATTTCAGATAGCCTACTGGGCTAGGCGGGATCCAAAAGCGCGTGGAAGGGCGAATGAAATGCACTATTAAACTTCTAGTGTAGGCCGAACAGGGACCCGATTAGATAATTTTATATTTTGGTTAATATAAGAATTAAGCGAAATTCTATCACATTTGTTCAATTTACGTCGCTCCCATTTCAGATTGCGTATTGGGCTAAGCGGCATCTCACAGCGCATGAAATGGCGAGAAAATACACTATTAAACTTCTAGGGTAGGGCGAACAGAGACCCGATTAGATCATTTTACATTATGGTTGATATAAGAATTCAGCGAAATTCTATCACATTTGTTCAATTTACGTCGCTCATATTTCAGATAGCGTATTGGGCTAAGCGGCATCTCAAGGCGCATGAAATGGCGAGCAAAATGCACTATTAAACTTCTAGGGTATGGCGAACAGAGACCCGATTAGATCATTTTACATTATGGTTAATATAAGAATTCAGCGAAATTCTATCAGATTTGTTCAATTTACGTCGCTCCTATTTCAGATAGCGTATTGGGCTAAGCGGCATCTCAAATCGCATGAAATGGCGAGTAAAATGCACTATTAAACTTCTAGGGTAGGGCGAACAGAGACCCGATTAGATCATTTTATATTTTGGTTAATACAAGAATTTAGTGTAATTCTATCACATTTGTTCAATTTACGTCGCTCCTATTTCAAATAGCGTATTGGGCTACACGGCATCTCAAAGCGCATGAAATGGCGAGTAAAATGCACTATTAAACTTCTAGGGTAGGTCGAACAGAGACCCGATTAGATCATTTTATATATTGGTTAATATAAGAATTTAGCGTAATTCTATCACATTTGTTCAATTTACGTCGCTCCTACTTCAGATAGCCTACTGGGCTAGGCGGCACCTTAAAGCCCGTGGAATGGCGAGTAAAATGCACTATTAAACTTCTATGATAGGGCAATCAGAGACCCGATTAGATCATTTTATATTTTGTTTAATATAAGAATTCAGCGAAATTCTATCACATTTGTTCAATTTACGTCGCTCCCATTTCAGATTGCGTATCGGGCTAAGCGGCATCTCACAGCGCATGAAATGGCGAGAAAATACACTATTAAGCTTCTAGGGTACGGCGAACAGAGACCCGATTAGATCATTTTACATTATGGTTAATATAAGAATTCAGCGAAATTCTATCACATTTGTTCAATTTACGTCGCTCCTATTTCAGATAGCGCATTGGGCTAAGCGGCATCTCAAAGCGCATGAAATGTCGAGTGAAATGCACTATTAAACTTGTAGGGTAGGGCAGACAGGGACCTGATTAAATCATTTTATTTTATGGTTAATTTAAGAATTCAGCGAAATTCCATCACATTTGTTCAATTTACGTCGCTCGTATTTCAGATAGCGTACTGGGCTAAGCGGCATCTCAAAGCGCATGAAATGGCGAGTAAAATGCACTATTAAACTTCTAGGGTAGGGCGAACAGTGACCCGATTAGATGATTTTATATTTTGGTTAATATAAGAATTTAGCGTAATTCTATCACATTTGTTCAATTTACGTCGCTCCTATTTCAGATAACGTATTGGACTAAGCGGCATCTCAAATCGCATGAAATGGCGAGTAAAATGCACTGTTAAACTTCTATGATAGGGCAATCATTGACCCGATTAGATCATTTTATATTTTGGTTAATATAAGAATTTAGCGTAATTCTATCACATTTGTTCAATTTACGTCGCTCCTATTTCAGATAGCGTATTGGACTAAGCGGCATCTCAAATCACATGAAATGGCGAGTAAAATGCACTGTTAAACTTCTATGATAGGGCAATCATTGACCCGATTAGATCATTTTATATTTTGTTTAATATAAGGATTCAGCGAAATTCTAACACATTCGTTCAATATACGTCGCTCCCATTTCAGATTGCGTATTGGGCTAAGCGGCATCTCACAGCGCATGAAATGGCGAGAAAATACACTATTAAACTTCTAGGGTAGGGCGAACAGAGACCCGATTATATCATTTTACATTATGGTTAATATAAGAATTCAGCGAAATTCAATCACATTTGTTCAATTTACGTCGCTCATATTTCAGATAGCGTATTGGGCTAAGCGGCATCTCAAAGCGCATGAAATGGCGAGCAAAATGCACTATTAAACTTCTAGGGTATGGCGAACAGAGACCCGATTAGATCATTTTACATTATGGTTAATATAAGAATTCAGCGAAATTCTATCAGATTTGTTCAATTTACGTCGATCCTATTTCAGATAGCGTATTGGGCTAAGCGGCATCTCAAAGCGCATGAAATGGCGAGTAAAATGCACTATTAAACTTCTAGGGTAGGGCGAACAGAGACCCGATTAGATCATTTTATATTTTGGTTAATACAAGAATTTAGTGTAATTCTATCACATTTGTTCAATTTACGTCGCTCCTATTTCAAATAGCGTATTGGGCTAAGCGGCATCTCAAAGCGCATGAAATGGCGAGTAAAATGCACTATTAAACTTCTAGGGTAGGGCGAACAGAGACCCGATTAGATCATTTTATATTTTGGTTAATAAAAGAATTTAGCGTAATTCTATCACATTTGTTCAATTTACGTCGCTCCTATTTCAGATAGCCTACTGGGCTAGGCGGCACCTTAAAGCCCGTGGAATGGCGAGTAAAATGCACTATTAAACTTCTATGATAGGGCAATCAGAGACCCGATTAGATCATTTTATATTTTGTTTAATATAAGAATTCAGCGAAATTCTATCACATTTGTTCCATTTACGTCGCTCCTATTTCAGACAGCCTACTGGGCTAGGCGGCATCATAAAGCCCGTGGAATGGCGAGTAAAATGCACTATTAACCTTCTATGATAGGGCAATCAGAGTCCAGATTAGATCATTTTATATTTTGGTTAATATAAGAATTCAGCGTAATTCTATCACATTTGTTCAATTTACGTCGCTCCTATTTCAGACAGCGTACTGGGCTAGGCGGCATCTTAAAGCGCGTGGAATGGCGAGTAAAATTCTCTAATTAACTTCTATGATAGGGCAATCAGAGACCCGATTAGATCATTTTATATTTTGGTTAATATAAGAATTCAGCGAAATTCTATCACATTTGTTCAATTTACGTCGCTCCTATTTCAGATAGCGCATTGGGCTAAGCGGCATCTCAAAGCGCATGAAATGTCGAGTGAAATGCACTATTAAACTTGTAGGGTAGGGCAGACAGGGACCTGATTAGATCATTTTATATTATGGTTAATTTAAGAATTCAGCGAAATTCTATCACATTTGTTCAATTTACGTAGCTCCTATTTCAGATAGCCTACTGGGCTAGGCGGGATCCTAAAGCGCATGAAATGGCGAGTAAAATGCACTATTAAACTTCGAGGGTAGGGCGAACAGTGACCCGATTAGATCATTTTATATTACGGTTAATATAAGAATTCAGTGTAATTCTATCACATTTGTTCAATTTACGTCGCTCCGATTTCAGATAGCGTACTGCGCTAGACGTCATCTTAAAGCGCGTGGAATGGCGAGTAAAATGCACTATTAAGCTTCTATGATAGGGCAATCAGAGACCCGATTAGATCATTTTATATTTTGTTTAATATAAGAATTCAGCGAAATTCTATCACATTTGTTCAATTTACGTCGCTCCTATTTCAGATAGCGTATTGGACTAAGCGGCATCTCAAATCACATGAAATGGCGAGTAAAATGCACTGTTAAACTTCTATGATAGGGCAATCATTGACCCGATTAGATCATTTTATATTTTGTTTAATATAAGGATTCAGCGAAATTCTAACACATTCGTTCAATATACGTCGCTCCCATTTCAGATTGCGTATTGGGCTAAGCGGCATCTCACAGCGCATGAAATGGCGAGAAAATACACTATTAAACTTCTAGGGTAGGGCGAACAGAGACCCGATTATATCATTTTACATTATGGTTAATATAAGAATTCAGCGAAATTCAATCACATTTGTTCAATTTACGTCGCTCATATTTCAGATAGCGTATTGGGCTAAGCGGCATCTCAAAGCGCATGAAATGGCGAGCAAAATGCACTATTAAACTTCTAGGGTATGGCGAACAGAGACCCGATTAGATCATTTTACATTATGGTTAATATAAGAATTCAGCGAAATTCTATCAGATTTGTTCAATTTACGTCGATCCTATTTCAGATAGCGTATTGGGCTAAGCGGCATCTCAAAGCGCATGAAATGGCGAGTAAAATGCACTATTAAACTTCTAGGGTAGGGCGAACAGAGACCCGATTAGATCATTTTATATTTTGGTTAATACAAGAATTTAGTGTAATTCTATCACATTTGTTCAATTTACGTCGCTCCTATTTCAAATAGCGTATTGGGCTAAGCGGCATCTCAAAGCGCATGAAATGGCGAGTAAAATTGCACTATTAAACTTCTAGGGTAGGGCGAACAGAGACCCGATTAGATCATTTTATATTTTGGTTAATAAAAGAATTTAGCGTAATTCTATCACATTTGTTCAATTTACGTCGCTCCTATTTCAGATAGCCTACTGGGCTAGGCGGCACCTTAAAGCCCGTGGAATGGCGAGTAAAATGCACTATTAAACATCTATGATAGGGCAATCAGAGACCCGATTAGATCATTTTATATTTTGTTTAATATAAGAATTCAGCGAAATTCTATCACATTTGTTCCATTTACGTCGCTCCTATTTCAGACAGCCTACTGGGCTAGGCGGCATCATAAAGCCCGTGGAATGGCGAGTAAAATGCACTATTAACCTTCTATGATAGGGCAATCAGAGTCCAGATTAGATCATTTTATATTTTGGTTAATATAAGAATTCAGCGTAATTCTATCACATTTGTTCAATTTACGTCGCTCCTATTTCAGACAGCGTACTGGGCTAGGCGGCATCTTAAAGCGCGTGGAATGGCGAGTAAAATTCTCTAATTAACTTCTATGATAGGGCAATCAGAGACCCGATTAGATCATTTTATATTTTGGTTAATATAAGAATTCAGCGAAATTCTATCACATTTGTTCAATTTACGTCGCTCCTATTTCAGATAGCGCATTGGGCTAAGCGGCATCTCAAAGCGCATGAAATGTCGAGTGAAATGCACTATTAAACTTGTAGGGTAGGGCAGACAGGGACCTGATTAGATCATTTTATATTATGGTTAATTTAAGAATTCAGCGAAATTCTATCACATTTGTTCAATTTACGTAGCTCCTATTTCAGATAGCCTACTGGGCTAGGCGGGATCCTAAAGCGCATGAAATGGCGAGTAAAATGCACTATTAAACTTCGAGGGTAGGGCGAACAGTGACCCGATTAGATCATTTTATATTACGGTTAATATAAGAATTCAGTGTAATTCTATCACATTTGTTCAATTTACGTCGCTCCGATTTCAGATAGCGTACTGCGCTAGACGTCATCTTAAAGCGCGTGGAATGGCGAGTAAAATGCACTATTAAGCTTCTATGATAGGGCAATCAGAGACCCGATTAGATCATTTTATATTTTGTTTAATATAAGAATTCAGCGAAATTCTATCACATTTGTTCAATTTACGTCGCTCCTATTTCAGATAGCGCATTGGGCTAAGCGGCATCTCAAAGCGCATGAAATGTCGAGTGAAACGCACTATTAAACTTGTAGGGTAGGGCAGACAGGGAACTGATTAGGTCATTTTATATTATGGTTAATTTAAGAATTCAGCGAAATTCCATCACATTTGTTCAACTTACGTCGCTCCTATTTCAGATACCGTATTGGGCTAAGCGGCATCTCAAAGCGCATGACATGACGAGTGAAATGTACTATTAAACTTCTAGTGTAGGCCGAACAGAGACCCGATTAGATAATTTTATATTTTGGTTAATATAAGAATTAAGCGAAATTCTATCACATTTGTTCAATTCACGTCGCTCCTATTTCAGATAGCGTATTGGGCTAAGCGGCACCTCAAAGCGCATGAAATGGCGAGTAAAATGCACTATTATACTTCTAGGGTAGGGCAAACAGAGACCCGATTACATCATTTTATATTGCGATTAATATAAGAATTCAGCCAAATTCTACCACATTTGTTCTATTTACGTCGCTCCTATTTCAGATAGCCATCTGGGCTAGGCGGCATCCTAAAGCGCGTGGAACGACGAGTGAAATGCACTATTAAACTGCTAGGGTAGGGCGAACAGAGACCCGATTAGATCATTTTATATTTTGGTTAATATAAGAATTCAGCGAAATTCTATCACATTTGTTCAATTTACGTCGCTCGTATTTCAGATAGCGTACTGCGCTAAGCGGCATCTCAAAGCGCATGAAATGGCGAGTAAAATGCACTATTAAACTTCTAGGGTAGGGCGAACAGAGACCCGATTAGATCATTTTATATTTTGGTTAATATAAGAATTTAGCGTAATTCTGTCACATTTGTTCAATTTACGTCGCTCCTATTTCAGATAGCGTATTGGGCTAAGCGGCATCTCAAAGCGCGTGGAATGGCGAGTAAAATGCACTATTAAACTTCAATGATAGGGCAATCAGAGACCCGATTAGATCATTTTATATTTTGTTTAATATAAGATTTCAGGGAAATTCTATCACATTTGTTCAATTTACGTCGCTCCTATTTCAGATAGCGTATTGGTCTAAGCAGCATCTCAAAGCGCATGAAATGACGAGTGAAATGCACTATTAAACGTCTAGGGTAGGGCGAACAGAGACCCGATTAGATCATTTTATATTATGGTTAATTTAAGAATTCATCAAAATTCTATCATATTTGTTCAATTTACGTCGCTCCTATTTCAGATAGCGTACTGGGCCAGACGGTATCTTAAAGCGCGTGGAATGGCGAGTACAATTCACTATTAAACTTCTATGATAGGGCAATCAGAGACCCGATTAGATCATTTTATATTTTGGATAATATAAGAATTCAGCGTAATTTTATCACATTTGTTCAACTTACGTCGCTCCTATTTCAGATAGCGTACTGGGCTAGGCGGCATCTTAAAGCGCGTGGAATGGCGAGTAAAATGCACTATTAAACTTCTATGATAGGGCAATCAGAGACCCGATTAGATCATTTTATATTTTGTTTAATATAAGAATTCAGGGAAATTCTAACACATTTGTTCAACTCACGTCGCTCCTATTTCAGATAGCGTATTGGGCTAGGCGGCATCTCAAAGCGCATCAAATGGCAAGTAAAATGCACTATTAAAATTCTAGGTTAAGGCAAGCAGAGACCCGAATAGATCATTTTATATTACGGTTAATTTAAGAATTCAGCAAAATCCTATCACATTTGTTCAATTTATGTCGCTCCTGTTTCAGATAGCGTACTGGGCTAGGCGGCACCTTAAAGCGCGTCGAATGGCGAGTAAAATGCACTATTAAACATCTATGATAGGGAATCAGAGACCCGATTAGATCATTTTATCTTATGGTTAATTTAAGAATTCAGCAAAATTCTTTCACATTTGTTCAATTTACGTTGCTCCTACTTCAGATAGCGTACTGGGCTAGGCGGCATCTTAAAGCGCGTGGAATGGCGAGTAAAATGCACTATTAAACATGTATGATAGGGAACCAGAGACCCGATTAGATCATTTTATATTTTGGTTAATATAAGGATTCAGCGAAATTCTATTGCATTTGTTCAATTTACGTCGCTCCTATTTCAGATAGCGTATTGGGCTACGCGGCACCTCAAAGCGCATGAAATGGCGAGTAAGATGCACTATTAATCTTCTAGGGTAGGGCAAACATAGACCCGATTAGATCATTTTATATTCTGGTTAATTTAAGAATTCAGCAAAATTCTATCACATTAGTTCAATTTACGTCGCTCCTATTTCAGATAGCGTATTGGGCTAAGCGGCACCTCAAAGCGCATGAAATGGCGAGTAAAATGCACTATTAATCTTCTAGGGTAGGGCAAACATGGACCCGATTAGATCATTTTATATTACGGTTAATTTAAGAATTCAGCAAAATTCTATCACATTTGTTCAATTTACGTCGCTCCTGTTTCAGATAGCGTACTGGGCTAGGCGGCATCTTAAAGCGCGTGGAATGGCGAGTAAAATGCACTATTAAACTTCTATGATAGGGCAATCAGAGACTCGATTAGATCATTTTATATTTTGTTTAATATAAGAATTCAGGGAAATTCTATCACATTTGTTCAATTTACGTCGCTCCTATTTCAGATAGCGTATTGGGCTAAGCGACATCTCAAGGCGCATGAAATGGCAAGTAAAATGCTCTATTAAACTTCTAGGGTAGGGCAAACAGAGACCCGATTAGTTCATTTTATATTACGGTTAATATAAGAATTCAGCGTAATTCCATCACATTTGTTCAACTTACGTCGCTCCTATTTCAGATAGCGTACTGGCCTAGGCGGCATCTTAAAGCGCGTGGAATGGCGAGTAAAATGCACTATTAAACTTCTATGATAGGGCAATCAGAGACTCGATTAGATCATTTCATATTTTGTTTAATATAAGATTTCAGGGAAATTCTATTACATTTGTTCAATTTACGTCGCTCACATTTCAGATAGCGTATTGGGCTAAGCGGCATCTCAAAGCGCATGAAATGGCGAGTAAAATGCACTATTAAACTTCTAGGGTAAAGCAAACAGAGACCCGTTTAGATCATTTTATATTATGGTTAATTTTAAGAATTCAGCAAAATTCTATCACATTTGTTCAATTTACATCGCTCCTATTTCAGATAGCGTACTGGGCTATGCGGCATCTTAAAGCGCGTGGAATGGCGAGTAAAATGCACTGTTAAACTTCTATGACAGGGCAATCAGAGACTCGATCAGATCATTTTATATTTTGGTTAATATAAGAATTCACCGAAATTCTATCACATTTGTTCAATTTACGTCGCTCCTATTTCAGATAGCGTATTGGGCTAGGCGGCATCTCAAAGCGCATGAAATCGCGAGTAAAATGCACTGCTAAACTTCTAGGTTAAGGCAAGTAGAGACCCGATTAGATCATTTTATATAATCGTTAATTTAAGAATTCAGCAAAATTCTATCACATTTGTTCAATTTACGTCGCTCATATTTCAGATAGCGTATCGGGCTAAGCGGCATCTCAAAGCGCAAGAAATGGCGAGTAAAATGCACTATTATACTTCTAGGGCAGGGCAAACAGACACCCGATTAGATCATTTTTAATATAATGGTTAATTTAAGAATTCAGCGATATTCTATCACATTTGTTCAATTTACGTCGCTCCTATTTCAGATACCGTATTGGACTAAGCGGCATCTCAAAGCGCATGAAATGGCGAGTAAAATGCCCTATTAAACTTCTAGGATAACGCAAACAGAGTCCCGATTAGATCATTTTATATTACGGTTAATATAAGAATTCAGCGTAATTCCATCACATTTGTTCAACTTACGTCGCTCCTATTTCAGATAGCGTACTGGGCTAGGCGGCATCTCAAAGCGCATGAAATGAGTGAAATGTACTATTAATCTTCTAGGGTAGGGTGAACAGAGACCCCATTAGATCATTTTTTATTAAGGTTAATATAAGAATTCAGCAAAATTCTACCAGAATTTGTTCAATTTACGTCGCTCATATTTCAGATAGCGTATTGGGCTAAGCCGCGTCTCAAAGCGCAAGAAATGGTGAGTAAAATGCACAATTAAACTTCTATGATAGGGCAATCAGAGACTCGATCAGATCATTTTATATTATGGTTAATATAAGAATTCAGCAAAATTCTATCACATTTGTTCAATTTACGTCGCTCCTATTTCAGATAGCGTATTGGCCTAGGCGGCATCTCAAAGCGCATGAAATCGCGAGTAAAATGCACTATTAAACTTCTAGGTAAAGGCAAACAGAGACCCGATTAGATCATTTTATATTACGGTTAATTTAAGAATTCAGCAAAATTCTATCACTTTTGTTCAATTTACGTCGCCCCTATTTCAGATAGCCTACTGGGCTAGGCGGCATCTTAAAGCGCGTGGAATGGCGAGTAAAATTCTCTAATTAACTTCTATGATAGGGCAATCAGAGACCCGATTAGATCATTTTATATTTTGGTTAATAAAAGAATTCAGCGAAATTCTATCACATTTGTTCAATTTGCGTCGCTCCTATTTCTGATAGCGTACTGGGCTAAGCGGCATCTCAAAGCGCATGAAATGGCGAGTAAAATGCACTATTAAACTTCTAGGTTAGGGCAAACTGAGACCCGATTAGATCATTTTATATTATGATTAATTTAAGAATTCAGCAAAATTCTACCACATTTGTTCAACTTACGTCGCTCCTATTTCAGATAGCGTACTGTGCTAGCCTGCATCTTAAAGCGCGTCGAATGGCGAGTAAAATGCAGTATTAAACTCCTATGATAGGGCAATCAGAGACCCGATTAGATCATTTTATATTATGGTTAAATTAAGAATTCAGCGAAATTCTATCACATTTGTTCAACTTACGTCGCTCCTATTTCAGATAGCGTATTGGGCTAGGCAGCATCTCAAAGCGCATGAAATCGCGAGTAAAATGCACTATTAACCTTCTAGGTTAAGGCAAGCAGAGACCCGATTAGATCATTTTATATTACGGTTAATTTAAGAATTCAGAAAAAATTCTATCACATTTGTTCAATTTACGTCGCTCATATTTCACATAGCGTATTGGGCTAAGCGGCATCTCGAAGCGCAAGAAATGGCGAGTAAAATGCACTATTAAACTTCTAGGGTAGGGCAAACAGAGACCCGATTAGATCATTTTAGATTAAGGTTAATATAAGAATTCAGCAAAATTCTATCACATTTGTTCAATTTACGTCGCTCATATTTCAGATAGCGTATTGGGCTAAGCGGCATCTTAAAGCGCGTGGAATGGCGAGTGAAATGCACTACTAACCTTCTATGATAGGGCAATCAGAGACCAGATCAGATCATTTTATATTTTGGTTAATACAATAATTCAGCGAAATTCTGTCACATTTGTTCAATTTACGTCGCTCCTATTTCAGATAGCGTATTGGGCTAAGCGGCATCTCAAAGCGCATGAAATGGCGAGTAAAATGCACTATTAAACTTCTAGGGTTGGTCAAACAGAGACCCGATTAGATCATTTTATATTATGGTTAATTTTAGAATTCAGCGAAGTTCTATCAAATTTGATCAATTTACGTCGCTCTATTTCAAATAGCGTATTGGTCTAAGCGGCGTCTCAAAGCGCATGAAATGGCGAGGAAAATGCACTATTAAACTTCTAGGTAAGGCACACAGAGACCCGATTAGATCATTTTATATTATGGTTAATTTAAGAATTCAGCAAAATTCTATCACATTTGTTCAATTTACGTTGCTCCTATTTCTGATAGCGTACTGGAATAGGCGCCATCTTAAAGCGCGTGGAATGGCCAGTAAAATGCACTATTAAACTTCTATGATAGGGCAATCAGAGACCCGATTAGATCATATTATATTTTGGTTAATATAAGAATTCAACGAAATTCTACCACATTTGTTCAATTTACGTCGCTCCTATTTCAGACAGCGTACTGCGCCAGGCAGCATCTTAAAGCGCGTGGAATGGCGAGTAAAATGCACCCATAACATTCTATGATAGGGCAATCAGAGACCCGATTAGATCATTTTATATTTTGGTTAATATAATAATTCAGCGAAATTCTATCACATTTGGTCAATTTACGTCGCTCCTATTTCGGATTGCGTATCGGCCTAAGCGGCATCTCAAAGCGCCAGAAATGGCGAGTAAAATGCAATATTGAACTTCAAGGGTGGGGCAAACAGAGACCCGATTAGATCATTATATATTATGGTTAATTTAAGAATTCAGCAAAATTCTATCACATTTGTTCAATTTACGTCGCTCCTATTTCAGATTACGTACTGGGCTAGGCGGCATCTTGAAGCGCGAGGAATGGCGAGTAAAATGCACTATTAAACTTCTATGATAGGGCAATCAGAGACCCGATTAGATCATGTTATATTTTGGTTAATATAAGAATTCAGCGAAATTCGATCACATTTGTTCAATTTACGTCGTTCCTATTTCATATAGCTTATTGGGCTGAGCGGCATCTCAAAGCGCATGAAATGACGAGTGGAATGCACTACTAAACTTCTAGGGTAGGGAGAACAGAGACCCGATTAGATCATTTTACATTATGGTTAATAAAAGAATTCAGCGAAATTCTATCAGATTTGTTCAATTTACGTCGCTCCTATTTCAGATATCGTATTGGGCTACGCGGCATCTCAAAGCGCATGAAATGGCGAGTAAAATGCACTATTAAACTTCTAGGGTAGGGCGAACAGAGACCCGATTAGATCATTTTACATTATGGTTAATATAAGAATTCAGCGAAACTCTATCACATTTGTTCAATTTACGTCGCTCCTATTTCAGATAGTGTATTGGGCTAAGCGGTATCTCAAAGCGCATGAAATGGCGAGTACAATGCACTATTAACCTTCTATGATAGGGCAATCAGAGACCAGATTAGATCATTTTATATTTTGGTTAATATCAGAATTCAGCGAAATTCTATCACATTTTCTCAATTTACGTCGCTCCTATTTCAAATAGTGTACTGGGCTAAGCGGCATCTTAAAGCGCGTGGAATGGCGAGTAAAATGCACTGTTAACCTTCTATGATAGGGAAATCATAGACCAGATTGGATCATTTTATATTTTGGTTAATATAAGAATTCAGCGAAATTCTATCACATTTGTTCAATTTACGTCGCTCCTATTTCAGATAGCTTATTGGGCTAAGCGGCATCTCATTGCGCAAGAAATGGCGAGTGAAATGCACTATTAAACTTCTAGGGAAGGGCAAACAGAGACTCGATTAGATCATTTTATATTATTGTTAATTTAAGAATTCAGCAAAATTCTATCACATTTGTTCAATTTACGTCGCTCCTATTTCAGACAGCGTATTGGGCTAAGCGGCTTCTGAAAGCGCACGAAATGGCGAGTAAAATGCACTATTAAACTTCTAGGGCAGGGCAAACAGTGACCCGATTAGATCATTTTATATTTTGGTTAATATAAGAATTCATCGAAATTCTATCACATTTGTTGAATTTACGTCGCTCCTATTTCAGATAGCGTATTGGGCTACGCGGCATCTCAAAGCGCATGAAATGGCGAGTAAAATGCACTATTAAACTTCTAGCGTAGGGCAAACAGAGAACCGATTACATCATTTTATATTTTGTTTAATATAAGAATTCAGCGAAATTCTGTCACATTTGTTCAATTTACGTCGCTCCTATTTCAGATAGCGTATTGGGCTAAGCGGCATCTCAAAGCGCATGAAATGGCGAGTGAAATGCACTATTAAGCTTGTAGGGTAGGGCAGACAGAGACCCGATTAGATCATTTTATATTATGGTAAATTTAAGAATTCAGCAAAATTCTATCACATTTGTTCAATTTACGTCGCTCCTATTTCAGATAGCGTATTGAACTAGGCGCCATCTTAAAGCGCGTGGAGTGGCCAGTAAAATGCACTACTAAACTTCTATGATAGGGCGAACAGGGACCCGATTAGATGATTTTATATTTTGGTTAATTTAACAATTCAGCGAAATTCTATCACATTTGTTCAATTTACGTCGCTCATATTTCAGATAGCCTATTGGGCTAAGCGGCATCTCAAAGCGCATGAAATGGCGAGTAAAATGCACTGTTAAACTTCTAGGGCAGGGCAAATAGACACTCGATTAGATCATTTTGTATTACGGTTAATATAAGAATTCAGCGTAACTCTATCACATTTATTCAACTTACGTCGCTCCTCTTTCAGATAGCGTACTGGGATAGGCGGCATCTTAAAGCGCGTGGAGTGGCGAGTAAAATGCACTAATAAACTCCTATGATAGGACAATCATAGATCCGATTAGATCATTTTATATTTTGGTTAATATAAGAATTTAGCGAAATTCCATCACATTTGTTCAATTTACGTCGCTCCTATTTCAGATAGCGTATTGGGCTAAGCGGCATCTCAAAGCGCATGAAATGTCGAGTGAAATGCACTATTAAACTTCTGGGGTAGGGCGAAGAGAGACCCGATTAGATCATTTTACATTAAGGTTAATATAAGAATTCAGCGAAATTCTATCACATTTGTTCAATTTACGTCGCTCATATTTCGGATAGCGTATTGGGCTAAGCGTCATCTCAAAGCGCAAGAAATGGCGAGTAAAATGCACTATTAAACTTCTAGGGTAAGGCAAACAGAGACCCGATTAGATCATTTTATATGATGGTTAATTTAAGAATTCAGCGAAATTCTATCACATCTGTTCAATTTACGTCGCTCCTATTTCAGATAGCGTGTTGGGCTAAGCGGCATCTCAAAGCGCACGAAATGGCGAGTAAAATGGATTATTAAACTTCTAGGGTAAGGCAAACAGAGACCCGATTAGATCATTTTATATTACGGTGAATATAAGAATTCAGCGTAATTCTATCACATTTGTTCAACTTACGTCGCTCCAATTTCAGATAGCGTATTGGGCTAAGGGGCATCTCAAAAAGCATGAAATGTCGAGTGAGATGCACTATTAAACTTCTATGATAGGGCAATCAAAGGCCCGATTAGATCATTGTATATTTTGTTTAACATAAGATTTCAGGGAAATTCTATAACATTTGTTCAGTTTACGTCGCTCCTATTTCAGATAGCGTATTGGGCTAAGAGGCATCTCAAAGCGCATGAAATGACGAGTAATGTGCACTATTAAACAGCTAGGGTAGGGCAAACAGAGACACGATTAGATCATTTTATATTATGTTTAATTTTAGAATTCAGCGAAATTCTAACACATTTGTTCAATTTACGTCGTTCCTATTTCAGATAGCGTACTGCGATAGGCGGCATCTTAAAGCGCGTGGAATGGCGAGTAAAATGCACTATTAAACTTCTATGATAGGGCAATCAGAGACCCGATTAGATCATTTTATATTTTGGTTAATATAAGAATACAGCGAAATTCAATCACATTTGTTTAATTTACGTTGCTCCTATTTCAGATAGCTTATTCGGATAAGCGACATCTCAAAGCGCATGAAATGACGAGTGAAATGGACTATTAAACTTCTATGATAGGGCAATCAGAGACCCGATTAGATCATTTTATATTTTGGTTAATATATGAATTCAGCGAAATTCGATCACATTTGTTCAATTTACGTCGCTCCTATTTCAGATTGCGTACTGGGCTAGGCGGCATCTTAAAGCGCGTGGTATGGCGAGTAAAATGTACTATTAAACTTCTATGGTTGGGCATTCAGAGACCCGATTAGATCATTTTATATTTTGGTTAATATAAGAATTCAGCGAAATTCTATCACATTTGTTCAACTTACGTCGCTCCTATTTCAGATAGCGTACTAGGCTAGGCGGCATCTTAAAGCGCGTGGAATGGCGAGGAAAATGCACTATTCAACTTCTATGATAGGGCAATCAGAGACTCGATTAGATCATTTCATATTTTGGTTAATATATGAATTCAGCGAAATTCGATCACATTTGTTCAATTTACGTCGCTCCTATTTCAGATTGCGTACTGGGCTAGGCGGCATCTTAAAGCGCGTGGTATGGCGAGTAAAATGCACTATTCAACTTCTATGATAGGGCCATCAGAGACTCGATTAGATCATTTTATATTTTGTTTAATATAAGAATTCAGGGAAATTCTATCACATTTGTTCAATTTACGTCGCTCCTATTTCAGATAGCGTATTGGGCTAAGCGATATCTCAAGGCGCATGAAATGGCAAGTAAAATGCTCTATTAAACTTCTAGGGTAGGGCAAACAGAGACCCGATTAGTTCATTTTATATTACGGTTAATATAAGAATTCAGCGTAATTCCATCACATTTGTTCAACTTACGTCGCTCGTATTTCAGATAGCGTACTGGGCTTGGCGGCATCTTAAAGCGCGTGGAAGGGCGAATAAAATGCACTACTAAGCTTCATTGATAGGGCAATCAGAGACCCGATTAGATCATTTCATATTTTGTTTAATATAAGATTTCAGGGAAATTCTATTACATTTGTTCAATTTACGTCGCTCACATTTCAGATAGCGTATTGGGCTAAGCGGCATCTCAAAGCGCATGAAATGGCGAGTAAAATGCACTATTAAACTTCTAGGGTAAGGCAAACAGAGACCCGTTTAGATCATTTTATATTATGGTTAATTTAAGAATTCAGCAAAATTCTATCACATTTGTTCAATTTACATCGCTCCTATTTCAGATAGCGTATTGGGCTAGGCGGCATCTCAAAGCGCATGAAATCGCGAGTAAAATGCACTGCTAAACTTCTAGGTTAAGGCAAGTAGAGACCCGATTAGATCATTTTATATAATGGTTAATTTAAGAATTCAGCAAAATTCTATCACATTTGTTCAATTTACGTCGCTCATATTTCAGATAGCGTATCGGGCTAAGCGGCATCTCAAAGCGCAAGAAATGGCGAGTAAAATGCACTATTATACTTCTAGGGCAGGGCAAACAGACACCCGATTAGATCATTTTATATTATGGTTAATTTAAGAATTCAGCGATATTCTATCACATTTGTTCAATTTACGTCGCTCCTATTTCAGATACCGTATTGGACTAAGCGGCATCTCAAAGCGCATGAAATGGCGAGTAAAATGCCCTATTAAACTTCTAGGATAACGCAAACAGAGTCCCGATTAGATCATTTTATATTACGGTTAATATAAGAATTCAGCGTAATTCCATCACATTTGTTCAACTTACGTCGCTCCTATTTCAGATAGCGTACTGGGCTAGGCGGCATCTCAAAGCGCATGAAATGAGTGAAATGCACTATTAATCTTCTAGGGTAGGGTGAACAGAGACCCCATTAGATCATTTTTTATTAAGGTTAATATAAGAATTCAGCAAAATTCTACCAGAATTTGTTCAATTTACGTCGCTCATATTTCAGATAGCGTATTGGGCTAAGCCGCGTCTCAAAGCGCAAGAAATGGTGAGTAAAATGCACAATTAAACTTCTATGATAGGGCAATCAGAGACTCGATCAGATCATTTTATATTATGGTTAATATAAGAATTCAGCAAAATTCTATTACATTTGTTCAATTTACGTCGCTCCTATTTCAGATAGCGTATTGGCCTAGGCGGCATCTCAAAGCGCATGAAATCGCGAGTAAAATGCACTATTAAACTTCTAGGTAAAGGCAAACAGAGACCCGATTAGATCATTTTATATTACGGTTAATTTAAGAATTCAGCAAAATTCTATCACTTTTGTTCAATTTACGTCGCCCCTATTTCAGATAGCCTACTGGGCTAGGCGGCATCTTAAAGCGCGTGGAATGGCGAGTAAAATTCTCTAATTAACTTCTATGATAGGGCAATCAGAGACCCGATTAGATCATTTTATATTTTGGTTAATAAAAGAATTCAGCGAAATTCTATCACATTTGTTCAATTTGCGTCGCTCCTATTTCTGATAGCGTACTGGGCTAAGCGGCATCTCAAAGCGCATGAAATGGCGAGTAAAATGCACTATTATACTTCTAGGGTAGGGCAAACTGAGACCCGATTAGATCATTTTATATTATGATTAATTTAAGAATTCAGCAAAATTCTACCACATTTGTTCAACTTACGTCGCTCCTATTTCAGATAGCGTACTGTGCTAGCCTGCATCTTAAAGCGCGTCGAATGGCGAGTAAAATGCAGTATTAAACTCCTATGATAGGGCAATCAGAGACCCGATTAGATCATTTTATATTATGGTTAAATTAAGAATTCAGCGAAATTCTATCACATTTGTTCAACTTACGTCGCTCCTATTTCAGATAGCGTATTGGGCTAGGCAGCATCTCAAAGCGCATGAAATCGCGAGTAAAATGCACTATTAACCTTCTAGGTTACGGCAAGCAGAGACCCGATTAGATCATTTTATATTATGGTTAATTTAAGAATTCAGAAAAAATTCTATCACATTTGTTCAATTTACGTCGCTCATATTTCACATAGCGTATTGAGCTAAGCGGCATCTCGAAGCGCAAGAAATGGCGAGTAAAATGCACTATTAAACTTCTAGGGTAGGGCAAACAGAGACCCGATTAGATCATTTTAGATTAAGGTTAATATAAGAATTCAGCAAAATTCTATCACATTTGTTCAATTTACGTCGCTCATATTTCAGATAGCGTATTGGGCTAAGCGGCATCTTAAAGCGCGTGGAATGGCGAGTGAAATGCACTACTAACCTTCTATGATAGGGCAATCAGAGACCAGATCAGATCATTTTATATTTTGGTTAATACAATAATTCAGCGAAATTCTATCACATTTGTTCAATTTACGTCGCTCCTATTTCAGATAGCGTATTGGGCTAAGCGGCATCTCAAAGCGCATGAAATGGCGAGTAAAATGCACTATTAAACTTCTAGGGTTGGTCAAACAGAGACCCGATTAGATCATTTTATATTATGGTTAATTTTAGAATTCAGCGAAATTCTATCAGATTTGTTCAATTTACGTCGCTCCTATTTCAGATATCGTATTGGGCTACGCGGCATCTCAAAGCGCATGAAATGGCGAGTAAAATGCACTATTAAACTTCTAGGGTAGGGCGAACAGAGACCCGATTAGATCATTTTACATTATGGTTAATATAAGAATTCAGCGAAACTCTATCACATTTGTTCAATTTACGTCGCTCCTATTTCAGATAGTGTATTGGGCTAAGCGGTATCTCAAAGCGCATGAAATGGCGAGTAAAATGCACTATTAAACTTCTATGGTAGGGCAAACAGAGACCCGATTAGATCATTTTATATTATGGTTGATTTAAGAATTCATCGAAATTCTATCACATTTGTTCAAGTTACGTCGCTCATATTTCGGATAGCGTATTGGGCGAAGCGTCATCTCAAAGCGCAAGAAATGGCGAGTAAAATGCACTATTAAACTTCTAGGGTAAGGCAAACAGAGACCCGATTAGATCATTTTATATTACGGTGAATATAAGAATTCAGCGTAATTCTATCACATTTGTTCAACTTACGTCGCTCCAATTTCAGATAGCGTATTGGGCTAAGGGGCATCTCAAAAAGCATGAAATGTCGAGTGAGATGCACTATTAAACTTCTATGATAGGGCAATCAAAGGCCCGATTAGATCATTGTATATTTTGTTTAACATAAGATTTCAGGGAAATTCTATAACATTTGTTCAGTTTACGTCGCTCCTATTTCAGATAGCGTATTGGGCTAAGAGGCATCTCAAAGCGCATGAAATGACGAGTAATGTGCACTATTAAACAGCTAGGGTAGGGCAAACAGAGACACGATTAGATCATTTTATATTATGTTTAATTTAAGAATTCAGCGAAATTCTATCACATTTGTTCAATTTACGTCGCTCCTGTTTCAGATAGCGTATCGGCCTAAGCGGCATCTCAAAGAGCATGAATGGCGAGTAAAATGCAATATTAAACTTCTAGGGTAGGGCAAACAGAAACCCGATTAGATCATTTTATATTATGGTTAATTTAAGAATTCAGCAAAATTCTAACACATTTGTTCAATTTACGTCGTTCCTATTTCAGATAGCGTACTGCGATAGGCGGCATCTTAAAGCGCGTGGAATGGCGAGTAAAATGCACTATTAAACTTCTATGATAGGGCAATCAGAGACCCGATTAGATCATTTTATATTTTGGTTAATATAAGAATACAGCGAAATTCAATCACATTTGTTTAATTTACGTTGCTCCTATTTCAGATAGCTTATTCGGATAAGCGACATCTCAAAGCGCATGAAATGACGAGTGAAATGGACTATTAAACTTCTATGATAGGGCAATCAGAGACCCGATTAGATCATTTTATATTTTGGTTAATATATGAATTCAGCGAAATTCGATCACATTTGTTCAATTTACGTCGCTCCTATTTCAGATTGCGTACTGGGCTAGGCGGCATCTTAAAGCGCGTGGTATGGCGAGTAAAATGTACTATTAAACTTATATGGTTGGGCATTCAGAGACCCGATTAGATCATTTTATATTTTGGTTAATATAAGAATTCAGCGAAATTCTATCACATTTGTTCAACTTACGTCGCTCCTATTTCAGATAGCGTACTAGGCTAGGCGGCATCTTAAAGCGCGTGGAATGGCGAGGAAAATGCACTATTCAACTTCTATGATAGGGCAATCAGAGACCCGATTAGATCATTTCATATTTTGGTTAATATATGAATTCAGCGAAATTCGATCACATTTGTTCAATTTACGTCGCTCCTATTTCAGATTGCGTACTGGGCTAGGCGGCATCTTAAAGCGCGTGGTATGGCGAGTAAAATGTACTATTAAACTTCTATGATAGGGCATTCAGAGACCCGATTAGATCATTCTATATTTTGGTTAATATAAGAATTCAGCGAAATTCTATCACATTTGTTCAATTTACGTCGCTCCTATTTCAGATAGCGTACTGGGCTAGGCGGCATCTTACAGCGCGTGGAATGGCGAGGAAAATGCACTATTCAACTTCTAGGGTAGGGCGAACAGAGACCCGATTAGATCATTTTACATTAAGGTTAATATAAGAATTCAGCGAAATTCTATCACATTTGTTCAATTTACGTCGCTCCTATTTCAGATAGCGTACTGGGCTAAGCGGCATCTTAAAGCGCGTGGAATGGCGAGTAAAACGCACTACTAAACTTCTATGATAGGGCAACCAGAGACCCGATTAGATAATTTTATATTTTGTTTCGTATAAGAATTCAGGGAAATTCTATCACATTCGTTGAATTTACGCCGCTCCTATTTCGGACAGCGTATTGGGCTAAGCGGCATCTCAAAGCGCATGAAATGGCGAGTGAAACGCACTATGAAACTTCTAGGGTAGGGCAATCAGAGACCCGATTAGATCATTTTATATTTTGATTAATATAAGAATTCAGCGAAATTCTATCCCATTTGTTCAGTTTACGTCGCTTGTATTTCAGATAGCGTATTGGGCTAAGCGGCTTCTCAGCGCGCATGAAATGACGAGTGAACTGCACTATTAAACTTCTAGGGTAGGGCAAAGAGAGACCCGATTACATCATTTCACATTAAGGTTAATATAAGAATTCAGCGAAATTCTATCACATTTGTTCAATTTACGTCGCTTGTATTTCAGATAGCGTGTTAGGCTAAGCGGCTTCTCAACGCGCATGAAATGACGAGTGAAATGCACTATTAAACTTCTAGGGTAGGGCAAACAGAGACTCGATTAGATCATACTATATTATTGTTAATTTAAGAATTCAGCAATATTCTACCACATTTGTTCAATTTACGTCGTTCCTCTTTCAGATAGCGTATTGGGCTAAGCGGCATCTCAGAGCGCATGAAATGACGAGTGAAATGCACTATTAAACTTCTAGGGTAGGGCGAACGGAGACCAGATTAGATCATTTAACATTAAGGTTATTATAAGAATTCAGGGAAGTTCTATCACATTTGTTCAATTTACGTCGCTCCTATTTCAGATAGCGTATTGGACTAAGCGGCATCTCAAGGCGCATGAAATGGCCAGTAAAATGCACTATTAAACTTCTAGGATAGGGCGAACAGAGACCCGATTAGACCATTTTACATTATGGTTAAGAAAAGAATTCTGCGAAATTCTATCACATTTGATCAATTTACGCCGCTCCTATTTCAGATAGCGTATTGGGCTAAGCGGCATCTCAAAGCGCATGAAATGGCGAGTAAAATGCACTATTAAACTTCTAGGGTAAGGCAAACAGAGACCTGATTAGATCATTTTATATTACGGTTAATATAAGAATTCAGCGTAATTCTATCACATTTGTTCAACTTACGTCGCTCCTATTTCAGATAGCGTACTGGGCTAGGCGGCATCTTAAAGCGCGTGGAATGTCGAGTAAAATGCACTATTAAACTTCTATGATAGGGCAATCAGAGACCCGATTAGGTCAGTTTAAATTATGGTTGATATAAAAATTTTGCGTAATTCCAACACATTTGTTCAATTTACGTCGCTCCTATTTCAGATAGCGTACTAGGCTAGGCGGCATCTTAAAGCGCGTGGAATGGCGAGGAAAATGCACTATTCAACTTCTATGATAGGGCAATCAGAGACCCGATTAGATCATTTCATATTTTGGTTAATATATGAATTCAGCGAAATTCGATCACATTTGTTCAATTTACGTCGCTCCTATTTCAGATTGCGTACTGGGCTAGGCGGCATCTTATAGCGCGTGGTATGGCGAGTAAAATGTACTATTAAACTTCTATGATAGGGCATTCAGAGACCCGATTAGATCATTCTATATTTTGGTTAATATAAGAATTCAGCGAAATTCTATCACATTTGTTCAATTTACGTCGCTCCTATTTCAGATAGCGTACTGGGCTAGGCGGCATCTTACAGCGCGTGGAATGGCGAGGAAAATGCACTATTCAACTTCTAGGGTAGGGCGAACAGAGACCCGATTAGATCATTTTACATTAAGGTTAATATAAGAATTCAGCGAAATTCTATCACATTTGTTCAATTTACGTCGCTCCTATTTCAGATAGCGTACTGGGCTAAGCGGCATCTTAAAGCGCGTGGAATGGCGAGTAAAACGCACTACTAAACTTCTATGATAGGGCAACCAGAGTCCCGATTAGATAATTTTATATTTTGTTTCGTATAAGAATTCAGGGAAATTCTATCACATTCGTTGAATTTACGCCGCTCCTATTTCGGACAGCGTATTGGGGTAAGCGGCATCTCAAAGCGCATGAAATGGCGAGTGAAACGCACTATGAAACTTCTAGGGTAGGGCAATCAGAGACCCGATTAGATCATTTTATATTTTGATTAATATAAGAATTCAGCGAAATTCTATCCCATTTGTTCAGTTTACGTCGCTTGTATTTCAGATAGCGTATTGGGCTAAGCGGCTTCTCAGCGCGCATGAAATGACGAGTGAACTGCACTATTAAACTTCTAGGGTAGGGCAAAGAGAGACCCGATTACATCATTTCACATTAAGGTTAATATAAGAATTCAGCGAAATTCTATCACATTTGTTCAATTTACGTCGCTTGTATTTCAGATAGCGTATTAGGCTAAGCGGCTTCTCAACGCGCATGAAATGACGAGTGAAATGCACTATTAAACTTCTAGGGTAGGGCAAACAGAGACTCGATTAGATCATACTATATTATTGTTAATTTAAGAATTCAGCAATATTCTACCACATTTGTTCAATTTACGTCGTTCCTCTTTCAGATAGCGTATTGGGCTAAGCGGCATCTCAGAGCGCATGAAATGACGAGTGAAATGCACTATTAAACTTCTAGGATAGGGCGAACGGAGACCAGATTAGATCATTTAACATTAAGGTTATTATAAGAATTCAGGGAAGTTCTATCACATTTGTTCAATTTACGTCGCTCCTATTTCAGATAGCGTATTGGACTAAGCGGCATCTCAACGCGCATGAAATGGCCAGTAAAATGCACTATTAAACTTCTAGGATAGGGCGAACAGAGACCCGATTAGACCATTTTACATTATGGTTAAGAAAAGAATTCTGCGAAATTCTATCACATTTGATCAATTTACGCCGCTCCTATTTCAGATAGCGTATTGGGCTAAGCGGCATCTCAAAGCGCATGAAATGGCGAGTAAAATGCACTATTAAACTTCTAGGGTAAGGCAAACAGAGACCTGATTAGGTCATTTTATATTACGGTTAATATAAGAATTCAACGTAATTCTATCACATTTGTTCAACTTACGTCGCTCCTATTTCAGATAGCGTACTGGGCTAGGCGGCATCTTAAAGCGCGTGGAATGTCGAGTAAAATGCACTATTAAACTTCTATGATAGGGCAATCAGAGACCCGATTAGATCATTTTATATTTTGGTTAATATATGAATTCAGCGAGATTCGATCACATTCGTTCAATTTACGTCGCTCCTATTTCAGATTGCGTACTGGGCTAGGCGGCATCTTAAAGCGCGTGGTATGGCGAGTAAAATGTACTATTAAACGTCTATGATAGGGCATTCAGAGACCCGATTAGATCATTTTATATTTTGGTTAATATAGGAATTCAGCGAAATTCTATCACATTTGTTCAATTTACGTCGCTCCTATTTCAGATAGCGTACTGGGCTAGGCGGCATCTTAAAGCGCGTGGAATGGCGAGGAAAATGCACTATTCAACTTCTAGGGTAGGGCGAACAGAGACCCGATTAGATCATTTTACATTAAGGTTAATATGAGAATTCAGCGAAATTCTATCACATTTGTTCAATTTACGTCACTCCTATTTCAGATAGCGTATTGGGCTAAGCAGCATCTTAAAGCGCATGAAATGTCGAGTAAAATGCACTATTAAACTTCTCGGGTAGCGCTAACAGAGACCCGATTAGGTCATCTGATATTATGGTTAATATAAGAATTCAGCGAAATTTTATCACATTTGTTCAATTTACATCGCCCCTATATCAGATAGCGTAATGGGCTAGGTGCCATCTTAAAGCGCATGAAATGTCGAGTAAAATGCACTATTAAACTTCTATGATAGGGCAATCAGAGACCCGGTTAGATCATTTTATATTATTGTTAATATAATAATTCAACGTAATTTTATCACATTTGTTCAATTTATATCGCTCCTATTTCAGATAGCGTATTGGGCTAGGCGGCACCTTAAAGCGCATGAAATGAAGAGTAAAATGCACTATTAAACTTCTATGATAGGGCAATCAGAGACCCGATTAGATCATTTTCAATTATGGTTAATATAAGAATTCCGCGAAATTCTATCATATTTGTTCAGTTTACGTCGCTCCTATTTCAGATATCGTATTGAGCTAGGTGGCATCTTAAAGCGCATGAAATGTCGAGTAAAATGAACTACTAAACTTCTCGGATAGGGCAATCAGAGACCCGAGTATGGCATCTTATATTATGATTAATATAAGAATTCAGCGTAATTCTATCACATTTGTTCAATTTACGTCGCTCCTATTACAGATAGTATATTGGGTTAGTCGGCATCTTACAGCGCGTGGAATGACGAGTAAAATGCACTACTATCCTTCTATGATAGGGCAATCAGAGACCCGATTGGATCATTTTAAATTCTGGTTAATATAAGAATTCAGCGAAATTGTATCATATTTGTTCAATTTACGTGGCTCCTATATCAGATAGCGTATTGAGCTAAGCGGCATCTTAAAGCGAATGAAATGTCTTTTAAAATGCAGTACTAACCTTCTACGATAGGGCAATCAGAGACCCGATTAGATCATTTTATATTATGGTTAATATAAGAATTCTGAGTAACTCTATCACATTTGTTCAATTTACGTAGCTCCAATTTCAGATAGCGGATTGGGCTTGGCGGGACCTTAAAGCGCATGAAATAACGAGTAAAATGCACTAATAAACTTCTAGGATAGGGCAATCAGAGTCCCGATTAGACCATCTTATATTATTGCTAATTTAAGGATTCATCGTAACTCTATCACAATTGTCCAATTCCCGTCGCTCCTAGACACAGATATCGTACTGAGCTAGGCGGCATCTTAAAGCGCATGAAATGGCGAATAAAATGCACTACTAACCTTCTCGGATACGGCCATCAGAGACCCAATTAGATCATTTTATATTATGGTTAATATAAGAATTCAGCGAAATTCTATCACATTTGTTCAATTTACGTCGCTCCTATTTCAGATACAGTGTGGGTCTAAGCGGCATCTTAAAGCGCATGAAATGTCGAGTAAAATGCACTATTAAACTTCTATGATAGGGCAATCAGAGACGCGATTAGATCATTCTATATTATGGTTAATATAAGTATTCTGCGTAATTCTATCACATTTGTTCAATATATGTCGCTCCTATTTCAGATAGCGTATTGGCCTTGGTGGCACCTTAAAGCGCATGAAATGACGAGTACAATGCACTATTAATATTCTAGAGTAGGGCAAACAGAGACCCGATTAGATCATTTTATATTATGGTTAATTTAAGAATTCAGCGAAACTCTATCACACTTTTTCAATTTCAGTAGCTCCAGTTTCAGGTAGGGCATTGGGCTAGGCGGCACCTTAAAGCAGATGAAATGACGAGTAAAACGCACTACTAACCTTCTATGATAGGGCAATCAGAGACCCGATTAGATCATTTTATATTATGGTTAATATAAGAATTCAGCGAAATTTTATCGCATTTGTTCAATTTACGTCGCTCCTGTTTCATGTAGCGTATTGGGCTCAGCGGCATCTTAACGCGCATGAAATGTCGAGTAAAATGCACTACTAAACTTCTAGGATAGGGCAATCAGAGACCCGATTAGATCATTTTATATTATGGCTAATTTAAGAATTCAGCGAAACTCTATCACACTTGTTCAATTTACGTAGCTCCGATTTCAGATAGCATATTGGGCTAGGCGGCACCCTAAAGCGCATGAAATGACGGGTAAAATGCACTATTAAACTTCTATGATAGGGAAATCAGAGACCCGATTAGATCATTTTATATTATTGTTAATATAAGGATTCAACGAAATTCTATCACATTTGTTCTATTTACGTGGCTCCTATTTCAGATAGCGTATTTGGCGACGCGGCAACTTAAAGCTCATGGAATGTCGAGTAAACTGCACTATTAAACTTCTATGATAGGGCAATCAGAGACCCGATTAGCTCATTTTATATTATGGTTAATATAAGAATTCAGTGAAATTCTATCACATTTGTTCAATTTACGTCGCTCCAACTTCAGATAGCGTATTGGGATAAGCGGCATCTTAAAGCGCATCAAGTGTCAAGTAAAATGCACTACTTAGCCTCTAGGATAGGGCAATCAGAGACCCGATTAGATCATTTTATATTATGGTTAATATAAGAATTCAGCGAAATTCTATCACATTTGTTCAATTTACGTCGCTCCTATTTCAGATAGCGTACTGGGCTAGGCGGCATCTTAAAGCGCGTGGAATGGCGAGCAAAATGCACTATTAACCTTCTATGCTAGGGCAATCAGAGACCCGATTAGATCATTTTATATTTTGGTTAATATAAGAATTAGCGTAATTCTATCACATTTGTTCAATTTACGTCGTTCCTATTTCAGATAGCGTATTGGGGTAGGCGGCCCCTTAAAGCGCATGAAATGTCGAGTAAAGTGCACTATTAAACTTCTAGGGTAGGACACACAGAGACCCGATTAGATCATTTTATATTGTGGGTAATATAAGAATTCTGCGTAATTCTATCACATTTGTTCAATTTACGTCGTTCCTATTTCAGATAGCGTATTGGGCTAGGCGGCGCCTTAAAGCGCATGAAATGAAGAGTAAAATGCACTACTAAACTTCTTTGATAGGGCAATCAGAGACCCGATTACGTCATCTCATATTATGATTAATATAAGAATTCAGCGTAATTCTATCACATTTGTTCAATTTACGTCGCTCCTATTTCAGATAGCGTATTGGGCTAGGCGGCACCTTAAAGCGCACGAAATGACGAGTAAAATGCACTATTAATCTTCTATGATATTGCAATTAGAGACCCGATTAGATCATATTATATTATGGTTAATACAAGAATTCAGTGTAATTCTATCACATTTGTTCTATTTACGACGCTCCTATTTGAGATAGCGTATTGGGCTAAGCGGAATCTAAAACAGCATGGAATGTCGAGTAAAATGCACTATTAAACTTCTATGATAGGGTAATCGGAGACCCCTATAGATCATTTTATATTATCGATAATATAAGAATTATGCGTAAATCCATCACATTTGCTGAATTTACGTATCCCCAATTTGATATAGCGGAATGGGCTAGACGGCACCTTAAAGCGCATGAAATGACGAGTAAAATGCATTACTAAACTTCTCGGCTAGGGCAATCAGAGACACGATTAGGTCATCTTATATTATGATTAATATAAGAATTCAGCGTAATTCTATCACATTTGTTCAATTTACATCGCTCCTATTTCAGATAGCGTATTGGTCTAAGCGGCGTCTTATGGCGCGTGAAATGACAAGAAAAATGCACTACTAACCTTCTGTGATAGGGCAATCAGAGACCCTATTAGATCATCTTACATTATTGTTAATATAAGGATTCAGTGTAATTCTATTACATTTATCCAATTTACGACGCTCCTATTTCAGATAGCGTATTGGGCTAAACGGCACCTTGAAGCGCATGAAATGGAAAGTAAAATGCACTATTAAACTTCTATGATAGGGCAATAAGAGTCCCGATTAGATCATTTTATATTATGGTTAGTATAAGAATTATGCGTAATTCTATCACATTTGTTCAATTTACGTTGCCCCTATTTCAGATAGCGTATTGGGCTAGGTGGCATCTTAAAGTGCATGAAATGTCGAGTAAAATGCACTATTAAACTTCTGGGGTAGGGCAAACAGAGACTCGATTAGATCATTTCATATTATGGTTAATTTAAGAATTCAACGTAATTCTATCACATTTGTTCAATTTACGTCGCTCCTATTTCAGATAGCGTATTGGGCTAGGCGGCATCTTAAAGCGCGTGGAATGACGAGCAATATGCACTACTTACCTTCTATGATAGGTCAATCAGAAACCCGATTAGATCATTTTATATTATGGTTAATATAAGAATTATGCGTAATTCTATCACATTTGCTCAATTTACGTCGCTCCTATTTCAGATAGCGTATTGGGCTAGGCGGCACCTTAAAGAGCACGAAATGACGAGTAAAATGCACTATTAATCTTCTATGATATTGCAATTAGAGACCCGATTAGATCATATTATATTATGGTTAATATAAGAATTCAGTGTAATTCTGTCACATTTGTTCAATTTACGACGCTCCTATTTCAGATAGCGTATTGGGCTAGGCGGCACCTTAAAGCGCACGAAATGACGAGTAAAATGCACTATTAATCTTCTATGATATTGCAATTAGAGACCCGATTAGATCATATTATATTATGGTTAATACAAGAATTCAGTGTAATTCTATCACATTTGTTCTATTTACGACGCTCCTATTTGAGATAGCGTATTGGGCTATGCGGAATCTAAAACAGCATGGAATGTCGAGTAAAATGCACTATTAAACTTCTATGATAGGGTAACCGGAGACCCCTATAGATCATTTTATATTATCGATAATATAAGAATTATGCGTAAATCCATCACATTTGCTGAATTTACGTATGTCCAATTTGATATAGCGGAATGGCCTAAGCGGAATCTAAAAGCGCATGAAATGTCGAGTAAAATGCACTGCTAAACTTCTATGATATTGCAATTAGAGACCCGATTAGATCATATTATATTATGGTTAATATAAGAATGCAGCGTAATTTTATCACATTTGTTCAATTTACGTCGCCCCTACTTCAGATAGCGTATTGGGCTATGTGGCATCTTAAAGTGCATGAAATGTCGAGTAAAATGCATTATTAAACTTCTAGGGTAGGCCAAACAGAGACCCGACTAGATCATTTTATGTTATGGTTAATTTAAGAATTCATCGAATATCTATCTCACTTGTTCAATTTACGTGCCTCCAATTTCAGATAGCGTATTGGGCTAGGCGGCACCTTAATGCTCATGAAATGACGAGTAAAATGCACTACTAACCTTCTACGATAGGGCAATCAGAGTCCCGATTAGACCATCTTATATTATTGCTAATTTAAGGATTCATCGTAACTCTATCACATTTGTCCAATTCACGTCGCTCCTACACACAGATATCGTACTGAGCGAGGCGGCATCTTAAAGCGCATGAAATGGCGAATAAAATGCACTACTAACCTTCTCGGATACGGCCATCAGAGACCCAATTACATCATTTTATATTATGTTTAATGTAAGAATTCACCGAAATTCTATCACATTTGTTCAATTTACGTCGCTCCTATTTCAGATACAGTATGGCTCTAAGCGGCATCTTAAAGCGCATGAAATGTCGAGGAAAATGCACTATTAAACTTCTATGATAGGGCAATCAGAGACGCGATTAGATCATTCTATATTATGGTTAATATAAGTATTCTGCGTAATTCTATCACATTTGTTCAATATATGTCGCTCCTATTTCAGATAGCGTATTGGCCTTGGTGGCACCTTAAAGCGCATGAAATGACGAGTACAATGCACTATTAATATTCTAGAGTAGGGCAAACAGAGACCCGATTAGATCATTTTATATTATGGTTAATTTAAGAATTCAGCGAAACTCTATCACACTTTTTCAATTTCAGTAGCTCCAGTTTCAGATAGGGCATTGGGCTAGGCGGCACCTTAAAGCAGATGAAATGACGAGTAAAACGCACTACTAACCTTCTATGATAGGGCAATCAGAGACCCGATTAGATCATTTTATATTATGGTTAATATAAGAATTCAGCGAAATTTTATCGCATTTGTTCAATTTACGTCGCTCCTGTTTCATGTAGCGTATTGGGCTCAGCGGCATCTTAACGCGCATGAAATGTCGAGTAAAATGCACTACTAAACTTCTAGGATAGGGCAATCAGAGACCCGATTAGATCATTTTATATTATGGCTAATTTAAGAATTCAGCGAAACTCTATCACACTTGTTCAATTTACGTAGCTCCGATTTCAGATAGCATATTGGGCTAGGCGGCACCCTAAAGCGCATGAAATGACGGGTAAAATGCACTATTAAACTTCTATGATAGGGAAATCAGAGACCCGATTAGATCATTTTATATTATTGTTAATATAAGGATTCAACGAAATTCTATCACATTTGTTCTATTTACGTGGCTCCTATTTCAGATAGCGTATTTGGCGACGCGGCAACTTAAAGCTCATGGAATGTCGAGTAAACTGCACTATTAAACTTCTATGATAGGGCAATCAGAGACCCGATTAGCTCATTTTATATTATGGTTAATATAAGAATTCAGTGAAATTCTATCACATTTGTTCAATTTACGTCGCTCCAACTTCAGATAGCGTATTGGGATAAGCGGCATCTTAAAGCGCATCAAGTGTCAAGTAAAATGCACTACTTAGCCTCTAGGATAGGGCAATCAGAGACCCGATTAGATCATTTTATATTATGGTTAATATAAGAATTCAGCGAAATTCTATCACATTTGTTCAATTTACGTCGCTCCTATTTCAGATAGCGTACTGGGCTAGGCGGCATCTTAAAGCGCGTGGAATGGCGAGCAAAATGCACTATTAACCTTCTATGCTAGGGCAATCAGAGACCCGATTAGATCATTTATATTTTGGTTAATATAAGAATTAGCGTAATTCTATCACATTTGTTCAATTTACGTCGTTCCTATTTCAGATAGCGTATTGGGGTAGGCGGCCCCTTAAAGCGCATGAAATGTCGAGTAAAGTGCACTATTAAACTTCTAGGGTAGGACACACAGAGACCCGATTAGATCATTTTATATTGTGGGTAATATAAGAATTCTGCGTAATTCTATCACATTTGTTCAATTTACGTCGTTCCTGTTTCAGATAGCGTATTGGGCTAGGCGGCGCCTTAAAGCGCATGAAATGAAGAGTAAAATGCACTACTAAACTTCTTTGATAGGGCAATCAGAGACCCGATTACGTCATCTCATATTATGATTAATATAAGAATTCAGCGTAATTCTATCACATTTGTTCAATTTACGTCGCTCCTATTTCAGATAGCGTATTGGGCTAGGCGGCACCTTAAAGCGCACGAAATGACGAGTAAAATGCACTATTAATCTTCTATGATATTGCAATTAGAGACCCGATTAGATCATATTATATTATGGTTAATACAAGAATTCAGTGTAATTCTATCACATTTGTTCTATTTACGACGCTCCTATTTGAGATAGCGTATTGGGCTAAGCGGAATCTAAAACAGCATGGAATGTCGAGTAAAATGCACTATTAAACTTCTATGATAGGGTAATCGGAGACCCCTATAGATCATTTTATATTATCGATAATATAAGAATTATGCGTAAATCCATCACATTTGCTGAATTTACGTATCTCCAATTTGATATAGCGGAATGGGCTAGACGGCACCTTAAAGCGCATGAAATGACGAGTAAAATGCACTACTAAACTTCTCGGCTAGGGCAATCAGAGACACGATTAGGTCATCTTATATTATGATTAATATAAGAATTCAGCGTAATTCTATCACATTTGTTCAATTTACATCGCTCCTATTTCAGATAGCGTATTGGTCTAAGCGGCGTCTTATGGCGCGTGAAATGACAAGAAAAATGCACTACTAACCTTCTGTGATAGGGCAATCAGAGACCCTATTAGATCATCTTACATTATTGTTAATATAAGGATTCAGTGTAATTCTATTACATTTATCCAATTTACGACGCTCCTATTTCAGATAGCGTATTGGGCTAAACGGCACCTTGAAGCGCATGAAATGGAAAGTAAAATGCACTATTAAACTTCTATGATAGGGCAATAAGAGTCCCGATTAGATCATTTTATATTATGGTTAGTATAAGAATTATGCGTAATTCTATCACATTTGTTCAATTTACGTTGCCCTATTTCAGATAGCGTATTGGGCTAGGGTGGCATCTTAAAGTGCATGAAATGTCGAGTAAAATGCACTATTAAACTTCTGGGGTAGGGCAAACAGAGACTCGATTAGATCATTTCATATTATGGTTAATTTAAGAATTCAACGTAATTCTATCACATTTGTTCAATTTACGTCGCTCCTATTTCAGATAGCGTTTGGGGCTAGGCGGCATCTTAAAGCGCGTGGAATGACGAGCAATATGCACTACTTACCTTCTATGATAGGTCAATCAGAAACCCGATTAGATCATTTTATATTATGGTTAATATAAGAATTATGCGTAATTCTATCACATTTGCTCAATTTACGTCGCTCCTATTTCAGATAGCGTATTGGGCTAGGCGGCACCTTAAAGAGCACGAAATGACGAGTAAAATGCACTATTAATCTTCTATGATATTGCAATTAGAGACCCGATTAGATCATATTATATTATGGTTAATATAAGAATTCAGTGTAATTCTGTCACATTTGTTCAATTTACGACGCTCCTATTTCAGATAGCGTATTGGGCTAGGCGGCACCTTAAAGCGCACGAAATGACGAGTAAAATGCACTATTAATCTTCTATGATATTGCAATTAGAGACCCGATTAGATCATATTATATTATGGTTAATATAAGAATTCAGTGTAATTCTATCACATTTGTTCTATTTACGACGCTCCTATTTGAGATAGCGTATTGGGCTATGCGGAATCTAAAACAGCATGGAATGTCGAGTAAAATGCACTATTAAACTTCTATGATAGGGTACTCGGAGACCCCTATAGATCATTTTATATTATCGATAATATAAGAATTATGCGTAAATCCATCACATTTGCTGAATTTACGTATGTCCAATTTGATATAGCGGAATGGGCTAAGCGGAATCTAAAAGCGCATGAAATGTCGAGTAAAATGCACTGCTAAACTTCTATGATATTGCAATTAGAGACCCGATTAGATCATATTATATTATGGTTAATATAAGAATTCAGCGAAATTCTATAACATTTGTTCAATTTCCGTCGCCCCTACTTCAGATAGCGTATTGGGCTATGTGGCATCTTAAAGTGCATGAAATGTCGAGTAAAATGCATTATTAAACTTCTAGGGTAGGCCAAACAGAGACCCGACTAGATCATTTTATGTTATCGTTAATTTAAGAATTCATCGAATATCTATCTCACTTGTTCAATTTACGTGCCTCCAATTTCAGATAGCGTATTGGGCTAGGCGGCACCTTAATGCTCATGAAATGACGAGTAAAATGCACTACTAACCTTCTACGATAGGGCAATCAGAGTCCCGATTAGACCATCTTATATTATTGCTAATTTAAGGATTCATCGTAACTCTATCACATTTGTCCAATTCACGTCGCTCCTACACACAGATATCGTACTGAGCGAGGCGGCATCTTAAAGCGCATGAAATGGCGAATAAAATGCACTACTAACCTTCTCGGATACGGCCATCAGAGACCCAATTACATCATTTTATATTATGTTTAATGTAAGAATTCACCGAAATTCTATCACATTTGTTCAATTTACGTCGCTCCTATTTCAGATACAGTATGGCTCTAAGCGGCATCTTAAAGCGCATGAAATGTCGAGGAAAATGCACTATTAAACTTCTATGATAGGGCAATCAGAGACGCGATTAGATCATTCTATATTATGGTTAATATAAGTATTCTGCGTAATTCTATCACATTTGTTCAATTTATGTCGCTCCTATTTCAGATAGCGTATTGGCCTTGGCGGCATCTTAAAGCGCATGAAATGACGAGTAAAATGCACTATTAATCTTCTAGAGTAGGGCAAACAGAGACCCGATTAGATCATTTTATATTATGGTTAATTTAAGAATTCAGCGAAACTCTATCACATTTGTTCAATTTACGTCGCTCCTATTTCAGAGAGCGTACTGGGCTAGGCGGCATCTTAAAGCGCGTGGAATGGCGAGCAAAATGCACTATTAACCTTCTATGCTAGGGCAATCACAGACCCGATTAGATCATTTTATATTTTGGTTAATGTAAGAATACAGCGGAATTCTGTCACATTTGTTCAATTTACGTCGCTCCTATTTCAGATAGAGTATTGTGGTAAGCGGCATCCTAAAGCGCATGAAATGTCTAGTAAAATGCACTACTAAACTTCTAGGAGAGGGCAATCGGAGACCCGATTAGATCATCTTATATTATGATTAATATAAGAATTCAGCGTAATTCTATGACATTTGTTCAATTTACGTCGCTCCTATTGCAGATAGCGTATTGGGCTATGCGGCATCTTAATGCGCATGAAATGACGGGTAAAATGCACTATTAAACTTCTATGATAGAACAATCAGAGACCAGATTAGATCATTTTATATTATGGTTAATATAAGAATTCTGCGTAACTCTATCACATTTGTTCAATTTACGTAGCTCCAATTTCAGATAGCGTATTGGCCTTGGTGGCATCTTAAGGCGCATGAAATGACGAGTAAAATGCACGATTAATCTTCTAGAGTAGGGCAAACAGAGACCCGATTAGATCATTTTATATTATGGTTAATTTAAGAATTCAGCGACACTCTATCACACTTGTTCAATTTACGTAGCTCCAGTTTCAGATAGGGCATTGGGCTAGGCGGCACCTTAAAGCAGATGAAATGACGAGTGAAATTCACTACTAACCTTCTATGATAGGGCAATCAGAGACCCGATTAGATCATTGTATATTATGGTTAATTTAAGAATTCAGCGAAAGTCTATCACATTTGTTCAATTTACGTCGCTCCTACCTCAGTTAGCGTTTTGGGCTAAGCAGAATCTTGAAGGGCATGAAATGCCGATTGAAATGCACGGCTAAACTTCTGTGATAGGGTAATCAGAGACCCCATTAGATCATTTTAAATTATG